>CAUYPK010103945.1:0-334235 GCA_963574355.1 Loris lydekkerianus
AGGAGAGGGGGAGGGGAGGGGGAGGAGAGGGGGAGGGGAGGGGAGGGGCGGAGAGGGGGTAGGGGAGGGGAGGAGAGGGGAGGAGAGGGGAGAGGGGAGGGGAGGGGAGGGGATTGGAGGGGAGGAGAGGGGAGAGGAGAGAGGGGAGGGGAGGGGAGAGGAGAGAGGAGAGGAGAGGAGAGGGGAGAGGAGAGGAGAGGGGAAGGAAAGAAAGGAAAAGGGAAGGAAAAGGAGGGAGATTTGCTAGATGGATGAATGGTTGTATTGATGGTTGGATAGATGGACAGATGGAGGGAAGAAAGGATGGATGGTTGGATAAATGGATAGAGGTTGGACAGAAGGAAGGATGGCTGCTTGGATGGACAGATGGCTGGCTGGCTGGATGGATGGGAGGGAGGGAGGGAGGGAGGGAGGGAAAGGAAGGAAGGTTGGTTGGAAGGACAGATGGGTAGGTGGATGGATGGAAGGAAGGAAGGCAGACAGGAAGGAAGGAAGGAAGGTGGATGAATAGATGATGGGTGAAAGAAAGGAAGGAAAGATGATGGGTAGATGGGAGGATGATGAATGAATGAATGGATGGAAAAACACAGAAAACATATTCCAAAGTCCCAGCCACATGGAAGGTGTTCTAGGTTTCCCAACAGGCGTCAGTGGGTTTTCAGGAAAGAAAATACAAGTGTTTTCTAATCAATAAGACCATAATGCTTGTGCACACCCCTCTCTCCTGGCCTAGGCCAGGCTTTGAGCCCCAGACTACCCTTCTCCAAGCTGAAAAGGAGAAGAAAGGATGTTTCCAGGGTTTCTCAGCTACTAAAGCAACTTGCCAGGCCCAGGGATTGCCTTCAGATAGCACAGGCAGAGTGCTATCCTGGGATGGGACTCAGGGAACACAGAGGCCACAGGGATGAGGCCTCTGTGCCCATCTACCCTCAGCAGAGATGTGATGCCTGGGGGGCAGGAAGGTCCAGGTCTGTTCCATCCCTCTCGGTTTCTTCCCAAGGCCCCTCTTTCCCGGGTCCTTCTCAGCACATTGGTACCTCTACCATTAGCACGCTCAGCGCAGCCTTGTAGCCTCCATCAGTGCCTGAGAAGGGCAGCACCAGTGCCATCCCCAGGAGCAGCCACACACCCACCCACGTGTACTAAGCCTGTACTTAGCATAGGTGACACTCCACAGACTTTATCCATATTCTGTCCTTTGATCGTAATAATAATGATTCCTGTTTTATAGATGAAGAAACAAACCCCAAGAGGTCAAGAAACTTGCTTATGTCACACAGTGGGCCTCTGACCAAGGGGGACAATTTCTAGAACCTATGCTCAAAGGTAGGAAGAGGCTTGACATGCATCTGCTGAGTGAATGACTGCGTGTGTGCATGAAGGAAGGACGATTTGAAACAATTCCTAGTGTCCAGGAGCCTGGATCTCAGTGGGAGAACAGCGGTCAAAGGTAAGTAGCCTGAGTAGGCCCCGGCCAGCAACCTGGCCAGCCCAGGAGCCACAGTCCCCCTGGAGACTTCTGGGCTCACAGATGGGGCCTGGGGCGTGGAAAATAAAGGAGCGTTCAGCAGAGAGCAGATGGAGAAGCTGACCGTGGTGGGGCAGGGAGGCCTGGCGGTCCCAACCCCTGCCTGCTGGCCTCCTGCCGGCCTCCAGGGATTGGACCCAGGCCCTCCGCAGCCGGCCTCCTGCCCTGGCCTGTCAGGGCTACCTGACAAAGCCCAGGCAAACCAGGCTTTGGGCAGCCCCTGATGGCCCCCTTCGTCCTCCCTCCCTTTTCTGCAAAGAAGTCAAATTTGCCACTCTGATGCATTAACCAAGTCAGGTAATGAACGGCAAGTGTGTGGTGCGCCTGCCTGGAGAGAGAGACGCAGGCGCGGACCCCAGCAACCGGGCAATTTTCCAGGCTCTGCTTCCGAGCCCCCCCATTCAGCCCCCTCGCGCCCCCCCAGAAGAGAGAAGCGGCATGCTCTGTCATCAGAACCGCATTGTTCTGGCCAGAAGAAAAAACGGGTCCAGCAGATGGCAGGTGTAACAAAAGCAGCTTGCTGTGGCCAAACCAATTATTTATCTAATTATGATTTACCACTTAACCACATGATCTTTCTGCAGAGTTGTGGGCAATTAAAACCAGGGTGACTATGTGGATTATGCAAATGGGCTGGAGCCCAGCGAAAAAAATTGGAGATTAGACATTCACACAGGCAGGCGCTGGCACAGGGCAGCCCCCGGGGGGCAAGGGGCCTGGGGGGAGGGGAGGCTGGGGCCAGGCTGGGGAGGACTGGGTCAGGAAGGGGGTGGAAGCAGGAAGGAGTAGGAAAGGGAGGAGATGGAAGGGGAGGGTGGGAATTGTACCCCTGTCCTTGGGCCTCCGGGATGTCCCTGAGAGAAGGGAAACTGAGGCAGAGAGCTAGGCTTACTGGGCCCTGGAGGGGAGGAACCCCTTCCAGCCCCTAAGGCTTGTGCTGAATCCCCCAGTTAAGCCAGGGCACTTTCCCCAATGGAGGAGCAGGGCCAGGGGGTTCTGTCCCTCCCACTGGCTGCCCCACAGTCAGCAACGACGTCCATCCACACAGCAGCTCAGTGAGAACAGGTTTGGCCACCACAGTGACTCACCCTCCAGTCTAGGACACCAAGGTTTGTTCCCAGCTCTAAGACTGGCGAAATAGCTGTGTGACCCCAGCCAGGTCTCTTGTCATCTCTGGGCTCAGTTTCCAAACAAAGGGACCTTCCATCTCTAGAAGATGGGGTGACACTTGCCTATACCCAGATGGCATCCAGACCTCCATGAGCTGGCTGAGCAGAAGAGGGAGAGGCTAGTTTCCCTCAGTATTAATAAAAACAAGAGCTTCTGGAGTGCCCATGTAGATGCTGCTCCAAACACTTTTGGGTGACTTATCCCAGTTAACCCTCCTAACAAATGAGGCACAGAGAGGTTCAGTAACTTGCCTGAGGTCACACAGCTTATCAACAGCAGAGCTAGAACTATCATACATTCATACATCCATGCCTTCATTCAACTGGAGCCCCCGAAATGCTAAGCTCTGTGCTGGAAGTTAAACATAAAAACCAACATAAGACCAGCTCCCCATCTTCAAGGAGCTGCGCTCTAGCTGGGTGGTATTTTTGGATCTTCTGTGTTTAAGCAAAGAAGGGGCGACAGTTAGAAATGCTCCCATCCCCCAGACCCCTACTGCAAGCGCCCAGGCAAAACCTATCCAGACACTTATGAAGGTCCTTGTGACTTGGAAGGAGATCAGAGAAGGAGCTCCACAAAGAAAACTGACTCCTAACACAGGTGTCTTCCAACTAGATCTGTGTGGTCCAGAGTGGTAGCCGCCGGCCACAGGTGCTGTTTAACCTTAAGCTGACATGAGTTAAAATTAAATAAGGCAAAAGCAACCTGTCTTCAGCTCTCTAGCCATATGCTGAGTGTTTAAAAGCCACATATGTCCAGTGGCTACTAATTTGGGCACTGCGGCCCTAGAATGTTCCATGATTATTGAATGTTCCAGTGGACAACACTGCTCTGCAAGGTAAGCTTCAGAAGGGCAGGATTTTTATTTGTTCATGAATTCTCAGTGCCCAGAACAGCGCCTGGCTGTTCATTTATGGGATGAACGAAGGGATGAAATACCTGTGAGAAGAGCAGAAAGTGTTGATCTTGAGAAGAAACAGAGGGAGTCCTAGTGAAGTCTGAACGCTGACTGCATGGCCTGCCAGTCACCAGGAGTCCCTGGCGTCAACAATTTGAGCTAACCAAGACCAGCCCTATGCCTACCTCAGGGCGCTGGGCCAGTGAGGGACCCGTCCCCAGCAACCCTACCCAGCAAGCCAGCTCTCTGCACAAAAAAGCCCATTCCTACCAAGACTCCACCAGCCTTTGGGAGTTTGGGGAAAAGATCAGGGACACACTGGCGCTTGCTCCTAAGTCCCCTTCTCACAGACTAAACTGACCATCCTCATCCACTCACCCTCTGAATCAGGGGCCTTCAGTTCCAATGTGGGCCAGATCGGGGCACAGGGTCGTGAGCTAGGAAAAAATACAGCTAAACAAGTCAATTGAAATGTCTGCCATAGCTGGGGAAATAAACCAGGTGGCCCCAGTAGAGGACTCTAGTTAGTCACCTGCCTGGACTTGAGGATCAGGTACCCGTCTCAGGACCTGATAAAAGCCATGGGTGTTTTGCCCACAGACTACGGAAATGACCCTACACTTGCTATCAACACTGGGGCATCTGTGACCCCAACACCCTCTGCCCTAGTGTTTCTTCCTATGCTGGGAAGAACAAGGCCGAGGGTGAGGCAGAGGGCACACCTGGTCTGCCTGGAGCTTGGCAGAAAGGGCAGGGTGGCCCTCAGGTTATGGGCCCCTCCAGAGCCAAAAGCCCCCACGGCACAGTGTGGCCATCCCCAGTCTGGTGCTGTGAGCTTGTCCAGGCCCCTCAATGCACACTGCGTGACAGCACCAAGCACAGCCTGGGCGCTCAGCTTACTCCCATTGGTCGTCCCACCAGCCTTTGGGGACATCAGGGTCCCCTCTCTGAGGCTGGAAAGCAGAGCTTCCAAGAGGAAGAGATCCTGAAACATGGATCAGTCGTGCCCAGGCCTAACCCCAAGGCCAGCCTCTTGTGTCTGCCCTATGCTCTAGCACGCTCACTCTCACCACCTCTCACCATCACATGCTGTCTCACAGATACACACACAGGCACACTCACAATCATACCCTCACATATACAAAGTCGCACATACACACTCTCATCCACAAGCCATGTTTTATAAATGTTGTTCCCTTAGAGAACTGGCAGATACCACAGACCCACCCTTTCCAGAGATTCCAGAAAAATTCAACACACCACATTCTGGCCACAGGGCACACGGTGAGTTCCGGAAATGTCAGAGCCGCCTAGCTGTGCCAGGGCCCCACCCACCAATGCCAGGGCCCCACCCAGCCAGCCTAGGCCCCACCCACTCAGTGCCCAGGCTCCACCCAGCATCCAAAGCTCTCAGGTCCCCACCCCCTAGCTCTTTTCACCTGCAGCTTGGTACAGGCTGTGTAGGCCCTGCGGGCCGCCTACTCCCACAGCTAAGATAGGGCCCCACCTGATGTAGAAGTACCCCCAAACTCTCTCACCGAGCAGGCACTCACATGCCATGCTGGGTCTGCTAAGCACATTCCCTGAGCTCAAGGTGAGAAATTCAAGGGCAGGGGGCAGGATGCTCTACCAACACTCCAGCTCTGGCTGGGGGTGGGTGGGGGGGGTGTGAGGAACTGGGTGGGGAGGAAGGAGGGGAGAAGGTGGGGGAACCAAGATAACAGGAAGAGGAAGATCTAGAGGCCTGGAAGTCAGAACAGCCATGGCCCTCCTGCCATGCACCCAGCCTTCTGCAAGCTTCCTGGAAGCTGTGAATCCTCCAGTCCTCAGAAGTGGCAGGGTGGCTCTGGAGGCAGAGGGCTGCAGGTGCTTACGCAGGCTGCCTCTCAGCCGCCCCTGACAAAGGCCTTCCTTTGAGAACATGCTCCTATTAATAAGGCTGCAGCAGACCCCCCGCCTGCCTGAGTTGATAGGAGGTTTATGCAGCCTGCAAAGCCAAGAAATACAGAAGTATTCCTGATAATACTTCTTGTCCTAGCAAAGGTCACAGACGGGGCCTATCAATCCTGAGAAATAAAGAAGGTCCCCCGGTTTTGCTTGTTCCTCAGCGATGGAAGAGAAGAGTCTTTTAATCGCCTCATTTGGAGAGCTGACTGGGGTTGTATGTCATCCGAATTACAGATTCAGCATTAATTGACCAGATGTGGGGGGCTCTTTCAGGGCTCTTGAGGACCATAAAGCTGTTCCCACACTGGTAATTAGCAGCCTAGCGGTCTGGGCCAGAGCACTGGCCCCCCAGGGCTGGCAGCGAGGAGGCGGAGAGGAGGCATTGGCCATCCAGTGAATGTGTGCTGGGTCTGCTCAGGTCCAGGGCCTGAGGGGCTTGAAAGGACTCCCCCCAAGGGCAGCCAGACTGATGGCTGGATGCCACATATGGGACACTGCTCTGAAAAGCTGGCTGCAGTCCATAGCAGGTACATTCCTCAGCGGGCCCTGCTCTGTCTTCCTTGGGGTAGGGTGAGATGCAAGAAGCCATTTGGGCAGGCTGGTCACCCTAGTGAGCTGAAGCTAATGAGGACGCCACTGCCCACCAGCCAAGGGGTAGGCAAAACACAATGTTCTGGCCTCTAAGAGGAGGAGGATGGAAAGTCGCCTCTGCTACTCCATGTAGGGAGGTGTGGGATGGGGTCAGCCAGGTCACCAGTCAAGGAGGGGGATCCACAGGGATGATATTCCAACATTTCACAGCAAGGTCATGGTCTGAACCAAGATCAGGGCTGGCTACCCTGCAAAGCCTTAACTCTTCTGTTGCCCAGACATGGGAAGCTCTGGGGGCAGGGGACTAAAGGAGGGTCCAGGAACGCTTGTGGGACAGGAGTGGGCAAGGGGCTCTTTCCTAATCAATACAGACATACAACATTTCATCCCCCAACCCAGACTAAATAGCCCCTGCCTTACTATTTCTGGTTCCCTGAGGGAACAAGCGAGAGTGACAGGATTCTCAGGTGGCAGGACTTTCCTGGGCTTCCTACCCCCACTCCAGCTTGTGCTCAATGATGGGACAAAGCCTGAGTGGAGAAGGCCTATCTTGCTCTGCAGCGTACCTTGCCGGAAGGTGGGAAACTGTTGGCACATCCCAGGACCCCGGCAGGTGCACTGTGGCCTCCTGCCCTCCCCCCTTGGAGCCCGACCACCCGGAGCCCCACATGCACACGGCCACTCCATCAATTCTGCTGTAATGTGTTTTATGAACATGCAGATGGCATGGCTAGGGCCAGGGGGAAGGTTTTACCTTGGGATAAGAAATTAACACTGGCAAATAGCAAATTTACTGCATGTATTTTCATTTTCCTAATACCAGCACCATCTGCTAGCAATCGGGGCTCCACATCGTCATTTCCCCCTTTATTTCTCCTGTTCACTCTTTTTTTTTTTTTTTTTTAATTTTTTTCAACTTCCACAGCCGGGCCCTCCAGGCACCGCTGAGGGTGGGGGTTTGATCACCAGGCTACGTCCAGGCTGTGACCTACACCCTGCACCCTTCTGCCCAGAAGATCGTCTGTCTTCTCCAGGCTACAAAAGATAAACACGCCCCCCACACCTCAATTTTGCATCTTACAGTGCGATGCAAGCCGAGAAAGAAAAACAAGCTTTAATCAACTCTCAATCCACCCCATGGCACCACAAGAAAAACAGCTACCTCAAGACCCCTGGCAGCCGTGGATACGTGTTCCTCCCTTGCTGCTTACTGGAATTATTTAAAATAAGAGAGTTAGCTACGATGCATTGTGCCCTGAGCTCACTGTGGTGGGGAAGCAGGGAGGGCTGGGGACAGGAGGAGCCTGGGGGCATAGGCATAGTAGGTTCCCGCAGGAAGAAAGGGGCTCCTCTGCTCCTGTGCGCTGGCATGTGGACAGGGTCTTGTGCAGCAGCTCTCAGAGGTGGGCAAAGGTAATGCTTTCCCCAGAAGAACTATGGAGCAGGCGGTGGGGCTGAGAGGGCTGGCGTCTGGCCTGTGAGCACATTTGAGGAGCAGCTGCAACCCTTGGCCATGAGGCCTGGCAGTGGAACAGCTGGTGCAGCCCGGCTCCCGGGAGGGACGGTATCCATCCTGGGAGCCCCTGGAAAAGCAAACACAGCAGGGCCAACCTGCAATGGTGCTCATAAAACCACCTTCAGGCTGAGCCCATGGAGAGATGCTCGGAGGGATGGAATGGCAGGAGGGGCTGCACTTGGCCACCCACGCCAGGACACCTTCCTGTTTTAGACATGGAGAGATCCCTTATAGTTCTAGAACGCATCTCCCCAAATCCATGTGCTAAAGCCCTAATTCCCAGCACCCCAGAACATGCCCCTATTTGGAGACAAGGGTGTTGCAGATGTGGTTATTGAGGTCCCACAGAGGCAGGGTGAGCCTCCAATCGAGAAGGACTGGCGTCCTTATCAAAAAGGGGAAATTAGGCCACAGAGACAGAACAGACATGGACAGAAGGAAGATGATCTGAAAACACAGGGAAAAGACAGCCGTGTCAAGGAGTGAGGCAGCCTGGGAACAGATCCTTCACTTGCAGAAGGAACCAGCCTAAGGTTCTTTGTCAAGGCAGCCTTAGGAAACTAATACAGCAGACCAGCCCCTCACCCCCTTCTTTTTTGTAGAGACAGAGTCTCACTTTGTCACCCTAGGTGGAGTGCTGTGGCATCACAGCTCACAGCAACCTCCAACTCCAGGACTTAGGCGATTCTCTTGCCTCAGCCTCCCAAGTAGCTGGGACTACAGGCGCCTGCCACAACGCCCGGCTGTTTTTTTGTTGCGGTTTGGCCAGGGCCGAGTGTGAACCCACCACCCTCGGGGCCGGCACCCTACACACTGAGCCACACCACCAGCCCTTTCTTGGACATCATCAGACTTGAAACGAGTTATCATCTTGGCAAGCCTTGGTTTCCTCATCTGTAAGATGGGGATCATTCCTGTCTTACCTCACAGGTAACATATGTAAAATTTATCACGGATAATAAGAGCCATCTGCTCTTCCCATTGCTTTACCTTTAACCCTTGCAAACCCCCTGCCTCTAGGCCAGGCGCAGTGGCTCACGCCTATAATCCTAGCACTCAGGGAGGCTGAGGCAAGTAGATTGCTTGAGCTTAGGAGTTGAGACCAGCCTGAGCCAGAGTAAGACCCCATCTCTAAAATTAGCAGGATGTGTGGCGAGCACCTATAGTCCCAGCTACTTGGGAGGCTGAGGCAGGAGGATCACTTGAGCCCAAAAGTTTGAGGTTGCTGTGAACCAAGATGCCACAGCACTCTACTGAGGGTGACAGAATGAGACTCTGCCTCAAAAAAAAAAAAAAAAGAAGAAAAAAGAAAAAGAAACGGTGCCTCCCACCGAGATGTAGGTTCTTTGATTGTCCCCATGTGACAACCAAGAGAACAGAGGCGCAGAGAGGTTAAGCAACCTGCCCCAGGTCACACAACTGATAAACAGAAGAGGTAGGAAGGGACCCTGGCAGGATGGCTCTGAGGCTACTACACTTCTTACCCAACCCCACCACGTTGCATCCCCAAGCAAAAGGCAGCACATGTAGATCAGGGATTTGGCTCAGACATTGGTTTGGAAGATGCCAGGGAGGGATGACGCTGATGTCATCACTGTCAGCTTCACAAACAAGGCAACTGAGTCCCAGAAAGGGGAGGTCACTTGCCCATGGCCATATGGGGAAAAGTGTCAGAAGCAGGACTGGTCCCATGGGGTCTGGAGATGGAATGCAGTGACAGGGGTGCCTGGATGTGGGTGTCAGGGCAAAAAGCCTCCCTCCTTCCCCAAACAGAGATACAGCAGGGCGGAAAGACATCCCCCAAACCAACAAGGTGCCTACCCACTGAGCCAGAGAACCAGCCCTTTCTTGGACATCAGCAGACTTGAAACAAGCAGGGGTTTCGACAAACTGTTGATGACACAGGGGAAGCTCCTGCTGTCCTCAGTGTACTTGGATGGTGTCTTGGGTTGCAGGCCTCCAAGCTCAGGATCCACGCCTGGGCACTCTAAAAATGCCACCTCAGCTGCCTCACAGCAGGATCGCCAAAAAAGGGAAGAGAGAAGGCAAGCCCAAGGCAGACGGGGACCCAGACCTTTCAGGAGCCAGGGCATCAGAGTAGAGCCTGGAGCCATGCCTGACAGGCCTTTGGTCTCTACAGCCCTTGGGGACCAAGGGTAGAAACCTCTGGACCCCAGGATGCCAGCGACACGTGGCTTGCCAGGCACGCTGCAGCCGGGTGTCTGGAGCCCAAGCACATTTATATTGTCCTGCCCTCCGTGGCTGCTCCCTGAGACAACAGCAGGTAGAGAGCATGAATGGCTCAGCAGCTGATCACGCTTTTTTTTTTTTGACCCTTTAAAAAATGTGCTCACAACTTTTCTTTCCTATCAGCAAAAAGGATCATCCAGTTCTGCAAGCTGGATTTGGCTTGGAAGGCTAGGCCTGTCCTGGTCGTCCTGGGCGCCTCTGATCACATAGACCGAGACCCCACTGTGCACATCCAAGGAGGCTGTACGTGGAGGCTGGAAGGGCTCGGGGACAGGAGGCCTTGGCCGCCTCCACTTTGGCACGAGCAGTGCAGCCCCCATGTCCCTGCCTGGCCGTGCTGCTCCCCACCAACTTTTCCGGCCAGAGGGAAGCCAGAGCGTGAGACTGGAGGATAAAATCTGATTTGAAAGAATTTTATCGCTCAGCACAATGATGGCTTTAAATATTAAAAAGGCATAAAGTGGAGGGGGAATGGAAAACAGTACAAGCACCAGCCTCAGACGGCTTCTGCCAAACACGCTGCCATCTGAGAAGGAACGAGGGCGGGGGAAGAGTGCTGGGGGACTGCTCTGCCTCCCCATCCTGCGCTTCGCAGGCGTTTTCAAAGCGGCATCCTGGATCTCCCAAACCTTACCCGAGACAGGTAATACATTCATTATTGATGGATCAGTACCCGGAGAGTGTAAATTACTGAAACAAACACAGCATAATTAGGGCATTAGAGGCAGCGTGGAGGGAAGGCGGGGCGTGCTCGTTTGGCTGTGGCTCTCATCTTTGCAGGTGTTAGCCAGCATCCCAGCCTGCTCACCATATGCACAGCCCGGCTAGCCAGTTCTCAGCTGGGAGGCCCACTGGGAACTCCCTCCAGCCCAAAAAGAGGGGAGTCAGGGGCCCCGAACCAGCCAGGCATTTTGGGGCACACGCAGAGGGGGAAGAAGCAGGTCTCCAGACGGGCAGGGCACACGCACAGGCACGCAGGCACACAAAGACCCAAGGCCAGTCTGCGGGTGTGCAGCTGGCGAGCCTGTGTCCCTGTCCCCATGCGTGCCCTCAGGATTTCATGACAAGAATGAAACTGATCAGGCAGCCTCCAGCTCCATAATTAGGGCCAATTGAAGGAGACAAAGAAATCTATGGAGATCACAGTGGGAAGTGGTAGTGATGAACGCTGGCTTTGAAATAGCGTTTTGTACTCACTGGACCATCACTGTCTTTACATAAAAGCTGCCTCCCTCCTTTCTCCCGCTCCCCTCCCCCAGAGCAGAGGCCACCGGGGAGGCAGGCTCCAGACAGCCCCCCACCAATTGCCTTTTCTGGGTCAGGCCTCATCTCCAGTGGCACGACAGGGGGAGGATGGGGGGCGGGTTAGGCCTCCTCTTTTGTTTTTTTGTGTTTTGGCGGTGGGAAAAGACAAAAGGCAGGCTTGAAAAGCCCTTTGCTCTCAGATGCATCTGAATCACCGGGACTCTGGAAGGTGACTCACTCAGTGTCTTGCTGGCAGAGCACTGTCCGTGCGACTGTGTGAGGGTGAGCGTGTGTGTGGGTGTGAACACGTGTGTGCATATGTGTGTGTTGGGGAGTTCTGGAGGGCTGAGAGCCTTGGAGTCTGAGTTTGAAGCCCTATGCTTTCTCTTGCTTTACTTTCTAAAAAGTTCTGAGAATTAAACCACCCAGGGCCTGGACCTGGAAGGCCATCAGCTACGGGGACCCTGGCGGCAGGCAGAGAAAGCGGAGTTTAGGGGGACAGGCCAGGGCTGCTGGCAGAGCTGCAGGGCACAGGGCACAGGGGCCAGGACTGCCCAGGGCAGGCACACACAGCTCACTCCCACTCACTGAGGCTCCCAAACAGAAATGCACTGAGGACGGCTGAGCTGCCTGTTGCCTCTGGGGTGGGGTTCAGGTCAGAAGGCTGGCCTGGCATGGCCTACTGTCTTCTATATTCCAGCTGGAGACCCCAAGGACACCACCTTCGCAGGGCGGTAGCTGCAGGAGAGCTGGGGGCACACCCCGCTGGGAGGAATTAGCGGCTCCAAGAAGCCACCCTGGCTGGCATCCCCGAGATTGTGCCAACCTGCTCGAGCACGCATGTGTGGCTTCCCTCCCCGTGCCCACAGTAATCCTCCGACTTTACAGCAAATTATTAAAACTCACTTATATTTAATCTGCCTTCTGGAATTAATTGAATTTTTACGCTCAGCAAATGCCACAGTTTGTGCTGCCTCCCGATCGCTGGCTCGGAACAGCTAAATGACAAGGCTGCCGACCAACCGCAGGCTGTGCAGACGGGCTCTGGGGGCGAAAAGGCATTAAGAGGCGAGGAGGGGGCTGTGCAGGACAGCCCCAGTCCCACTCCAATGCCCTGAACCATGGAGAACAGAAGCTCAATCTACCAACGCAGGGAGGCCTGAGCTCAGGGCACCCTAGGCAGGCTACTGGGGGGAGTGGGTGTCAGCTAAGGGGGTGCCACTGGTGCAGTAGGGGTGCCCTGGAAAGGGAGCCACCCAGGCAGAGCTCCTTCCCTGGTCACAGGGGTGCTCCCGGGTGATGTCCACGCCAAGACAGCTGGCTCTGGCCAGTCCCCAAAGAAGCCCCCAAGAACAACATTTCCTTTTTGTTCACAGCATCCCAGGAACCCGGCACACAGGGGGTTCCCCATCCCCTGGAACTCCAGCCAACTTTTGCAGTGGGAGTCCCACCGGAAGGTGTGGAAGATCCAAGGTCACACTGAATACTGGCACGTTCTCACACAGAGACGAATTAATCTGAGGAAGGGGGGTGCGACACCTCAGGAGGGAGGGAGGGCAATGTTTTCAGAGCGTGTGGGTGCTAAGTTCGGGTGCTAAGTGCATCCTCTTACGTTTGCCAGGTTCAGAGTCTTAAGTGAGATGACACCAGGGCTCTGCAGAAGTTGCTGTGTGTCTCTCCCCTTCCTCGCCTGGATTCCGGCCCAACAGCCCACAAATGGAGGACTAGGACAGTTCTCTCAGGTCAGCACCCCCTCTGCCTCTGGCATCCCCATGTGGGCAGTGGGTGCTCCCTCAATCTGGCTGATCATTCAACTTGGGGCAGGGGCCTTGGGAAAATGCAGATCCCCCGAGTCATACCCCCAGACCCTCTGAATGAAACGTGCTGGGTTGTAGGGGGCTGGGAATCTGTATTTTAACACACAGGTCAAACAGTGCATGTGTTTTTGTTAAACCCTGTGAGTTTCAGATGTAGCTGCAACTTTAAGAGGGATCCTGTGACACTGGGGGCTACACTCCATTCCTCTGCTGGCACGAAAGGCAAGCTGTGGTGATCTGGTGGGAAGGGGGTGAGAGGTCAGCCTGAATCACCCTGAGTTCAGAAAGTTCTGGGCAGGTGTATGTGAGGTGCTACCAACCAAAACGCACACTGCATTCTGTCCCTGGAATCAGACACAAGATAAGGCAAGGCTCAGTCCCCGCTGGACAGCCAAGTCACTTGACTATGCCTGTGTCTCTGTCCCCTGCACACTTACACAAGTGCACCCACATGCACATCCACACCACACAGATTGAACTTCCATGGGAGGGAAGAAGAGGGGCACCAGGTCCTCTAGGATCCTCACAACAGTCCCATAAACCCCTCTCAAGAAATGGAAGTGAGCCCAACAACCTCCTCCCTAGATCCCCCAAATTTTGACCCTAAAAGGCTCACCCCCACACCACATGTGCCTGTCCCATCAAGATTCAGCAAAGAGAAGGGCTTCTTCCCAGACCACTCTCATCCAGATCAGCATTCTGGACCCACAGCAACCTACATCCATTCCGCCCACATCATTCATACCATGCACGTCTGTCCTCCCTGCTCAAAGTCTCTAAACTTGCCTAATTTCCCAGCTCTCTCAGGGTGCTTCCTCCACCAGCACCCCACTGGAGAAGGGTGAAGGGCTGCCTGGAGAGGGTGAGCCCCACAGTGCCCCTCATGGGCCCTGCAACCCCCTGTAGGCTGTGCCCCACTGCCAACCGCCTCCCATCCCCCCACCAATGACTTTACCAAATCCTTATTAAAAACATTCTTTGGGCTCCGCGCCCGTAGCTCAGTGGTTAGGGCACCGGCCACATACACAGGGTCTGGCAGGTTTGAACCCTGCCCAGGCCTGCTAAATAACAACAACTGCAACAAAAAAATAGCCAGGCATTGTGGCGGGCACCTGTAGTCCCAGCTACTTGGGAGGCTGAGGCAAGAGAATCGCTTGAGCCCAAGAGTTTGAGGTTGCTGTGAGCTGTGACACCATAGCACTCTACCGAGGGCAACATAGTGAGACTCTGTCTCAAAAAAAGAACAAAAGAAACAAAACAAACAAACAAACAAAAAACAAACAAACAAAAAAACCACTCTGAGTCAACCCAGGGCCGGGTTCTTCGTGTAGGCAAAATAAACCAACCACCCACGCGCCCCTAACGCTCTGCCTGCCAGGACAAGAAAACAATACCAGGTGTCATATCTGGGGCCTCAGCGACTGTACTGCTCTGCTGAGGCTGCCAGGAAAATACCATATACTGGGTGGCATAACCACAGACATTTATTTTCTCACAGTTCTGGAGCCTGTTAGGCCAAGATCAGAGCGTCAGTAGGGATGTTTCTGGGGAGGGCTCTGCCTGCAGTGCAGGTGGCTGCGTTCTCCCTGTGACAGAACAGCTCTCTGGGGTCTCCCTTATAAGAACAGCAATCCTATCAGATCAGAGGCCCACCCTTAGAACCCCATTTAACCTCAATGACTTCCTTAGAGGCTCCATCTCCAAATACTGCCACACTAGAGTGAGCTGAGGGGATCACAAACATTCAGCCTGTAGCAGGGACCCCACAGAGATGTTAGCCACCACTGCCAGCCTGTGTGACCCAGCAGGAGACCCCATTCACTGGGGTATGTGTCTCCCTGGCTGAGGACAGAGGGACCCAGACTAGGTTTGAGGGGCTCAGTGGCAGGAAGGCAGAGAAAGACTAGCACCCCTCCTTTCTGGGGTTCAGTGTTGCCCTGTGTTCAGGGCTCTCCGTTTGATGGTCAAGGCCTCTCGCATCTCAGGCAGTGTCCCACTAAAGCAGTGTTTTTCAAACTTTTTTTAATCTCATAGCACACTTGAACCTATAGTTAAACTTCCATGGCACACTTAAATTACATTGATCCAAAAAAAGTAAAAAAAAAAAAAAAAAAAAAAAAAAAAAGATGTACTTACTATGCTTTGGATTTCTTTCAAAAACAACTTAATGATCTTTAAAATTTTTCTCAGCACACCTAAGATCCTCTCACGGCACACCAGTGTGCCAAGGCACACAGTTCAAAATCCCTGCTCTAAAAGGCTCCTGCCAGGGCCCCTGGCTCACTCCTCCCTCCAGCTCTGAACTTGCTCTTCTCCCCACTACCCTACATTTCCCCAGCCCAAATCCTGGCCTGTCCTCCTTTCTCCCTGATCCCTGCGGGAGACCAACAGACATCTACAG
Organism: Loris lydekkerianus; assembly: GCA_963574355.1. Classification (NCBI taxonomy): domain Eukaryota; kingdom Metazoa; phylum Chordata; class Mammalia; order Primates; family Lorisidae; genus Loris; species Loris lydekkerianus. The sequence goes on from CAUYPK010103945.1 coordinate 15,364, forward strand.
AATGAACAGTTAAAGAAGCACAGTCCAGCCAAGTTCTAGCTACAGGGCCTTTGCACTTGCTGCCCCCTACCCCCCAGCCTGCTCTTCCTCCAGAAATCTCTACCTGGCTGGCTCCCTCAAAGAAGTCTCTCTGGCCATCCTATCCAAAACTCCACCTTCCCCTCACACCCCTTCCCCGGCTGTATCTTTTCCTCTGCTGCCCAAACATGTATCTTACTCCCCAGCAAACCACTATGCTCAGGGACTCTTGTCTGCCTGGTTTGCTTGTGGATCCCCAGTGCCTAGGACGGTGCCCAGCACATAACAAATGCTCAATGAATGCCTGCTGATTAAATGGGATGAGCTCCCTATCCACGGAGGTATTTCAAGCTGAGCCTGGATGAGTTCTGACCTAAGACATGACAGTTCTGCGGCTTTCTTTCCGGCCTACCAGACCAAAGAGGAGACCAAAAGGGCACCCGGGTCTAGGAGCTGAGGTGGGGCTCCTTGGAGAGTCCACCCCGTGGGAGATTGGTGGGGGGCGGGGAGAGAAACCCCAGAACATAAAGTGGTTCTGCCAAGCTCGGGGAACTCCCCCCAGGCCCCTCAGGGGCCACTCTGCTGTCCCTGGATCTCCAGGACGTGTGTCTTTGACCCATCTGCCCTGCCTGTGCTGTCCCCAGCCGGCAGGCTGCCTAGCAGCAGGACCAGGCTGGATTACCATACATTAAGACATAATTACTCTGTGGAAATTTACAATACAAAGGAGCCCTCCCCAAGTTGGCTACAGAGGGATTCCAAGGATACAAAGCGCTGCTGTGTCTACCACGACCCAAGCAGGCCACAGCCAGAAATTCAAAAGTGGGTGTGTTGGTTTTTGCAAATAAACCCATTTCACCCTCCTGGCAGATGCCCCGCCTCCAGAGGAGGGTCCTCTCCACCTGTAAGCCCCGCCCAGAAGAGAGGGCCCTCCCCCAACGCACACCACACCCAGAGGCGAGGGCCGCCTCCCTGATTTCCCAAGCCCCACCCAAAGGGGAGGGCCCTATCAAACCAAGCCACGCCCCCAAACGCAACCGGGTTCCTCCGGCTCCAAGGCGACACCCCTCGCGGGCCTCCCTTACTCTCCAACCAAGTTCTTTCTGTTCAGGCTCCTGAAGCCTAAGGGGCAGAAGGCCTGCAACTAACATTTTACAGAGCGTCCGCTGTGGCTTGGAACTAAGTCAGTGTTAGGACGCAAAAGAGAACAAGACAAACCAGATCTCTCTCTGATCCTGGGAGTTCACAGTCCAGTTTAAGAGACATAATAAAACATCTGCCCTAAATGCACACCAGGTGCTACACGCCTGACACAGACAGGACAGGTGAGCATGACCAGGGTACACACTGGTCATAGGGCCTCCCGAGAGAGGCCTTGAGGGGAAGGAGCAGGACATGCAAAGGGCCTGAGGTGTGAGTGGCAGGGGGGTCTGCAGCAGCCTCCTTTTATTCTAAGGATTTTCAGCAGGGAGCCACCTGATCTGAGGGCACCTGGCTTGCACTGGGTTTGAATCTATTTCTACCACTTCCTGGCCACTGGGCAAGTGGTTAATCCTTTCAGCCTCTATTCCTCCCTGCAAAATAAAAACCATAATAACAGCTACCTCATACTTATCTCACAGAATGAGAATGTCAGCAAAGGGCTGAGCAAGGGTGGAAGCAGGAGCCTCAGCTGCCCCTCTGTGAAATAAGCACCAGCTAACATCTGGTTAGCAAAGAAGGTGGACTAGTGACTCCTGCCTCTGCCCATCATTCAGGGAGCCAAGGCACTTCTGGCCCGGAGTTCCCACCCAGCTGCCAACATTATCAATGGCATTAAGGTGAAAAAACTGATAAGGGGGTTATCTATCCTTATAGCCATAAAAACCAGAGAAAGCCGCAAAGCAAGCAGCTGTTCTGGTGCCGTCCTCCCAGGTGTCAACCCACAGTATCTGGGCGGCTCAGGCAGTCCTGGGGAGAGGCCCCTGCCAATCACCTTCAGCTGCTGGTGTCAGCCAGAGCGGGAGGCTGGGAGGAGCCTGATCTGGACATCAGAATTGCAGGCCTTTCCCAGCCTTCCAACACTAGGTGGCTGACAACTAAGCAAGAGAGGCCCAGAGAGGGGAAGGGACTTGCCTGGAACCACACAGCAAGGCAGCAACCCCCACTCTGCAAAGGGTCTAGTGATTAGGAGTGGACCCCTATGCTGCTGACCAGCTTGGAAGGTTCAACCAAGAAATGTGAGGTGCTGGAACCCTGGAAAGCAGCAGGCGGGAAGGGGAAACTTGAATCCAGGCCCTTATCTACTTCTGCTGGGGTGGTGGGGAAACCTGGCTTTCCCCTGAAATGCCTGGGCAAAGGTAGAAATATCCGTGGATTCCCAAGACCCAGCTCACTGCTTTCTGAAGGGTGTCGCTCCTGGGAATGGGCAATCAGATTTGCTGGGTGACTATCTTTGTACCATGCTCATACCCCAGGCAGGTGTCTCTGCCTCTCCAAGGGTTGCCCCCTCCTCTGTGAAATGGGGAGAGTCACAGTGCAGCCTCCTGGGTGGCGAGAGGGGGATGAGCCCACCCAGAAGCACAATCATCTTACGCTCAGGCCAGCCCAGGGCAGAGGACTTTCGGGGCTGTTTCTGTCCTCCTATAGCTGCTAACCGGGGCAGAGGGCTTGTCACAGCCAGCTATTACTGGCGTGCAGTAATAGTAGATAAGAATGAAAGTGCCTTGAACACACAACCCTCTTCTCCCAAAGGACTAGGTACTCCCCTCCTCCTCAGGGCAGGCCCCACATCTCTACATTCTGAGATCCCCCCCGATGTCAAGGAGGCCACCTATTACCTATGAGAGAACCCCAGAGAAGACCCACATTTGCTCCTGGGGGCAGGCCACCTGGGGGCAGACCCACACCTGGGGGCAGGCCACCTCACTTGCAGGACCTGCAGTCAGGGAAGGACCTGCTGGCTCTTGTTGCAAATAATGGCCCTGTGACAACCCAGGGTCCCCCAAGGTATGTCCCCCGGGTTTTGCTGTGACAAAGCAAGAAGGAAGCACAGTGTTCACAGGTCACACCGGGATGTCAGTTGTCGAGCAAGCCTGGAACCCAAACCACAACCCCTCCCTGGACCTGTTGGGAAGGAAAAGGGTTTCCTTTCTTTCTTTTTTTTTTTTTTTTGAGGCAATATCACTATGTCACCCTTGGTAGCATGCCTGCCATCACAGGTCATCACAACCTCCAACTCCCAGGCTTAAGTGATTCTCTTGCCTCAGCCTCCCAAGTGGCTGGGACTACAGGCGCCCGCCACAACGCCTGGCTGTATTTTTGTTGCAGTTGCATTGTTGTTTTACCTGGCCCGGGCTGGGTTCGAACCTGCCAGCTTCCGTGTATGTAGCCAGCACCATAACCACTGTGCTACAGGCGCCAAGCCTTAAGCAATTTTCTTACCTCAATCTCCCAAGTAGTTAGGAGTACAGGTGCCTACCACAACACCCAGTTATTTTATTTATTTATTTATTTTTGCTGTAGTTGTCACTGTTGTTTTAGCAAGCCCCGGCCACATTCGAACTCAGTATATGTGGCCAGCGCCCTAACTACTGAGCTATGGGCAATGATGTAGGAGAAGGGTTTCTAAAACTTACATTGGGATGGATAACGCTTCACAAAAATGCCCCTTAATAACATACCCCTGTGCTATTTTGTGGGCTTAGCTTCTGGAAAGACATCTGGGTACAACATCCCCCAAGAGACAGGAGGATAGTCAATTGGAGACTTTCTCAAGGAGGACTCAGGTAACCTCCCAGACACCAGGCACCCTGCAGCCAGCTTCCCAAGCAACCTCAGTGAGAGTGGGGTCTCCACAAACCCCGTTTCCTCTCAACCACTGGGGCCCAGCAGCTAGTCCAGGCCTCCAGCTGGAACCAGCCACCGGAAAGAGAGTGTCCATGGTCCAAAGGCAGCGGGCAGATGGGCAGCGTTTGGCTTTTAAAAGGCAAAGCCCATCTCTACACTCACTTTACTAAAATTCCTTAAAGAGAGAAAGAAGCTGTTTCCTCTTAGGTTCTGTAAAACCACTTTCAAATTCCAGTTACATCGGAGACCACATCCTTTTAGATGTGCCTTTCCCTCTGGAATCCAAGTGTCTCCAAAGGATTTGGTGATACTGTGTATTAAGGATGCACCATAAAAAGAAATTGCATTGTAAAAGTGGCCTCTTAACAGACAACCTTAGCTCCAGGGTTAAATGTCTAATTTCATACTATTATCCACAGAGAGATCAGATAAATCAAAGGGAACCCGGTGTTCCTAGCTCAGCTCCTACAGGATCTGGCCTGGCACGGAAGGGGTTAAGCAGGGCCCTAGGATAAGAAGCCTCTTGCAGGTAATACTCTGCTCTGTAATACCCAAGCATCTTCAGGACCAAATGCTCCTGAAGACAGCTGTCAGATACATTAAAAAACAGGAAAGGAAAAAAAAAAAAAAGAGGCAACACACCAAATGCCAAAATATAATGAAAATTCTAACAGCTAAAACAAATATAACCATAAAAAGACTGGAATCCTAGAAAAGCAATCTCTACAATTAAGCAGTTTTCTGCTATATAGTGATAATCACCTAATTATACTATTAATGACAGTTCAACCTGCTTTGAAATAAAAGGACATTCTTCCATAACAGGATGCCAGCTGTTAGTTACAGATGTCAAACATCTTTAAAGCATTATTATTAAGGGGGAGGGAAAAAAACCTATAAAATGAACACATCCATATTCTCCCCCCTACATGGAAAAAAAAAATCGCAATTAGCTGTGTGCTTTTGCAGTGCCCACGTGAAAAAATAAAAATAACACATAAAAGCTCAAGTAGGAGACCAGAGTGAGGGGAGACGAGAGGGAAGCCAGTCCCCGGGCGTCCAGGGGGAGCACAGCACCAGAACCGTGCAGGGAGGGGCTGTGTGTATTTTAACAACATCTTTAATTCCTTCCAATGAAATAATCTCCGGAACCAGGATGTTTATGCCGGATAATAGATCTCCCAGCGATCCTGCCAGAACTCCCCCAGTAAACACAAATCGTCAAGTGCCTCTCGGGAAGCAGTTAGCCACAGCCAAAGCTGAGACAGCTGCAGGTCATAGAGGTGGCTGCAACCTGCCCGCCCCAGCCCTGCAGACATATGCTCGGCCTTATTCGCAGCCAGTATTTCTTCAAACTGTGCGCGCCTTTGACATTCTGTAGCGCCAAGGTGTAATAAATATCCAACTTTGTCTTCTGACAATAGGCAGCCACATTTAATTAACTGGAGCGTAAAAAGATGGAGGAGGGGGAGAGGGGCGCAGGGAGCTCTTACACAGCCCGGGGATTAACCTTTTAAGCAAGCCGCTGGCAGGGCAGGGGGGCTGCTAGGCCTTGTCAGGAGGGTGCAAAGACAAGCTAGCTCCATCTTAAAAGGTGGTGAACTGGGTTAAATCCCCCTGCCTGACAGGGGAGTGGATCTGGATAACCATACCACGCTCCAGTGAGGAGCCATGGGGGGGGGCTGGGGTGAGGACGAGTGCCTGGCTGGCTCTAACCCAGCTGGAGCTGGCCAAGAGGAGATGTAGGGGGCCTTAGCAAGGGGGCCTGAAGCACAGAGAAATGCACCCAGATCTCAGCAAAATCCAAGATGGGCACATTCTGGAAAAAAACAGCTACCATATCCCAAACCTGTGCCCTCTCAGCCCCTTGGCATCATGGGCCAGATGCCCGAAAGGGAAGTGTGTGGCTTCTGGATCTCTTCCGTAAGGTCACTCCTGTGGCCTCCTGACCCCAGGGCCTTGGCAAGAGGCAGGAGGACAGATTCTAGAGGTCAGCTGCTGCCGACACATAGGGATTAAGCCTTCGGCTTTAATAGGATAGCAGAGGCTATGTCAGAGGGCAGCAGTGGATTTTGGTGCTGCTGAAAGGCACAGCCTGGTGTCAGGAAGAGCCCACCAGCTAGGTCCCCCAGACTTGCTGCGTGACTGACCCCAGACAAATCACTTGCCCTCTCCAGGCTGCAGCTGAATAATGGACACTGGGATTTTCCCAGGCTAGTTGCTCACTGCAGAGCTAAGGAAAAGTATTCTGGGTGCCTGCGACGGAGGGTCATTTACCCGTTTACAACTTCCATGGCACTCAATAGCTTCCTTTCTCTCCCACAAGAGCATGGGGCCAAGCCAGCTCTGCACCAGTTGGATACCCTCCAAGAGAAACACAGGCTCCAGGGGCTGCCTGTGAGAGCCAGACGGGAGGCCTAGCGCCCCTGCTCACCACATGGGGGTGAACAGACCTTTCCCAAGCCAGTCCTCCAGAGGGTGAGCAGATGGGATGGTGCCCATCTACCCATGTTCTCCCACCATTCCCACCAAGGAGGGCTACCCAAAGCCTTGGTCTCTTTTTCTGTGGAATTCAGCTTTGAAGAAATTTTCTCTTGAATTCCTAGGGAATTCCCCAGAAACTCATGGAGTACACTCACTCACCATGAGTCCAATCTGAGCAACCAGTGGCCATCGGAAGGGACAGGCTTCCTAGGCACAGACTGGCAAAAGCCAGGGTGCCTGCCTGCTAGCCACCTGCTGGGATGGCCCTGCTGTCGCTGTTCATAGCAGGAATAAAAGTCATCATTTAGTTCCTTCAGAGTTTCCAAATAAAGTGTTACTTGATACAGAAAAACAGCGGGTCCCTAGGACACGGCTCCATTTTACAGCTGGGAAAACTGAGGCACAGGAAAACAAGCAGGCAAAAGGTTAAACACTGAGTTACCATACAATTCCAGCCATTCCACTCTAGGAACTCACCCAAAAGAAATGAAAGCACACGTCCACACAGAAACATGCCCACATATGTTCATAACAGCATTATTCGTAATAGCCAAAAAGTAGGAAGAACCCAAATGTCACCAACAGACGAACAGATAAACAAAATGTGGTCTCCCCACACAATGGAGTATTATTTGGCTATAAAAAGGAGTGAAGCGCTGACACACATTGCAACAAGGATGAACGCTGAGAACATGCTAAGCACGGCCAAACCCAAAGGCCACGCTGTGTGATTCCATTTGTATGAAATGTCCTGGGCAGGCAAATCCGTAGACAGAAAGCAGACTTGATGACTGCCAGAGCCTGGGGGGAGGGAGAATGGGGAGTGGCTGCTAATGGGCATGGATTTCTTTTAGGTATTAAAAAAATGTATTCTGGAACTAGATCGTAACGATGATTGTATGATGTTGAGGAAAGTATCAAGAGCTGCTGAATTGTACGCTTGACTTGAAAGGGTTGGCTCTCGCTGTATGTGAATTATTATTCAATCGTCAGAGAAAAACAACTAAGACTCCTAGAAGTGAAAGGACCTGTCTGTGCAAGGTGTCACAGCCGGGGGTGACATCACACGCCAGAGGGGAGCCGGCACTCAGGTGTGGGGCTCTTTCCTCTCTGTACCATCAGTACTGGGGTTGGAAGTCACTGAGAGGCTGGGAACAAGGGCTTCATTATTGTTGCTGGAATCAAAATGTCCAGTTCAAACCCTGGCTTCATCACTGATTAGCTGTGTGACCTTAGGCAAGTCACTTAACCTCTCTGTGCCTTATTTTCCTCCTCAGTAAGTGGGGCCAGGGATGACACTTCCTATCTGACAGGTGGTGAGGGCTGGATGAATCAATCCATGAGAAGCCCCTTAAAGTCCTCACCTAGGATTTCAGGAGTCCCCAAAGCAGACTCCACCACACTCAAGAACCATTGTCTCTAACACAATCAAAACCTCCTCCTCCCAGGCCCAAGCTTCCCTGGACTTGTGGCCTTTGTGTGTGCAGCTCTGCTCTCTAGGAATGGTCTGACTCGTTCATCTGCTGACCATCCAAGGCAGGCCTTTTCTCCGGTGACAGACAGAGGCTCTCACCCCATCTAAAAGCCCCTGACTACTCCTGAGTCTCCCTTCCTTGGATCCTCTCAAGCACTGGGAAGACGCCACTGAGGTCCCACAGCAACAGGGAGTCCCCCAGATACCAGGGACGAGAGCTAAGCTCCAGGGCGGCCTCTCTCCAGCCTTGCAATCCTGCTCACATCACTTACCCTGCTGTGGAAAAGTAGGGTAAGGAGGGGAGGGGGTGTGTCCCCCTCCAAGGCACTAGGATTGTTGGTTCCCAAATCCAACGCCACGTGACAGTGGAAACCACTCCTTCCTTCATGAAACTGTCACTTGGTGGTTTTGTCCCCCACGCCTGACTCACTTCCCCATTTCATGAACAGGCGCCACCACCATCTCTCAGACCCCAAATGTACCCTTCACTGCTATCTCCAACCTACCAAGCTCCCACCCCCGTCACTGCCCTGTCCCTCCTGGGTTTAACATCAGAAGGTCAGCTGGGTCCTTCCTCCAGGTCTCAGTGGCCCCAAACAGAATCAGTTAGCATTATTACAGAGTCTAGAGGGATTACAGAATCCCTCTAGACTCCAGAGAATCTCCCTGAGAAGACCAGGGACTGTCCCTGGCCCTTGCTGGCCCCACTCTGAGGATCATAGGTCCAGTCTTGTCTTTTGGGGTGAGACCAGCACCGTGCAATGGCTTTCTGTGACAATGAAAATGTCCTCTGTCTACCCTGTCCACTAGGGTGCCCACCAGCCCTGCATGGCTGCGAAGTACTCAAAATGAGGCTGGTGTGGCTGAGGAACTGAAGCTTTGATTTTTTTTTTTTTTTTTTTTGACAGAGTCTCAAGCTGTCACCCTGGGTAGAGTGCCCTGGCATCATAGCTCACACCAACCTCCAATGCTTTAGACAAGCTATCCTCTTGCCTCAGTTTTTCTCCCTCCTCCCCCATTTTTCTATTTTTAGTAGAGATTTTTTTTTTGCTCAGGCTGGTCTTGAACTAATGAGCTCAAGCAATCCATCCCCTTCAGCCTCCCAGAGTGCTTGGATTACAGGCGTGAGCCACCACATCTGGCCTGACGCTTTGATTTTTGTTTAACTTTATGTTCTGATATTCACACGTGGCCAGTGGCACGTGGCAGTGTGAATCCAGCACTGATGACTCTCGGTGCAGCTTCTGGGCCGGGGAAGGGCGCGTGTGGCTCCTGCAGCTCCTGGGAGGGAAATCCCCATCCAGCCGGTTAGACATTCTCAGACCCACTGAATGAGAGCCTGTTCTTTAACAAGATCCGGGGGCAGTCAAACTCACCATCTGGTTTGCAGCTCACTGAGATGAAACACGTCTCCCCTCTTCACACTTCAGAACCTGTCCAAGCACCTCCTCCTCCAGGAAGTCCTCCCAGATCACTCCAGCCAAATGGGAACTGCCCATCCTCCAGCCAGCCCCTGCCAGGAGTCATCTGCATCCTCTCACCCTCAGAAACCTGGAATCAGCCCACTCCCCACTAAGCTCCTCCCTTCCTCCTCCAAAGCAAGAGCTGTGACTTACTTTCCATCTCCCCCTCATCCCCTCCCCGGCTGGCACCGGTAGGTGCTCAGGAACTGCCTGGACAGTTGCAGTTGTGAGAAGCCAACGGCTCTTTCCAAACCAGGGCAAGGAGGACAAAGTTGGTTTCGGGCTGTTTGCTTTGTCGTTGCTCCCACACAGCTCACCCCACCGGTCTGACCCGCTGGCCGCCTCTCTCCCATAGCCTGAGTGCCTGGGAGGTGACACAGCCCTCAGTCAAAAGCATCAAAATCAGGATGAAAAGCCAGGCAGGTGGGGTTATTAGTCTCAATAAGGCAAATAAAACCTCATATGCCTTCCATGACTCTCTCTGCGAGCCAGGATCAAGTGTCACAACTCTGTCACACGGCAGGCGTTGCTCCTTGAGGAGCCCACCAGCAGGCCACTTGCAGGACCTCAAAGGTCCCTGGGAAGTGGGTTGGGGTGAGATCTTCCCACCCCAGTGCCTTCCCTCTCCTGAGCACAGCCTTGGTACCTCTCACACGCTGGGAGGCTGAGGATTTCCCTCAACACCAAGGCTGCAGAAGGCCAACACTGACCAAGTGCCAAGGCCCATCCAGAACTGCCCACGCCTTGGAAGAGGCCCTTAGAACCTGCCTGTGAGCCTGGTACTCGGCAAGCAACCTTTAACCCCCTCTGGCTGCTCAGCCAGCAGAAGACCTGTTTCTCTGAAAAGCTTGCTGCAAGGAGTGGCCAGTTCAGCTTGGGAACCCAGGGCCATAGTTCCTATCTTGACCTTAACCCCGGAAGCCACCAGAAATGTTGCTTTTCTTTGTCCTCTTCCTCCGAGAGGTGAGGATTGAAACCCCCCACCTCCACCCACTGGGGTTCAGACAGGAAGCGGCCTCAGCCCCATGCAGAGGCGTCTCCGGGCTGCAAAACCAGTGGGCCTGTCCAGCTAGAGGGCAGGTGCAAGACCTCCCAGAGAGATCCGACAAACCCACACAGGCTCCACCCGGCCTTCCCCACGGTGCAAAGCTGCAGGTGGTGTAGATCGATGCCACTGGTTCCTGAGAAACAGGAAAGGTGCACACTAACACAAGACCACGGGCACCAGCAAATGTCCGTGTGTGCTGGCTCTGAGCTGGGGGGCCTTGGCACTCCTGCCCTGGAGCTCCAATCCCAGTGGGAATTATGACAGTGAGGGTCACACGGACGAGAATGCCAACATGAACCCGTACCGAGAGCCTTGACACTGTCCCTCTTGGGCACTTTGAGTATACAAGCACTGCTGACTGTTACTGCCACCTCATCAGCAATCTGAGGCACAAAGTTTAAGTAACTTGCCCAAAGCCTCACAAGGAGAAAAGGCAGAGAGCCAGGACCTGGACCCTAACCACTTGGCTTGTGAGCCCACGACCTTAACTCTGGCGTCATGCTCCCTTATAAATAAACATCCAAAACAGGGGTCCTCACACTGTGGCCCGCGGGCCACATGAGGTGGTGTGATTGTATTTGTTCCTGTTTTGTCTTTTTACTTCAAAATAAGACATGTGCAGTGTGCATAGGAATTTGTTTATAGTTGTTGTTTTTTTTAAACTATAGTCTGGCCCTCCAACAATCTGAGGGACAGTAAATTGGCCCCTTGTTTAAAAAGTTTGAGGACCCCTGATCTACAATAATGGGTCACACTTGCTTATTATGTATCTGGGAGCGCAGAGGAGAGAGTAGCCAGTCCTAGCCAGGGGTGAGTCCAGAAAGGTTTCCAGAATTCTGAGCTTAGCACAGTAGGAACAGCCTGGACAAAGGCGTGGAGGAGAGGTAAGCTAGACAGGCCAGCAGTGTGTGAACTCCCAATGGCCTGCCCTCCCATGCTAAGAAGCTGTGGCTTGTCAGGGAGGAACGGATCCCAGCAGAACCATCCTGGAAATGCTAACTTACTATATAGAGCAGATTCAGATATGGCAGGAGGCCCTACTATACTCCCCCTGAAAGATAACCTCAATAATGCTAACTGTGGTCAAATTCCAGAACTAAAGATGACCCTCATCTCGACAGGCTTCCTAACACTGACCTTCAGGAAGCTCTGAGGGGAGCAGAGGCGGGAAACAAGGGCTTCTGGCTCCTCTGTGCCAGTGTCACCACTGTAGTGATGCCACATTGGGAACCCTCTGACTCCTACCATCTCGAGCTGGTCCCAGCGCCAGCCCTGGTCTAGCTGCACCTGTGCTAATGAGATGTGAGTTATCAGCCCCACCTATGAACCAAAAAATCAAGGGAGTGGACAGGGAAGGGCTTCCCAAGGGCCTCCACCCCAGGAACTCACTCGTATCTGGGTCGCAAGGCTGGCTGCCTGCTCTAGCCACTGATCAACCCCACGCTGGAGTCAGCGATGAATATTCATGAGCCTATCCGGTTCCACACTTTCATTTCTGGCCCAAATTAATAATTTACCATGGAGTTTCATAAAACCAGACATAGCTCATTAGCAGTTCCCCCAAAAGGCACTCTTGTCTTCCCACCGATCCTGGAGAGGGGCTGGTCTTTCCTCTGTGACAAGTAACAACGCCCTTATTTTCAGAAACAACCCTCATTTTTTTTAATTCACAGGGTTGGGAAACCTCAAATCCGGGGCTCCCATGAGCTGGGAGGCCCATCCAGGCAGGAGCCTCCCAGCTTCCTCACCAGAGCACCAAGGCCTCTGCTCCAAGCTCCACAGCCCTGGTCTTCAGGAAACTTTAGGAGTGGACCCTGGAGAAGGATGGGATCTCTTTCCCTCCTAAAGGCAAGAGCACACCTTTCTAGAAACCCAGGGAGGCTGAGTGTGGGTACAGTACATGTGGCTGAAGTTTCCAGAGAGGCAGCATCAACATCATCTCCCACGCCCCATGTTCTTCTAGGACAGTGGTTCTCAACCTTCCTAATGCCGCAGTCCTTTAATACAGTCCCTGTGGGTCACTAACCACAGGCTGAGAACTGCTGCTCTAGCACGTTGCTGGGACCCGCCACAAGAGGTACAGCCTAAACGCCTTCCAAATGAATGTGGATGAGCTTGTCCCTCACATGTGACCAACAGAAGGGTGTGTGACACTGAGTACCTTCTGAGGCGAGGCCGTAAGGCCACGCAGCCTCCTCCTTGTGAACTGCAACCTGCCTTTGGAGCCCCCAGGCTGCCATGTTGGGAGGAAGCCCAAACCAAATAGAACAGCGGTTCTCAACCTGTGGGTTGCACAATTAAAATACATTGTGGCATTATGAAGGTTGAGAACCACTGAAACAGAGGGACCACAGAAAGGACCCTGACTGCCAGATCTAAGAGAGAGACAAGCCTTCAGGTGACTCCATACTCTCGCCAGCACACAGGAGCAGAGACCAGCCCTACCCTACCATGCCTGTTCTGAATTCCTGACCCACAGCATCTGTAAGCATATAAAACAATGTTTTACGTCCACACAGTGTGCTTATGAAGTCTCCTCCATCCCCAGGAATCTGGGTCCCCCTGCAGACCCAGCCATCAGGCCCCCAAATGTTGATCTGACCTTCCCACCCATGGGCTGGTTCCCTGTGGTCAGTGCTAAAATCAGCCTATAAGTGAAACTTCCCAAAAGGGAAATTGGGCAGGGTGGGGGTGGGGAAGGTAACACCTGTCCCTGGCCCTTAAGATCTAAGGTAACTGTTGATGACACTGGTTCCCATGTCAGGGGCTGGTGTGACCCTCCCAGGCAGCTGCGAACCCTGCCCCTCACCCTGGTCCTCCCAGTGGGTTCAGTGCAGACCCAGCATCACCTCCTCCCTCCCTTTATGCTCCCTGCCAGCCCCCCTTTCTCTTGTCAGATAATCACAGGAAACCAGCAAACGGTTGACACAGTTACCAGGACGACAGAAGTTAGGACTGGCAAGAAGGTCTGAAAGCTAATCCTGAATGAATTATAGGAGGAGAGTGACAAGGGGAGGGGAGTGTCAGGACCAGTTCAAAGAAGGCCCAGAGTATGACAAGGTGTCATCTGCTCGGGGCTCTGGCTGCAGGGTCTGTCACTGCTCACTGGTGCTGGCAGGTGACGCTGGAGTTGGGGGAGAGGGGGCGTTGAAGGAGAAATCTATCAAGTCCTCCACTGAGATGGTCTGGCCAATAATGCCCTCCCTGCAGTGATCTCAGGGCCACAGGTCATGCAATTCAGCTCTTCTGACATGGGGGAGGGGGTAAGGGCCTAGACAATCTCACCAGGGAGATTCCATTTCTTCTTTACTTATTTAAGAACTTGTCACCTTGTGAACACCGCACTGTGAATGGCCCTGGCTGGCTGACAGCCATTTCGGGAGTCTGAGCTCCTCAAAGACCCCCACCTCCATGGCCCATGAGCAAGGCCCTCCCTGCCCAGACCACCACCTCCCTCTTCTCTCATGCCTCTCTGGAATCCCAAAACACAGGTGGCACAGAGCACACGGCTAGAACTATTATTCCAAACAGTAATCACAGCCGGTGGTCCTCCAGCACTTGGTGAGTGCACTTTACCAACCCTAAGAGGCAGGCGTTACTATTGACTTAATGCCCAGAGAGGGTGAGTAACCCAACCAGAGCCACACAGGAGTAAGAAGCAGAGGCAGAGTCCCTTGCTTAGGCAGCGCTGCAGCATCAGAAAAGCTTGCTCACCTAAAATCCCCACAGGCAAAGATACCCCAAGAACCCTGGATGTGGGGACCCCACTCCTCCTGGAGTGCAGCCCCTGAGACCCCATCCTTCTTGCTGCTTCTTGCACTTGCCCCCAGCCTTGGGCCTGGCCTGAGTACTATTCACCCCAATCTCCCTCCTCAAACTTAGACGGGGGGTGGGGGTGGGTGGAGGCTGCATGTGAGAAGGCCGCAGGGAAGGCTGCCCAGCACACAACCCGCCATCCCCACGCTGGCTCCCCCATACCTTCCCCTTCTGTTTTTCTCCAGAACATTCATCAGTGGGCACTTCACATGCCCTTTATGGGAACTCTACAAGGGCACAGCTCCTGGGGGGCTTCTGGGCTGCCCCCCTGTATGCCTGGCATACTGTAAACACGGTGCTGAGTACATAGATGAACGTGGGGGCTGCTTAGAAACCCCGAGTTACCACCTACTGATGACAGAGTCAAGTTCATGTGTCATTTGCTTTATGACATTCAAGACCCTCCACAGTGCGGTTCTGACCCACTCACTGGCTTCATTCCCACATTGTTTTACACCCCTGTCACCAAACGTTCCCCTCCTCCTAAACCCTCCTTCCTGTCCTTGCAGGAAGGCCTAGTGTGAAGGCTCCCTCCTTGTGATGACTCCCTCCTCCCCAAAGCCTCCACCACGCTCAGCTCTGCCTCCTACTCTGGAACCCAGCAGCTATCTGAGAACAGGGCTGGGCCTGACCCCTGTCTCTGGCCCCCAGGGTCTGGCACACACAGGCCATCTCTGGGTGGGCCAGAAAAGAGGGGAACACAGGCTCAATAGCCACAGCTGCCAGGTGACGGTATAACCCCTTCTGTGTAAAGCTGCATCCTGCCAGCTCACCCTCAGAGCCCTTGGTTTCTAGAAGGCTCTCAGGGCCCTCGGTTGCTAGAAGGGACCCTGCTGTCTGGACACCCTCTGGGAGAGTCATCATGGCCTCTTAAAAGGATGGGTCCTGCCACTAGAGGATGTGGCCAAGAATCAGGGCAGGTGTGGGGGCCTTCCCTATCATCCTGTGGCCTTCCCTCACACAGCCTCCTCCCCCACCTAAAACCAAATTGCTGCCTCTTCTGCATGCCTGGAAAACTCTACACACCTCTTGGCACCAGCCCTTGTCGCCTGGATTGCTCAATTCACACTCCACTCCACCCCACCATACCACCACCATGACCATCTGGGCAGGGACAGCCTAGCGCCCAGCTCTTGACATGCCTGACGTGAACTTAACACACTGCCTTGGGAGCAGCTTCCCTATTCCTGTTCAACCCTCCTTACTGTACTGGCTACCTTCCACCCAGCCTAATGCCCGCTAAGTGCTAGTGCCACCTCCTCCAGGGAGCCTTCCTGGATTTCCTCTGTTAGGATGTTATTTCCAGAGCTCCACCTTAACCCAACTTGCTCCCTGTTAGTTCCTGAAGCAACTTAAGGATAAGACATAGACTTCCTTCCCTGCTCCTGCCCTGTAGACTCAGTGCAATGCCTGGCACCCAGGTGGGGCTGAAGGGATGACGCTTAGGAGGTGTGGACTTGTTCTGTATCCCCAGAGAACAGAACTAGGTCAAGTGCATGTATTCCTGTAAAAAGAAACATTCTAACAACCCACAGTGGCATGGGTTCTGACCCAGAGGTCAGAGCCCAGTCAGACCTGGGTGTCAGGAAGGAGACCCCTAGAGACCACCAAATCCAGACAATTAGAGAGGTCAGCCATCTGACCTCTGAGTTCCTTCCAAGTCCAATGTTCCATAACTTTCCGATCCCACAGGCCATTAAGCAAGCGGCCAAATGCCCACTGGGCGGCTGTCCAGGCCTGGTCAGAGAGCGCTTCCTGTCTCCCCGCAGGAGCGGGGCAGTCACTGAGCCTTCAGGGCAGGGGCTCCGGACTGGGTGGGTTCATGCTGCAGGGCTGAAACCTGGGCCTGGCTTAACTCAAACCTGCCAGCCCCATGAGCACCTCCCAGCACAGCTGTTACCGAGGGCAACTACCAACCCCAACCTGGGACAATGCCGGAAAAATGCATTTTCCCCTAAAGACTTGTAAGAAAATTCTCACTGATTTTTTTCCCTTTTACCCCAAGCTTTCATAGCCCTAAATATGCCACACTTAGTAATTTTACGAGCAAGCCAAACTATACATCACACGGTTTTATGTTCCTAAATTAACAAAAGGACTTTAAATCTGAATAAGCTCTTAAAAGAAAAAGAATACCTCGTGTACTTTTATTTCTTCAACCCCAAATTCCTTCTTTCCTTCTAATGCACACCCCCCAGCTTCACCATTTCTGCTGATTGTGTATCAGACCACCAAGGGGACAATCAATGCCCAAGCCCTGCTTTGCTGAGGGTCCACCAAAAGGGGGTTCCACCTCCCTCTTGAAAGGCTACTTCAGGGGTTGCAAACATCTATTATTATTATTATTATTTTTTTTTTTTTTTTTGGCAAAGTGGAATATGAGAGGATGTATCATAGTCAAGGAGGTTGCCTCTACCACCCATGTCCCCTAAAGTCTAAGGAGAAGAATGTGATGTCAGTGGGCCTAGAAAGGTCTCTTGGCCTTTCATTTCTTAGGTGCAAAATGCCAGGGCAGAGCAGACACTGGATCCCAGTTGCTGCTGGTGAGAAGGAAGCCCAGTGGGTGTTCACGTCCAGGGGAAAGAGGAACAAGTAGTGAGGGCAGAGGGCTGGAAGCAGAAGCCTGAGTCCTGACACTTCCTCCTCACTGGCTCTGCAGCTGAGGGCTAACTCTGCCCCTGCACTTTCTCCCGCAGAGAGGACACAGAAGGATGTGCATCCCTGTGCACTCACGGGCCAGAGTCCAGTTATCATAATGACCATTTGCTCCCAGAGCACAAAGAAAACTTTTCCTGACTCTGGAGTCAAGAAGATAAGAAGCAAGAGTGTTTGCAGGGGGCCGTATCAGATTCCCACCCATGGCGTCAGAACAACGCGTATATGCAAGAAAAAAAATCTTAATGAGAACCAAATTGGGCAGGGAGGTGGGAACCAGACCAGGCCCCTCGGAGAAGGGCTGGGTTGCAGCTGGGACAGGAGGGCTCTGGGCTTTCCCATCCGACAGATGGAAACGTGGCTGCCCCTCCCCATTTCTCAGGGGTATCAGAAGATTAATTAGTGACTGCCTGGAAAGTGCTAGATGGGAGCTGAAATGCTTGTCCCCACTGAGTTTCTGAGCTGTAAATAAGCAGCTTTCTCAATCACAACTGAAATAGCCATGTTTTCCTTTTATCTGACTCTGATCCACTAGGCCCAAACTGCCCCCCCAGAGCAGGTCTGGGGTGACTCCCAAGCTTGCCCCAAAGCAGTAGGTTTCCTTATGACCAAACAGCTTTCTGTGACAAACCAGAAGTCAGACGCAAGCTGGGGCACAGCTGGCAACTGCGGGTGGCTCTCCTGGCTCTTCCTCACTTCCTGAGGGGCACTCAGGGAGCTGGGAGCAGCAGCTAGAGGTTGAGGCTCCGGCCTGCCCTCACCTCTAGACATCTCCCCAACCCAAGAGCCCTACATTCAGCCATGACTTTCTAGAAGCATGGGGTGGGGGAGTGAAAAATAAAATCCAGCAGTTCACCACCGGCCATATCTTTTCTTGGGAAGCCCCTCCAACGCTGTTTGGAGAGGGGCCAGGCCAGGCCTGACCAGCTATTAGTGACTTCTCTGGCCTCGGGGGCAGGGAGATGTTCCAGGGGAGACCCAGGGTCTGAGTGTGGCCACCAGCAGGCTCTTTCTGGGCCTCAGTTTCCTCACTGGAGGGCCTAGAGCAGGCGTCCTCAAACTTTTTAAACAGGGGGCCAATTCACTGTCCCTCAGACCATTGGAGGGCCAGACTATAGTTTAAAAAAAACAAAAACAAAAACAAAAAAACTATGAACAAATTCCTATGCACACTGCACCTATCTTTTTTTGAAGTAAAAAACAAAACGGGAACAAATACAATTCACACCGCTTCATGTGGCCCGCAGGTCGCAGTTTGAGGACGCCTGGCCTAGAGCATCTTTCCAAGCAGTGGACAGTCATCCCAAAGGCAGGCTGGGGTCACTAAGAGTTCAGTGTGGGGCCAGGGTGGGGTCAGCTGACAACCGAGGAGTCTGTCCCTCCACAAACGCCAGGAACAAGATAAGAGGCTGAGAGGGCGCTGCCAACACCAACGGCTGATTCTCTCCCTTGTGCGTTCAACAAATATTTATTAAGCAAGGACTCTGGAGCCAGACTGCCGGGGGTCAGAGCCTGGAGGCACCACTGACAGCTTGTGTGATCAAAAACCTCTTTGTGCCTCAGTTTCCTCAGCTGTTCAGTGGGATAAGAGAAGCCCAACCTCATGGAGCTCTTCTGATGACTGAAATTAGTGCTGTGCCTGGTACAGCATGCTGGTGTGGACAGGCATTGGCCACCACCTCATCCTCCGCCACTTTGTCCTCCATTATTATCATGTTTTTAAAGAAACTCTGTTGGTACTGATATTATTATTATGCATGATTGTTACTACTGGTCTGGCAAAAAATCTGGCTCGAAGGAGACAGTCCCTGCCCGCGTGGAGCTGGAGTCTGGTAGAGTTTAGGAAATGGGGTAACTAGGTACACGCACACAAAGAAGGCGAGTTTGCAGAGGGACTCCCACCTGCCCCCCAACCCGTCCCTACCTCCTTTGGTACATACCTCTGTACTCCTTGCAAACCAAGAGTCCTCTGGCTGCCACCCGCTGGCCAGCCAAACAGCACAGAGAGGCAGATGCCATACCTTAGGGTGAAAGGCCTGGTCCAAAGATTTGAGATCAAGCCCCCACTGAGAAGCTCTGTGACTTTCAACAAATAATCCCACTTTCCTAATAGTATACTGACTATAACAAAACAGTAATTAAACAAGACAAAACAGTCACTCATTGCCTTGTGACAATTCCCTCATTTAACCCACTATACCAGAGGCTGGGCAAACTTTCTCAGATAGCAAATAAATATTCTAAGCTTGGCCAGTCCATATGGGCTTTGCCCAAAGACTAAAGTTTGCCATTATACTGTGAAGGCCGCCAGAGACAGTACATAAAAGAACAGCCGTGGCTGTGCGCCAATAAAACTTTATTTACAACAGGGCTATCCACTGCTGACCTCTGACTTACACTGGTACTGAGGGAGATCTAATTATGAATCTCATTTTATAAATGGGAAAACTGAGGCTTAACTGAGAACTTCAGTCACCTGCCCAAGAACACAGAACTGGGAAGGGACAGAGTCAGACTGTGCCCTGACTTCCCAGCCTCAATGCTCTCACTTGTCAAACAGAAGGAGCAGGGACTGCTGCCAAGCTGACTGTGGACTGCCCCCAGGGCACTGGCTGGACAGGCAGGTTCTGGGCCCTGGCTCTCTGGCTCCGGGTCTGACAGGCTCCAGAGCACTTGGGTGTCAGGCCACCACAGGGTGGGGCTCTGCCTCAGCTAAGAGCACAGCCAGAGCTTGGCAGGCTGGCCACAACACGGGGCCCCTCATTTCCAGACCAGTGCGGTAGGAGGCAGCTCTACCACTTCCAAACTGGGCAAATTGTGGAGGGCCTCACTTTGCTCTTCTGTAAAATGGGCAGGTGGCAACACTGATCTCAGAGGGGAGAACTGAAATGAAGAGAGAACAGAGTGCAAAACATTTGCAGCAAGACCTAAGAGAGCTCAAAAGGACTGGGTCACACCAGGAAGCAACAGTACCTGACTGCAGTTCTTCCCAGCTAAGCCCCCAGGCTGAATATCACAGTAAGTGTAAAACCCCACTAAGGGCTTAAAAAACAAAAAACAAAACTCTAGTAGGGGAAACCTTCAAATGCAGGCTGAGATTCACTGGTGCCCTGATCTGCCCACACTTCTGACTCTCCTAATCTCCTTGGAAGTCAAGACTGGCAGAATTCATCCATCCTGCCTGCCTGCCTGCTGGAGGCTTTACCCCAGCCTAGGCTGATTTTCCTTAAAGGCTTTGAATTTCCTAGCCTGACACTTCCTCCTCCTCTTTCTGAGGTTCCCTGTGTAAACAGAAAATTGGTCACCTGATGAATAAATATGCCCTAGCAGCCACCCAATGGCAGGTGAAGTGGGGTATAGATTACAAACACCTGTGCTTTGAAGCTGCCCTGTACTTAAGAAGATTCATTCTTGCCACAAGCTTGTCCTAAGTGCCTCCAACTGGGTGGTGGTGGAGGAGGCACAGAGCTGGGGGGAAGGGGTAGAGAGGAAAGAAAGCTCTTTCCGTCCCCAAGTCATAGACAGGGAAGCAGACTAGAAACAGCCGCTGGCTGCAGCAGGAGTGTTGTGCTACCTCCTGGGTTAGAGAGCCCTGGTGAATTTCACGGGGCACAAGCTCCCTTTGACTGTGCTCAGCCTCTTTCAAAGGACTCTTCCCTAGTGTTACAACCTTTTAGTAAGGGGATTCTCAGTCCTAATGTGGATTGACTCTGCTAAGGGAAGTGTGGAGGGAGGGGAAGCCAAGCTTGCTGTTGCTGACTGGCATTTCAGGCAGTGGAGAAAAACAGACAGATCAAAAATGAAATGGAGATCCAGAGAAATATTCCCTTAAAAATAGTATAGACACCAGCCAGGAAACATAGATAGACTGAGATGTCAATTACTGGGAAGGGCTGGGAATGAAACAGCCACAAAGAAACTCAAAAATAGTAAATGTGCAGATTTCCTACAGAAGTCTTTCCTACTTTTCAAAAGTCAGTCCGACTTTGGTGACCCTCTGCCCTGCCCTGTTAACTGGGTGAAAACGTTTGCCTGGTCAGGGCAGCACAGGCCCAGAGGAGCTGGGTTCTGTCCAGGCCCATCCTCTCCACACATGCTCCTCCTGGGGCCTTCAGGGTGGTGTGGGAGGCTTAGCAGAAGTGACAGGATTGTCTGAACACAGAAAAAAAAAAAAAAAAAAGGAAACCCAATACCCAGCCACGTGCACCTTTCCTCAGCAAAACAATTCAGAAATAAACCTCCAAGGCAGCCTCTTGTACAGAATTTTTACAGCCTCAACATGAGAAAACCAGGAACTTGCCCTCTCCTCTGCACAGCTATCTCTCCCCCACACCGTGGACATCCCAACTTCAATAGGAACTGTGTGTCAAAGCCCAAGGGGGGTAAATTCAAAGGAATCAGGGAAAAATAAAAACAGCTGATTCCTAGAACAAGCGGTCACAGGCAGAACGGCCTTCCTGACCTGCGGTCACGTGGCCCCCCTGGGACGGGCAGGGCAAGTTACACTCGGACCTCAGGGGACACTGGGGGGCTGTCTGCGCCCCTGGGGGAGGGCCCTGAGGGTTGGCCACAGGCTCACCCGGCTCACCAGCTTCTCTCTAGCCTACATTTAATCATGTTGAAGGTTCAGAAGTACAAATAAGGTGACTGACAACCGGCTCCCCGAACCCTCTCCTGGCACCTCCTCCCTTCCCCACTGGGGCTGAAAGCGCGACTTGCCCCGAAACAGAAAGTTACAGGGCAAGCTGCAGTCTGTGTGGAGGAAGGTTAAGGAAACAGGAAGCCACGCCAAATACCCTCCAGAGCTTCCCTGGCTGCCCCCGCAACCTCCGCCCTCCGCGGAACAAAACCTTCCAGGGAATCCCAGGCAGGAATGGGGGGCGGGGGTGGGCGGACTAGCCACGCTGGTGCAGAGACGGAGCACAGGGGTTGGCTGGAGGGAGAGGGAAATAAGCCCCAGGCCTGGCGGGGCACGCTACCCGATCGGGGCGGCCTGCAGGAAAGTAACTTCACACCCGGCGGCACTTAATTCACCTTGGAAGGCTGAAGTGCCTCGGTCGCTCGCAGCGCCACCGCCGTGGAGCCGGCTCCGGGCAGACAAAAGGAACCAGGCGCACAACCTCCGGCGGCGGCGCGGTGGGGGCGGCGGGCCCGGTGGGCGCTCCCCGCCGCACGTACCGCACACACCGCGGACTCAACCGCAGCGGGAGGAACCGAGGACGCGGGCGCCCGAGGGGGGCCGGGCAGACCCACCGCCCGACTCAGGCTGGGGGAGTCCGGGACGGTCAGGTGAGGGAGGGTCCCTGGCGCAGCGGCGGCGCGCGGGACCCGGGGAGGCGCACGGCTCGCTTACCTGGTAAGTAATACAGAGGTGGCTTCAATCCAAACATGGTTCAGTTTAGAATTCCATAGTGGCCAGAGAGGGATGAAGAAGGAAAAAAATATTAATGCCCAGCAATGAAACAAAAAGCACTGTCCAAGCCACGGCGCTCAAAAATGTCCAAAACAATAAAATAAAGGCAGAAGAGCGATCCCAAGAGCGACGGGAAAAAACAAACAAACAAAACAACAGTCCTTTCCCCCTTTGCCCCCCAGATGATCAAAAGGCTCTCTCTGCGGCCAGCGCCCGGGCAAGTTCGGCCACCTTGGCCCTTGCAGGTCCACAATGAGGTAACTGACGACTGAGGACGGGCCGGAGCCTCCACGGCTGCCCGGGTGTCTTCGCCGCGTGTGTATTTTCTGCCTTTTGGACTTGAGATGCAAATAAAAAAGGAGGGGGTAGCACAGAGGAGCAAAGCAGGCGGGAGAGCGAAGAGGGCGAGAGAAAAATAAAGGGGGGGGGTGAGGGTGATGAAATTGGGGGGTTAAGATCTTCAGGGATTACTCATTTGAAAGGAAAAGAGAGGAGGGGGGAAAAAAGCAGCCCCCAAGACGTGCGAGTAGCAATCTCTCCTCCATTCAGCCATTTGAATGTCAAGGGCGAGGGTCAAGAGACCTGTTTCCAACAGGGTTTCACGTTCAGAACCAGAAGGAAAAAAGGAGAGGGGGGGGCGCGGCGAGAGGGGGTATCTCTTGTTGCCAAGGAGAAATCGGCTTTGTTTTGTTTCCCCTTAGCTACTGGGTGAGAAGGGGCGGGGTGGGGGGAAGAGGAGGAGGGGGCGAGCGGGAGAGAGGAGAGGAGAAAATTAATACCCAAACAGCCAAGAAGTACCGAGGGGGAGATTTCTTCTCGTAAATAAAAGAGGCAGCGATTGCCAACAAGTCCCAGGCTGGAGAACAGCAGGCCGGGGAGCCGGCTCCCCTCCCCCTCTCGGCACCAACACCCCTCCCCCCTTTTTGGTTATCTCCCTGGCCCGGCGTCCCACCACTGACTCAGAGAGGGGGTGGGAGGAGGAGGAGAAAGAACTCGCGGGGGCTCAGGCGCCGGGGCAGGAGGAGGCTGGAGGAGAGTGGGGAGGCGAGAGCGCGAGGCGGTGGAGAGCCCCTCGATCAATTTTCATGCAAGAATCATTATCGGTAAATTGGAAAGCTGGCTGCCTGACAGCAGATTTGTCTCCCCTAATGAAAGCGAAAGGGTAGGGGCGCAGCGGCGGGCAGCTGGAGGCGGCGGCGGCGGCTCCTTCCGTCTCTACGCGGCATCTTCCAAGAGCTCCACGCTTCGCAGGGCGATAATAATAGTTTCACTTGCGAGCTTCCCCTCGCGCGGCCGCCGAGCCGGGCGGCAGATCCATGCGGACGGGGGACGGGGCGCAGAGACCCGGGCTCCCCTCTCCACACTCCGGGAGGGTGCTGCTGCTGACGGCGGGATGCTCCCCTCTGCCCCAAGGCGGGGGCTGTTCGCAAACAGTGGGTGGCTGCGGGCGACGCTGGTCCCCCCCTCCGGCTGCCCAACTCCGCGCTCTGGCTGCCCGCCCGTCCGCCCTGTCTTCCTCCCTCCCTCCCCACCCACGTCTGACAGCTGCGGGAGCTGGAGTTCACCCTCCTCCGGGACCGGGTGGAGGATCCCCAAACCGTGACCCGGGCGCTCGGGACTGCCTTTTGTGAAACCCACACGGGGCTGCGGAAACGCACACGCCGGCGACCTGGCGAGCGGTTGGTTCGCCTCCTTTCCTCCCTCCCCCCCTTGCACTCCACCCCTTAAAAATCCCTGTTGCAAGTGTAATCAAATGCTTGATACCATCTCCCACTCTCGCCCTGCTCTGCTGCATTATCAGATCCGGGAAGGCATGCTTCCAGGCAAATAGACCTAATAAATGCTATTACTGGGACTCTGCAAGCCCCGGCTGCACCATAGTAACGAGAGCCCCGGCTAATTTGGTTTAAGAAAACGATCAACTGCACAGTGTGTGTGAGTGAGCGTGGAGCCCATATCTCTCCTCCCCACGCCGCCTCTCTTTCACACCAGCTCAAGAAGGCCCCATGTGATAATTCCCCAAATCGAAGGGGAAAAAACCCTGCCGCCAAACCACATCCTGTGCGCTCATTGTCCAGCCCAGCGATTTTAAAGAGACAGGATCCATTTACCCACGTCCCCCCTCCCTTAGATGCACGCTGCAAGGCTGCCTCTTGATGTGACAATTTATTTTCAAGCCCTTTCACCTCCTGAAGGACCCCTTGGTGGCACAACCAGCCGGAATCACGACTTGGTGACACTAAGGGGGTCACCTTTTGACCCTAGATACAATCATGGTTTGAGGAACAGACCGAGCCCGCAGGTACACACAGCGGGGCAACCGCGGTCACGCTAGGTTTGGGCTCCTGCCAATGCTCTCCAACCACTGTGTAAATCAGGGGTCCCCAGCGGCAGCCTCGGGGTCCCTGCTAAACGCAGCGGCTTCAAATGACAGTTGAACTCTCGGAGTATGATACCCTAGCGAAAAGAGGGCGAATTCGAGGAGGTGAGGGGCCTGGCGTGCCTTTTGACCCCTCTGTGCCACTTACCAAGCCCTATCCTCCCCGCCAGAAAAATCTTAAATGGCTGGGCGGAGCGCTCCAAGGCTAAGGAGGGGTGGCGCTCCTCCCCGCCGCCACCAACCGCTTGGAGGATGCAGCGTGTCGGCGGCTGCTGCCCTCTCCCAGAGCCCGTCCGCTGGGGGTGCAAGAAACATTTTTTAATCCCCCAGGCCCCTGCTGCGCTCCGCCTGGCGCCCCCTCCCCGCAGGCGGCCGAGAGCTCGCGGTCACAGGGGAGGGCGCCAGGGCTGCAGACCAGGAGGAAACCGGCCGCTCGGGGCCGCCCGCGCCCGCCGCCAGTCCCTGGCCGCTCCGCCCCGCGCTGACCTCGGAGGTCGCGCTAGGCCCTTGGCGCCGACGGCCCTTTGTTTCCGGAGCTGCGTGGCGGCGCGCTCCCCACGCCTCCCCTAGGGCCTGGCATCCCTGCAGGGAGGCTACCGCGGGGTCGGGATCCAGCATCTGCCCGCTCCGGTCCTCCACTCAAGTCACCCGCTTCGCCTCCCACCCACCGTCACCTGCATTCTACACAACCTGCGCCCCTCTGCGATGGGGGGAGGTGTACCAGGACCTGCAGCAGACTGTCTGGGTCAGCTGTCGCCCACTCCCCTAACCCTTCACAAGCTTGGAAAAATCTCTGATCCTACTTGGGGAAAAAAATAAAACTATTTTACTAAAAGACCCTAAACTATCAGCTTCTGTTGTCCTTCTTTTATTGGTTTTTAATTCTCCGGGATTACAGGAACAACAGCAGTAATTAATACTAAACCTTCCTCTACTGTATATGCTAATGGCAGGAGCCATAAAAATTAATTTGCAAACATGTCATTACACAATAGCTGTACAGGCAATAAACCTGTAATTATGGGCCAATCACAGGCAGGGTACAGAGGGAGGGGTGCTCCCCCAATCTGGGGGTGCCCCCCTTCCCCTGCTACAGTTGGGGAGCTGGTGCCAGAAAGATGTTGCCTTATGGGAGCCACCTGTGGGGAAGCCTGCCAGCTCTAGGAGAGGGAAAGGGGTCTCAGTCTGGAGTGCCGCTCAGACCCCTTAGAGAGGATGTCCCACTAAGACCACCAATGCCCACGGATGTCCCACTGAGACTGAAACTGACGGAAGGGTAAGGCAAAGCCTTAGAGAGCTCCTGGCCAGCTTGCCCTGGCTTTCAGGGGGTGGGTGACACTAAGGACAGGCCCAGAGAGAGGAACAGAGACACCATGTTCCGGGCAGGGCCAGCTTGTCAAAGGCAGACATCTCCCCTAATAAGTGTCTGAATGCCTGCATCAAATTATCTTAAAATGCTTGGGCCAAGCCCTAATTGCTTTTAGCCACACCCCTGGGAAGAAGAGCTGTTAAGAGTCTAGTGACAGCTAAATCTCCTTTGGCCCTGGGTCTGGGCGTCTCAAAGTAGGTTACTAACATTTCCTGGTGACAGAGACCTTTGTAAGGGAGGAAAACATGAGATCCACTTTGGGAGGGTGGCTACACCACAGCCAGGGACCCGTTGCCAAACAGCTGAAAAGTATAAAGCCACCCCCACCGTGCCCAGCAGCCTGCCTCACGGCTGTCCATGGAATGGCCCAATTGTTGATCATAATGTGGCTGAACAGAGGAGCTGGATGACTTTCCCCTTCCCACTGGCCCTAGTGGCTTGCTTGGCTGTGGTTTTTGTAATCCATCACTGCTGCCATTCAGTCCCAGAGAAGCCACTACCTCCTCTGAGGGTGCCTATGGCCTGGCTGGGGCTTGGGGAACAGCTAGATTAGGCCACACCTGGACCAGCTAGTAGGTGCTCCCCAGGATTTCATCCCAGAGGATTCTGTCCAAGGAGATGATGTCTCTCTGTCTCCACTACCTTCCCTGCCCTCTCTCAGCTCACCTCTGGGGAGGCTGGATCACCCAGCACTGAGCCTCTAGCTGGTACTTCTCAAAGTCTGGGGACACCGCAGGCTTCAACACCTCCCCCAAGCTGCAGGCCAACTCAAGGTCAAAGGAAGAATGGGTCCCTGATGTGTACAGGATGTAAAAGAAAATCACTTTCTCTTGATGGGAATGAAAACCTGGGGGCTGGGCTGCTTCCCAAGAGGTAGCAACACGAAGCCCACCAGATCCCCATTATGAAGATGCTAGCCCCTTCCCCACCCCTCCCCTGCTGCACCTTCAAAATGAAGAGTCCCCAGAACCCTCTAGTAGGGCTGCCTTTGCCACAGCACAGAGAAAGCCTGCGGGCCAAGAGAGTCAGCTGAACACAATAAAAATAGCCTCCTAGCATGTGCTAAGACAACTGAGGCTGCAGCCTCAGGTTCTGGGTGCAGGCAGTGGGGCTCCTAGGCTCGAGCTGTGCCCACAGGCACTCTGGTGGCCCCATGCCAGCCTGCACCCTTGAGTTCTGGAGAGGGGCCCTGTTCCCCATAGATTCCAGGAAAGGGAGGGGGTAGGAAAGCCGTGTGGCTAACCTGGAATGCCCCCCGGGCAGGCAGCCTCTGCTTCCCTTGTTAGGATAATAATGCAGCCGAGCATCACAGCTGATGCTCCCTGCTCGGCTGGAACCAGCTGCTGCTGTCAGCACTTTTCACTGATAACTCACTGGATCCTCAAGCCCATCCTGCTCGAGGTCATCATAAGTTCCATTTTCCAGATGAGGCACAGAGAGGGCAAGCCCCTTGCCCAAGGGCACACAGCTAGCAGGTGGCAGAGCACGGTCTGAACTCAAGCTGGTTCCAGAGGCCATGATTATAACCACCAGGCAGCATAAAGCAAAAATTAGCAGACCAGACTGCAAATTCCGGCCAGGCCCCCACCCACTGCATCTTAAAAATGATGTGGGGCAGTGACATCAACATTTCGAGCCTCAGTTTCCTTAACTGGAAGATGGGATGAATCACCCCTACATTCCAGGAAGATGAGGGTATGTGACTACTCCTGTACCTGTCACAGAGATGTAATTATTTCTGCATTGTAGAGAACATTGGTAATGATGATAATAGCAGCTGTCATGAACGGGGCCTCCATGTACCTGGGCTCCACGCTGTGTGTTGTCCTACAGATGTCACCTTATCTGGAACTTGTCCTCCCTCCAAGAGACAGACTCTACAATGACCATCATCCCATTTTGTACGTGAGGATGCTGAGGGCCAGAGTAGTCACTTGCCCAAGGACACACCCAATTTCTCCCTTTGTCTGGCTACAGTCAGTCCTATGAATGTTTCAAGCCTGAAGGTTAAGTCTGAAGTGGAGACAGAGAGGACAGTCTCTGTCCAGGCAAACCTGACAGTGACTGTCTCTGGACCCAGGTTTTCTTTCTACCTTTGCTTTCCTATGCCTGAGGGAGCTATAGGGCGCGCCCCCATCTCAGAGGTCTACCCTGGGCCTGGGCCTCCTCCACCTGCCCCCGTATAGTGAGTTGAATGTGGTTTGCCAAAAAAAATGTCCGCTTGGTACTTGTGAATGCAGCCTTATTTGGAAAAAGAGACTGTGAAGATGTAATTGAGTTAATTGAGTTAAGAATCTCCAGATGAGATCATCCTGGATTATTGGGATGGGCCCTAAAGCCAATAACAAGTGTTCTTATAAAAAGAGGAATGGACAAAAGACACATGGGAAAGAATCCATGTGGAGATGGAGGCAGAGATTGGAGCCATGTGGCTGTAAGTCAAGGGACCTGGAGCTCCCGGGACCTAGAAGAGGTACAAAGGACCCCCCGCCCAGAGACTGCGGTGGGCACACATCCCTCATGATACCCCGATTGCAGACTTCTGGTTTCCAGAACTGTGAGAGAATAAATTCTTGTTATTTTAAGTTGGCAGCCAGTTTGTAGTAAATAGTTTCAGCAGCCATGGGAAGCTCATACATCCTATCACTTTGGTTCTACCAGCCCCAGGAAGCCCTGGGCACTGTCCAAATCTGTAAGCCACATGCCTTGGGCCAGCTAGGCCAAGCCATCCTTCAGGTCTGTAAAAAGCACTTGGATTAAGTGTTCAGAGACCCCCCCACAGGCGTGTGGTTAGGCTGCCTGTCCTCTGTGAGGCTGAAGTTGATGCCCTGCTGGGATAGGTATCATCATGTGTGGCCACTGCGTAGACAATGGCTGGCCAGCCAGCCTTCCTCGGCATCCACCTGGATGCTGAGGCTTCTGCTGGCCTTACACACACCCATGGGCCCTGTGAGGACGAGACTAGCATGACAGCAACAGGAATCCAAGGCCGGCAGCTTTTCACTTCCCAGCCTCTGGTGCAGTTGTTCAGGACCAGGTGACCAAGTTCCAGGCAAGAGAACGTGCTGGAAGTAATAACCGGCCACTTCCAGGCCCGGCCCAGAAAAGCCTCCTGTGGGAGGCTTTCTAGGTCCTCACAAGGGATGTGTGCTCCCAAGGTGACCCTGAATCCCGGTATTAAAGACAGCAACGCTTCCATCAACACCCTGAATGATGTTCAGAGCAGAGGGCCCTGTCCCGGCCCCCTGCCAGCTGTACCTTAAGTGGCCATATGCTTAAGAAATATCTATGCATAATTTCCACTGGGGTGTCGAACCTCTTTGTACAGTGGCTAGTGTTAGCTTGACGAGCACAGTTACCAGCAGGCCTCTTTGTGAATGTCTATTTAAGGCCTTAGCACTGTGCTAAAAGCTCTTAGTACCTTATTTCATCGTCACAATAAAAATAAGTCTATCATTACCCCCCATTTTTCAATGAAGAAACTGAAGCCCAGAGAAGTAAAGTGACTTGCCCCAGGTCACACAGCCAATAGGGGAAATGCTCAGATGTGAACCTAGCTCCTGCATTTTAAGCTGCTCTCTATGGGAGCTCCATCTCTCCACAGAAGGAACTCACAAGTGGCTTTATTTTTTTTTTTTTTGAGACAGAGTCTCACTCTGTCACCCTTGGTAGAGTACCATGGTGTCATAGCTCTCAAACTCTTGGGCTCCAGTGATCCTCCTGCCTCAGCCTCCCAAGAAGCTGGGACTACAGGTGCCCACCACAATACCTGGCTATTTTTAAAGACGGAGTCTCACTCTGAGACTGTAGACTCAGACCTAGGCTGGAGCTGTGTCCACTGGCACTCTGGTGGCCCCATGCCAGGCTGCACCCTTGAGTTCTAGAGAGGGGTGCTGCTTCCTATAGATTCCAGGAAAGAGAGGGGGCAGGGAGGAGGCTGGTCACGAACTCCTGAGCTCAAGCAATCTACCCGCCCGCCCGCAGCCTCCCAGAGTGCTGGAATTACAGGCGTGAGACACCAGGCCCAGATGGCTTTCATTAAAAGCAAAACAAACAAACAAAAAGCAGAAAGGCAAGAGCACCAGATCTTGCCACCTACATACAGAACTGAGCACCTGACCCCCAGGGCAGGCCGCTGGCAGGCTCAGGGTCTGGGAACTCTTTACAGTAACCGTTTTACAAGACAGCGGCAGAGATACGAAAGTGCTGCTTTTCTACAGGCTACAGGGAGCCCAGAAAAAACTCACAGTGACCACTTTGGGGACCACCCACACTATATAGCTCATCCTGGGGAGGGACCCTCTGCCTATCCTAGAATGCCTCCCAGGATGCAGGGGGCCATGGCTGGAGGTGGTCTATTCATAGTTCTAGGTAGCCCTATGAAATGGAGAGAAATAGGGGGATGAACATGACTCCACAGTCCTCGGACAGGTGGCCAGCACTGGCTGTGGACACAGTGACAGCCGTGAATGGCCTGCCTCCTCAGATCCTCCCCTGGCTGACGTCCTGCTCTGCTGCCTGGGGGCAGAACAACAAGGCTTTCTTCTCCCCACTGGTGACTGCTGCAGAGACCAGACGAAGCCCTGTTCAAGGGAAGAGGTGTCTGTGAACAGCCCTTCTCACCTTTGGCTGCTGGAAAAGTCACTGCCAGGGTTGTAATTACCTGTCTGTGGATGACACACACATCTCCCTGTCTACCTTGCACTGAACTGGTTCAGATCGGTGTAGCCCTCTGGCCAACAAGATGTGGTTTCTAAAAGGCAGCTTCGGGCCTACTCTCCCCTCATGCTGGGCACTGTCTTTTTAGTGCAACAGACCAGAGCGGGGAGCTCGAGGGCCCTTCTTACCAGTTTTGCTTTTGTCTTCCAAAGAAATTGGGGCCATGCCAGCCATGTCCTTCCCTTTTTGGCCTTCCTAGCCTGCTCGCTCTGGGTGGTCCCTATGGCCTGAGCTGCCCTGTGAGAGCCCTCCAGTGGGTCCTGCCTGCATGGACGGAGGATCCTGGACATGACCCCAATGCAGGACATTCAATAGAACGAGTCCTCTGTCCTGCTGTTCACAAAGCAAGTCTTCCCACCCTCTGACTGGCATTGGGGATGAGATCACTCCTAGTTGTATGCTGTAGAACAGGGGTCCTCAAACTACGGCCTGCGGGCCACATGCGGCAGTGTGATTGTATTTGTTCCCGTTTTGTTTTTTTTTACTTCAAAATAAGATATGTGCAGTGTGCATAGGAATTTGTCCAGCCCTCCAATGGTCTGAGGGACAGTGAACTGACCCCCTGTTTAAAAAGTTTGAGGACCCCTGCTGTAGAACATCTAGTAGCAGCCGTGCTCTCAACACTCTACATGCCGATAGAACACCTCAGCCATGACAGTCAAAAGTGCTCCCTTTTGGAGAGCAAAGATGCCCGGATTGAGGATCACTCATGTGGCCAGCACGGTGGAAACTTTTGTTCTAGGTCTAGTCCCACCACTGGCCTCAAGCAAACAGCTACCTTCTCTTGGCTCCATTTTATGACGTAAAAACATTAGAGGGTCTGGATGGGGTGCTTCACTCTTCAGCCGTCTTGGATTCTCCAAGCCTGCTCAGAACCAGTGGTTCAAAAGTAGAGAAGAGCTTATAATACAGGAACACAGTGTCAGAAGGAAAGGGATCCAGTGATTGCCTACTGATGCACATGAAGAAAATACAGGGGTGCTAGGGCAGGGGAGTAGGTCAGGTGGCCTACCCTGGTGGCTCTGGCCTCTCAGTGTCTTTCCCTTTTCTCCACAGTCCTCTCTTCCCAACTTCAACAAGTTGGGAAGAGAGGACTGTGGGGACAATAATAAAGACAAGTGTCTGCTATTAGTCATTTACACTCTAGCATGATTTAGCCCCACGTCTATTGTCTTTACAGAACCAAGGCTTTGGCTCTGCTTGGGGCCATCTCATGGCTCCTAGAATAGCCATCAGGCATGTTTGGGAAATAAGAGTAATGCAGTCATTCTGCCCACTTGGACCAAAAATACCAATTTCAATTCCTAACTTCATATGATGAGGTGAACCTCTGGGTGCCTGGGTAGGACAACAGCTGCCAGGGAGAAGCCCCAGCCTGGGGTAGCCCTGAGGACAGTCTTAGAGGTGAGGCCAGCTGGGCCACCAGTGAACTAGGTGCCAAGTGGCCAGGTCCCCTGGGCTTCATGACCCTCATTCTCCCAACAGAAAAACATAGATTGTGATAAACTGAATGCAGCACCAAAGCCAGGGCATTCCTAGTCAGGAATCACCTGACGCAGATGTCCCCAAGACAGTCTTTCTGGTTGTTTGTGGACAATCCCAGAGTCACCTCTACTTCAGCTTCTAATTGGGTGATGGGATGACTGCCCCTGGGCAGACAAGCACACACCTGTTTAGCTCTGCACAGTGGGAGCTGGCGGGGACAGGAGAGGATGCCGGGACCCGGCACAGCTCTGCCTCCATCGCAGGTCCAGTATGGCTCCAGCCTTCTCTGGGCTTCAGTCTCCTCCTCTGGAGGACGCCTGGACAAAATGATCCCCCAGGCCCTCCAGCTCAGCAAGCCCATGATTAATAAAACTCAGACACACCATCTGCTCACTCTGACATTTAAGAAGCAGAACGGGCTCTGCAAAGGAAGCTGCCCTGTGCAGCTTGCTCCCTTCCTCGCCTGCCGATCCAAACATGGGTTCACACCTTCCCCTCATCCCAATCTTGACTTAAAAAATTTCCATGTGCACACATACAATCACACACAGAGCTGCCTCCCCCCCCCCCCAGCAAAGGTCAGAAATGGAATGGGGGGAGCCGGCTAAAGACAGAGGTCTGTTCTAATACAGCCCCCAAATAATGACCACCTTCTCATCTGGGGGGCAGGTGCATGTCCACAAGTCACCACTTGCTGGGAGTGACACAGTTTCCCCCAGTCAGCCCCTCCCTGCAGGGAGAGGGAATTGCTGTCCTCTTTTGCAGATAGGGAAAGTGAGCTTGAGAAGTGAAGGGTCAGGCCAAAGCTACCAATACAAGCAGCGAGGCAGGGTGGCACCCCTGGCAGAGTATGCGTGTGTGAACTGTCCCCTGCCACATGGTGTGAGTTCCTATAGCCCTTCTTGTCAGCACAATCCCCAAAGCTCTGCCCTCCAGATGGTCCTTTACACTGCAAGATGAACAACAAAAGAAACAGGCGTCTCAGGTCCACCCTACTCCCAGACACAGACCCGAACCCCCTGTGCTGTGGCAGTGGTCCCCCTGAGTCCACGGAACTGCAGACAATTGTAGGCATTTGAGGCCAGGCCAAGAGGAGGGTGGTGGGGGACCTTCTGGGCCAGGTGAGACTCTCTCTCACCAGCCAAACCCTGGAAGTGGCTTTAAGTTGGCCAAGAACTGAGCCAGGGCGGGGGCATGGTTAGACCAGTGAGTCCTGTGTGGCAGCCTCATGCCAGCCCGGTGCCTGGACAGGCCTGCTCTGTGGCTTCCTCCAGCAGGGCTCAGGAGAAAGTCCCCAGGAAAGCCCCTGCCCATGGTCTGGCTGGATCTCAGTCACCCTGACTCAACCCATCCTCCTTCCTCTTGCTACAGACAGCCCTCCTGGGGACCCCTCAGATGGTCAGCTCTCCCACAGCCCTTGCCTCTTGGCCTCGCCAGCTGGTTTCCAGACCCTTCCTCTCTGCTGCTCTCCTCAGGAATGCTCGCCTTGGCTGCCTACTCCTGCCCTGGCTGCGCTGGACACAAAGTCAGGTCTCTCTGTAGGGCACCCTCTTGGACTCTCCTCCCTTCTCTCTGCCCCTACACTACCACACCATCTTATTTGAAGAATCAGCCAGAATGCTTCTCACGGTGGCCATTAAATTAACCCAAAAAGCTGGAGAAGAGCGCACCCCGACTTCTTAAAAGCACCAAGAGGGGACAACACAAGGAGGAATCACCAGCCAAACAGAACCGGAAACAGGAAACCCTGGAGCTGACCCGACACGGAGGTCATGGCTGTCCTGAGGGCATCTGCAGATCCTGGGAAGTATGAATTTCTGTTTTTATGGCCATGAGGGAAAGCAAAGCCTCAGGTGTTTCATACAAGTTGGGGGTCTAAAAGGAGACCCTCCGGCCCATGACAGCAGGCTGGAGCCCCAAAGAACTAGACACCCAGGGTGTCAGTGAAGGGGAAGTTGAGCGGCCCTTGTTTGGAAGTATGGTGCAGCTCAGGGAACATCAGGCCCCAGACGGGCCTCAGGTGGTCCAAAGCAGTCACACCTCTCGAGGCACCTGCCAGAAACAAGTCCAAGTTCTCCAGAAGGAAAGCACCTTAATCCCAGGCTTCAATTATGCCAGCAGAACAATTTTCCAAATATAATGAGCAGTGCACAGTCAAAAATAACCAGGCACAAGAAAGTCCACACTTCTTGATTGGAATCAGCAGCAACAACAGCCAGTAGAAGCAGATCTGTGGTGACCCCTGAGGTTGAAATTACACGAGGGACAGAGGAATTGAGGCAGGCCTGAAGGTACCTGCACCAAACAGGCATCAGAGCAAGAGATGCAGCACCGTCTACCAAACATCTTACCAGAACCTAAGCCCCATTCCCCACCACGTCCCCTGGGTCGACACCCTGCCCACGCACACAAGCTCAGGAGACTGTTCCTGAGTTAATTCAATTGAACACACCGGACGAAAACCTTCAGGGAGGTGACGGGGCAGCAAGCAGTCCATTCTAGGCCAACCTGGTGATTTATTCTAGCCAGCAAGCAGATGGGTGAAAGGAGGTGATGTGATTAACCCCAAATTCCCCTTAACGTGACATTTCCCTGTGTGAAGGCAGGAGCTAATGAAGAAACAAGCCCAGCAGCACCATGGCCTCCACTCTGGAGAAAAACAACCCAGAGGTGTAATGACTATTGCAAAAAGCTGAATCCTTTAGGCCAAAACAAGCACCCCCCACCGTTATAATTTCGAGTTATCCGTTCTTTATTACAACTTGTAACCTTGGCTCTCAAAGCCTCTACCAGGGATCCTTTCTGTGGGGGCAATTTTGGTGCCTGCAATTAGCTGAACAGGCATCTTTTGTCCCTGCTAAAGCACTCAATTGCAGGTGTAATTAGGTTCCCTCACCCCTGAAATCTGCAGAGAGCGCCCGCCCTGACTAACTGCACCCACAATTAAGTGCTTATGGGCATGTGGCTGGAGCCGGCAAACATGTGCACGCAGCTAATAGCGGGGGCACCGAGCAGGTTTGCAAAAATAGACACTGTGGTGGAGAAATCCAGCCTTTTTGCATTTGTTGTTCAAACGGCTCTGTCCAGCTGGGAATAATGAGGAAAGACAAACATGCCAATTAGGCTAGGTCCATACATAAATAAATGGCACAGCTCCTTAATTAAGACACTTACAGGAGTGGGCCAGGCTGTGGGAAGACAGGGGAGGGGAGAGATTCTCTGTGGGGCTAGCGCTGTGCTAGGGCACATGGCCTTGAAGAGCATCGGGGAGAGCTGGCGGGAGGTCTGCATTGGCACATCAGCCAAGGGATACAGAGGCTGGGGGACACTTGGGGGCTGGAGAGAGACTACTAGGAGATGGGGAGGGGTCCCAGAAGCACCCCCAAGGCAAGAGGGAGGTGGAATCAGGAAAGGAAGTAAAGGTGGCTTAAATTCTGTGACCAGAGAATGATGTGAGACTGAATGGATCTCCATCTCAGCCTGGCGTGTGACCCCCTCCCTGCAAGGCAGCTGCACCTGCTCTCTCCCCTTCCACCTCCTCCTCCCCGGGGCTTGAGAAAGTGGTAAAGTCCAAAATCAAACCACCTGCCTGCTCCCAAGGCCAGCTCCCTCAAGACACTGCCAGTTGAGACCCAGGCGCTTGTCAAATCTCACGGCTGCAAGCTCAGCGAGAGAAAAGAAAGGACAAGTGTAGGGAGGGACGAGGACAGTGTATGCCAGGAGGTAAATGGGCAGTGGCGATTTGGGGCAATTTTGGCATTTCTGCCCCCCAAAGCCCCACACATACACTTTTCAACTCCCTGCCAAGCTGCTGTATTGTTTCTGAACAATGAAACCAAACAGATTATAGTTGCTGCAATCAGGCAAGGGAGAAAAGCTTCCCTCTCTCCCCCAAGTCAAGCCACTGAAAGCTATTTGCCTTTTGCAGAGCTCAGCAGTCCCGGCTGCAAGCAAAGGGCAAAGGCAGTATTTAGATAATTAAAAACCCATTGCTGGCGGGCCAGCCGGGTGGCCACAGGTGGCTCCAGGGTGGCCCAGCAGTAGCTCAGAATGGTCTTCTCCCCTCCCCTCTGGCCTAGGTTGCCTGGCCTGGTAGACCAGGGGGGTGACCGGTGGATGACTGGGCCCCCCCTCCTAAGATCTGGCCCGCTGCCTTTCCCCATGTCCTCCGCTGCAGCCACACTGGCCTCCAGGCTGGCTGTGCCTCCTGAATGGAACCCGCCTCCCCATTCCTGGGCTCACACGCCACCTGCCCAGAGAGGCCTGCCCTCCACAGCCACTCTTAGCACACGCTCCCTTGGGGTTTATAGCACATAATCCCTAAATATATACCTGATGTTTTGTGCCATCTCTTTCGCCTTTTTCTCCAGGTCTTCCTCAGGCTTCACCCCAGGGTCAGTGGTGCCGAGCATGGCAGCTGGCACACAGTCACCGAATGAGGCCCAGGCTGGCAGGAAGCAGCCCAGAGCACCGCTCAGGAGGGGGCTAGACGGCAGCCTATGCTGGGACGTGGCCTCCACGAACCCTACAGCTCTGGAAGCCTCAGGGGGATGGAAGGGTCCTCCATAAAGGGGACCTGGCTCTGAGAGAGCTGGGCCTTGAGAACAAATCCCAGCTAAGCCCTGCCCAAGCTCTCAGGGCGCTGGGCAGCCCCTGGGGCCAAGGTGACCCTGGTTTGGTCTGGCTGGGCTCCTGGGGGGTCCTCTCTTAGATGTGCCTTTGAGTCTTTAAAACTCAATTGGTGCCAAGAACTACCGCACGCTCAGGCCCGCACCTGACCCCTTTACTACAATTCTCCTGCTCTGTGAAGACACCTGTGCAAATCACGGTCCGGCTCCTCCTCACCCCAGCCATCCTTGATTATCTGTTGTCATGGGGACAGCTGGAGCACCTGCCGCTGCCATCTACAGACAACCTGCAGCCTCCATTTTAGGCCCCGTGTCATGTCCCTCGACCCTGAGGAGCCAAGGAGTAAGCTGTTTGAGTTCATGCCCTGTGCTGCAGCGCTGCCCAGGGCCTTCTGGGCAAGGTGCTGGGGGGAGGCTGGCTGTGGCGCCAGGCCTCTGCCCTACTCTCTCTGCACTCCAGGGGAGCAAGCTGCACTCACAGGGTAACACCCCTCGCTGGACCCCTGGGCCAGATCTTGAGTTTCTGGAGATTCCCCTTATTGTGATCAATGATCTGACTTGACTGTGGCCCTGTCCTGTCCAGTGGCCAAATCAGCCACGCCAGATGCTTCCCTGGAGGCCCTAGACCACCTCTGCCCCCAGCCCCTCTTCCTCAACTCCTAGGGCAGTAGTTCTCAACCTTTTAAATGCTGTGGCCCTTTAATACAGTTCCTGTGGGTTGTGACCCACAGGTTGAGAACTGCTGTCCTAGGGCAGCAAACGTGAATAGGATCACCCCTTCCCACAGTGAGGAGACAGGGAACAGTAAGCCAGCCATTCTGGGCCATGCAGGAGCTGGGGGCCACACAGCCTTGTTCCTACCCCTGCCCTGCAGTACCCACAGCCTCTCTGCACCTGTTCCTCGCAGCACTGAGGGTGGCAGGGGAGCTACTACCTGGAAAAAGAACATTCCCACTCCCAAGGGAGGTCAGCCATCCCTTATGTGTGAGGTATGGCCAGCAGCCCCCAGCCCCAGGACCATGTAGAAGGAACGACTGAGGCACGTGTCTGGCAAGTGGTAGACACCTTGAAGACACTCTGCCTCTTTGGGAGATAGATGCTGCATGGCCAGGACCACCCTGGCCAGCGGGTCCTCAGGAAAGGGCCTCACTTTTCCATGCCCTCATGCACCGACGCCCCATGGCAGTGAGCCAAGCGTAGGCCAGCTTCTCCGTTTGCAGAGGAGGCACCGTCTGAACCTGAGCTCCGGCCACTTCCCCAAGGACATAAGGCAGGGAGGCCCCACAGAGAACTCAAGACTTCCTGGCGTTTAACCAAAGCCACAGCAGCTTTGCTGGTGACCTGAGCAAACCTACTGATCCTGAGATGGCTGCCAGCCAGGCTTCCCTCTGGGCATGGTCCCCCTTAGACGTCCTCTCGGAGTTGCCCACTGTGGTCTGCTTTGCCACTGACCCCTCTTGAAACTACGGTCTTGATGACTCAGCCGCCCTGTGTCGTCCATCTTTGCACCTGAATGCCCAGGCCTGGTACCTGATACATATAGCAGGTGCCAAGTAAATGCTTGCTTGGTATACAGTAGGTGCTCAGTGCATGTCAGGAGACCACTTGAGGCAGAGATAAGGCTCAGCTGGGCAGATCTTTGAGGCCTGTGCCTGAGGGAATTTAGAGCCCTGTGGCAACATCTTCATCTCTGCAGGCAAAGCAGAAGTGGGGGAGAAAACGGTTCCCAGGGGAACCTCTGAGCCCTTGGCTGGTGTCTTGACCACATACAGCTCTGGATTAGAGATAGGACTGGCTGTGGGCCACACCCACCTCTCCTTTCCCCCTGGCTGTCACCCCAACCACCCAGCCTTCCTCTTATCAGCAAACTGTCACACCCAGAGGGCGATGGTGGCTCGGCTTCTTTATCCACCTCTCTCTACTCTGACTCCGATAAGGAGGCCAACCTTTACCCTCTGCTGCTTCTCCGCACTGGCCTGGAGCTGGAAAAACTCCCCGTTAACAGGGGGCCTGGGGCTTCTGTATAATTCTCATTCCCCCCCCTCCCCATAGCCCAGGCAGAGTAGAGAAGGAAGTATGAGTTCAGGGTTCCCCATTTGGACACTCTCAGCCCCTTGAAACCTTGTTGTGGTCCCAGGCACTGTGAGGCACAGAAGGCTGCCTCCTCGCTGCCCCTGGAAGCCAGTCCTGGCAGCTGGTGGGCCCTTGCGAGGAGGCCTTGTTTGTATGACTGTGGCTCTGAATTTGCTGGTTTGTAATCTTGGCACCGCAAAGGAGGAACCAGAGTCAGCCAGAAGCACACAGGGCGAGCCTTGCTCACGCCTCCCACACGCTGGCGGGTGCTGGCCCTGCTCTGTTCTGTCTCAACTGCAGGCTCTGTTAATTGTCTCCTTGCGCCCAGGCCCTCTGGGGCAGGGGTTGGGCCTCATTTGTGTTTGTATCCCAGCCTCAAGGAGAAGGCCTGGGCCCAGGAGCTGCTCAGAGGGAAGTAGGCTGTGTGAGAGTCTTGCACAGTGAGCACTGAGAACAGAGGCGTGCAAGCAGCCTGTATCCTGCCGCGCTCACACCCACGGGCTCTCCAGGGCCAGGCCCTTCGCTCTTCATTCACGTGCAGGCCCCATGGAAACAAGCCAAATGTCTGTCCAGCAGCAAAAGATTGACAAACTGAGCTGAACTCCGATCACAAAACACCACTCAGTAGTAAAAAGGACGAACAGTTAATACGCGGCATGTGGATGAATGTCACAGACAAGATGTGCAAAGGTAGCCGGACTAAAGGACGATCCTGGGCCAGGCACGGTGGCTCATGCCTATAATCCCAGCACTTTGGGAAGCTGAGGCAGGTAGATCTCCTGAGCTCCAGGTTTCAAGACTTGCCTGAGCAAGAGTGAGACCCCATCTCTACTAAAAATAGAAAAACTAGCTAGGTGTTGTGGCAGGTGCCCATAGTCCCAGCTACTCCGGAGGCTGAGGAAGGAGGATCACTTGAGCCCAAAAGTTTGAGGTTGCTACGAGCTGTGATGAGGCCGCAGCACTCTACCCAGGGTGACAGAGTGAGACTCTGTCAACAACAACAACAACAACAAAAAAAGCAATACTTTTTGACTTCACTTCCATGAACTTCCATAGCAGCCAAAACTACCCTAGTGTGTGTCCAAAAAACCTGAAAGCAGGGCATGGAACAGATATGTGCACAGCCACGTCCTGCTCATGGCAACATCGCCTGCAGTGGCCAGGAGGTGGAAGCAACCCACTAACACATGCTGGACAACAAAACGTGGTACATCATGCAGGTGAAACAGGAAGGAAATTCTGACCCCTGGTACAACACAGATGCACCTTGGAGGATGTTATGCTAAGCAAAATATGCCAGTCACTAAAAAGGAAATACTGTAGATTCCAATTCTTAAAATTTTTATTTATTTATCTATTTATTTTGAGATGGGGTCACTCAGGCCAGAGCGCAGTGGTAGGATTATAGCTCACTGCAGTCTCCAACTCCTGGGGGCTCAAGAAATCGTCTTGCCTCAGCCTCCTGAGTAGCTGGACTACAGGTAGGCACCATCAAGCCCAACTCATTTTTAAAAAATTTTTGTAGAGATAGGGTCTCACTATTGCCCAGACTGGTCCTAGGCTCAAGTGATCCTCCCACCTCAGCCTGCCAAAGTGCTCGGATTACAGCTGTGAGCCACTGTGCCCTTAGTTTGAGACAGGGTCTTGCTCTGACACTGAGGCTGGGGTGCAGTGGGGAAATAACTCCAACTTCTGGGCTCAAGGCTTCCTCTCATCTGAGCCTCATAAGTAGCTTGGATTACAGCCATGCAGTACCACATGTGGCCAATTTTTTTGCAGAGATGGGGTTTTGCTATGTTGCCCAGGTTCCCAAGGCTGAGCTCAACTCCCTGGCCTCAAGCAATCCTCCCATCTTGGCCTCCCAAAGTGCTCGGATTATAGGCCTTTGCCCAGCTGGGTTCAACTTTTATGTTATACGTATCTTATAATTTTAAAAAAGAAGAAATAAAAAACTAACCTAGAGGGATGGAAAGGAGATGAATGGTTTCTAAGGCCTGGCTCGGATGGAGAGACCACAAAAGCGCACCCGGGAAGGCGCCTTCTGCAGGGACAACGCTGTACCTTGATGCTCTGGGTTACACAGATGTGCACGGGTGTCATACTCTCAAAAGGGATGCATTTTATTGAATGCAAATGATCCCTTTTAAAAGTAAAAAAACAGACTTTGAACACTCAACCCCAATACACATGCATTTAGGAGCTGTGCACTGTAATATTAATCTCTCCATTATAACACATATGCAAAAAGGGGAAACTTTAAGAGATAAAAACATGGACTTCTAGCATGTTCTCCCAGTCACTGTGGCCTCACTTTGGAGATGGGATGGAGGCTGTCAGTGGGCAATGCCCAACGCCTGCCGGTGGGACTCGAGGTGGGAGCAGACTGCAGGTGAATGGGCACATTCTTGGGAGAATCTCAGGCCCTGCTGTCCGCCGATGACAACCACCAAACCCAGGGCCACAGCACAGGACCTGAGCTGAGATTCATCTTGTTACCACTTGCCCCTTTATGGGTTTCTGGGCCCCCTCTCTCTCTACCCTGCACATATAAGAACAGCTGTGACCCCAAAATACACACATGGGCAGGTGTGCCAGAATTCTCCAGAGCAGCCGAGTCTCAGACCAGAGTAAGGGGGACATCCTGCCTTTGACACAGTGCTGAGCCTCTGGGGGGCCTGGCCTCTGCCCAGGGTCAGGCTGGAAGGAACCCAGGGCAGGCAGTGCTCAGCAGGCCGCAGTTAAGGAGCAGGAATACGCAGGTTCAAATCCTGGCTCTACCACTTTTTAGCTGTGTGGCTGTGGGCATGTTCCTTCACGCCTCAGTTTCCCACAAATAAAATGGGGTGATGGCACTCCCTTGTGGTTTTCAAAGTTATGGGGACTTAAGAGGTAATAAACAAAGCTAGTACACAAAATTGTCGAAGGATATTGTGTATATGAGTATACAACACCAGCTAGTCCTGGACATATGCCCTTGGAGTGAGCCAAGCACTGTCAGTTGCTGTTATTTTCCTCCTGGACACTCATGTCCTGCCTCTGCCCACCCCCACCCTGGCTCCCTGGGGAATCTGTGTTCTCTCCGAGGGGATGGGAGGAAGGGAGGAGAATGTCCATCAACCCAAGACTCTTGTCTTGGCAGCCCAAGTTTAAGCCCATGCCTGGTCTGTGTTTATCTTTAAGCTGTCCCTTCCTGTCCTGGGCCCAGCACCTGGCCACTCCCTGGGCCCATTGTCTCAGGACCCAGGGCCATCCGGTCTGTTCTGAGGGAGAACAAGGGAGCCCACCCCACCCCCCATTTCCTCGGACTCTAAGTCCCTTGGCCAAATAAACACAACTGCACACACAAGACATCTTGGGCACCGGCAGGAGTGTGCGGCAGGAGTGTGGGACAGGAGTGGGGGTGGAAGGAGGTAGGCAGGGCCGCAGCGCCCAGGCTGTTGTGCTTAAGGTGCCACTGGAGTTGTCCTCGGGGTCCAGGGAGTCCTGACCCTCCAGCCTTCTGGGCCCTGAGAAGTGGAGCCCACCCAGATCCCAACTTTTCACAGAGGCTAGGTCAAGAACGCCTGCCTGGATGGGTGAGGCCCTCCAAGAAGACCCCTTCCTCTCTCCCCTACCTAAAGCCCCACAAATGCCACATTTTCCCTGGAGGTCCAGTCCCAGACATTGACTGTTCCGTGGTCTCTGTTGTCATCCACACGGAGGGGCTGCAACAAGTAGGCTGCCCATTGCCCCAAACTGTAAGTGGGCTGGGTCAGCAGCCCTGGACATCTCACTCTGACAGTGGCCACCCTGTCCCTCTTTGCCCCAGGACTTCACTGTTTAGGGCCACTTCTGCCAAGACAGCCCACATGGCAGATGGGCATTGGCAGCTCACCACCCCTGCCCTCCTGCTCCTCCTGGGGCCCGTGGAGGTGGCCCCATGTCTCAGAGTTCCTGTCATCCTGCTCCAGATGCCCACAGTGGGGTTCCATGATGACCCCTCTGCCTCTGTGTGTCCTCCCAAATAACACAACTGTACTGGAGTCCTTGACTGGAGACCCGAATCCAGGTAGCCAAACCAAGCCAGAAGCAAAGGCACGTGACTGGCCAGGCTGCAGCTCAGAGTTGGGCCCAATGGGTGCAGGTGGGGTGAGGAACCCGGCAGGACCCAGGGATAGTCTGGGGCAGCACAGTGCCCTGCAGGGCCAAGGGTGGGAGCTTTGTCTCGGCCCTAGGATGGAAGCCACAGGAAAAGACCCTTCTTGCTTGGACCCCCAGCTTTTCCCTGCCTCAGTCAGGGCTGGACTTTCTCTCCTCCGATTAGCCCTGACTCTTTCAGAGGGAATGGCCGTGTGGATGCTGTAATTGTTTCCTCTGTATTAGATCCATTAATGGGAACTCGGATCCACTGGCTGGCTGCTCGGTGAGGCTTCAGGTAGCAATTTTCCATTTGTGTTTCAAATTTTAATGACTGTGCCTCTCCCCTGGGCCCTTGATGTGGGCTGTAATCCTTATGGAGTGGGTCGCAGGCATGTCACCCATGGCTGGGGCTCCAGCGGGATTTCCACAAGGGCTTGATTTCTCCAGGGAACAGCTCCAACGAAAAATGGTCTGCATCACAGCCTCCTCTGCCCCCACCAACCCTCCCCGCTGGCTCAGTGTCGAGCAGGCTGCAAATTGTAAGATTATTATTTCTTTCCGACATCCCCAAAGTATCCTATATCCCAAGATGGAGAGTAAAGTTCAGCTCTGATAAGATTGCATCACCGGGGAGGAGATACATTCTCCCCCCTGCTCC
This sequence comes from Loris lydekkerianus, assembly GCA_963574355.1. NCBI lineage: Eukaryota > Metazoa > Chordata > Mammalia > Primates > Lorisidae > Loris > Loris lydekkerianus. Next base: position 58,994 of record CAUYPK010103945.1, read on the forward strand.
CTCTGCCTCCGGCTAACATAATTCCTTTCTGATCTTACCCAGGGCACCCAGTCAGGCTGGGAGGCAAGCAGGATAATCCATTTTAGAGAGATTGATCAATATCGTTAGGAGCCTTTTAAATGGTTCCACAGGATTCAAGGAGCCAGGGCAGATGGCTGAGCTGGAAATCGGGGGGGCCGGGGGTGGCAAGAGGGCAGGTGCTACCCTCAGTCATTTCCAGACTGTCCTCCTGTTTCTTACCATGCTTCAAGAGCTGGTTCCAATCAGGGCAGGGAGTCTGGGCACATGTGGACACGTTGTGCACTATACAAGGGGCTGGGGAGGAGTCTAGCTGACTCTTCCAGTCTTGCCAGTGTCTGTCCACCAGAGAAAGCCCCTCTACTCTAATCTGCAGCAAGGTGCCCTCTGGGTTACTGTCCTGCTGGAGAGCACAGAGCTGCACCCTGGCTCCCAGCTGCCCAGCGGTCCCAGCTCTGGTTTCTCAGGAATCAGGGAGAGAGTTGCTCTGGTAAAGCCCCTCTAGCCAGAGGGGCTAACTGGTGAGGCTCTGAGTGCATTTCTGCCCTGCCTCCACCCACCTCCCAGCTCCCAGCCCCTCCCTTGTCCTACCCCCAGTCTCCATGCACAGGCCAAGAATGCCTAAAGCCAAGGCTGACAAAGTAGGACGCTGGAAGGGCCAGTTAGGCAAGGGGAAGGGAGGAACTGAGAGCAAACAGGAGGAGCACCTGGGCTCCCGACTCAGGCAGGGGCTGCCAACAGGTGCCAAGGGAGGAATGGAATGCAGACCTCAGGGAACTGGAGCTTCTAAGACAGCGGTTCTCAACCTATGGGTCACAACCCCTTTGTAACAATGAAAATACATCACGGCATTAGGAAGGTTGAGAGTCACTGTTCTAAGAGAAGCTGGTACTCTGGGGTTTAAAGGTGAAAGGAAAAACTACCCACCTTGTTTTTAAATACTGGCAATACAATTTTTTTTTTCTTTTTTTTTAAGATAGAGTCTCACTTCATCACCCTTGATAGAGTGCCATGGCATCACAGCTCACAGAAAGCTCCAACTCCTGGGCTTAGGTGATTCTCTTGCCTCAGCCTCCAGAGTTGCTGGGACTACAGGCGCCCACCACAATGCCTGGCTTTTTGTTGCAGTTTGGCCAGGGCTGGGTTCGAACCTGCTACCCTATGTATATGATGTTGGCACCCTACCCACTGAGCCACAGGCGCCGCCCAGTACTGGCAATACATTTTTAAAAAGTAAATAAAATACCGCAACGTAGCTGTAGGCTGAGTATTGAGCCATGTGAGATCTTCCATCAGCCCCAACCAGGAGGCTCTGAGCCCCTCCAGACCTCCACCCATCCAGGCCACCTGAGCCCCGTGCCCTCCATTGCAGCCCTCCCACCCCCTGTCCCCTGCCATCGCAGTCCCCCTCTCTTTGACCCCTCTACCCCCTGTTCCACCAGGACGCTGGCTCCCATCTCTTCATTCTTACAGTGGTCTCTGGGGGCCTGTGCTCTCTGCCCTGTGCCCACCTCTCCCAGAGCCGGGCTGACTGACTTCCTGGCTCTCACTCTGGCCTCAGGGCCTTTGCATCTGCCCTACACATTTCTGTGTTACTTTCTCCACTGGACACAAATGACTGTAAAGGGGCTCTATTATAATAACAGTAATGTTGGAATAAGAATCATGGGACGTCCCATCACCATTGTTTTTCTGAGCTCCGCTTGAATCCTTCCCGTCCTGCCCCCCCATCCTCTTACCTTGTTAAGATTTCCATCACATCACTTTTCACCCTTATACCTAACATTTATTTGTCTGTTAATGTTTCTTTTTTGTGGCCCTCCCTAGACTGCAGGCTTCCATAGTGTTGATAGAGCAAGGCGTCTACTGCCTTGGGGACAAGCAGGAGCTACCCAGCCAGACCCAAGGCTGCTCTCACCTCCGCCCACCTCTCCAGCTGCATCCCCTTTTCTCCTTGTGCTGTGAACCACCTGGAGTGTCACAGCACAACTTAGGCATGTTGTGGGAGTCTCTCTTCTGGGGATACCCTTCTCCTCCCTGCCCACCAGGTGCACTCCTATTCATCCTTTAAAACCCAGCCAGGAGATGCCCTACATGAGGAAACATTCCGGATTAGCAGCCACAGCTAATCCTTCCTTCCAGTCTCACTCCTGCGTACGTCTGTGTTGTCATTCCACATCCATCTCGGTGGGCAGAGTCTGGCGTGCCCACCTCCACATTTCCTGAGCATAAGCCTTGTAGTAAGCCGCTGTCCTCAAATGAAGCCTTCCACCATTCCCTGCCCAGGGCAGGCTGCTGGGCCCAGAATGGCCACAGTCACTCTCCAAGGCACCTTGATTGGGGGTTGGAACAAAAGGAGTTGCCTCCCTGGGGGTCCCCACGCTCCCCAGCACTGAGGTGGCCTTTTATGTAGTCGAGGCTAGAGGCCTGGCCTTGGCCCCAGCTCTGGGCACCTGGCCTTTATCCTGCCCCCCTCCCCTCACTCGCCCCCACCCTGCTCCTTCCCAGGGAAGGGTCTTTCCCAGGGCAAATCCCTCCCTTCAGCTTGTCCTTTCTCCCTTGCTGGGCAGCAGCCTTCCCTGTAAATCCTGTGCTGCATAGGTGTGTGGCCATGTGGCACCCCTCAACACGCACGTGTGCATGGTGAGAGAGGCGGGAGCCAGCTCTGTGTGCCCACAGACAAGACAGGGCAGAGGAGCCTGGGCAGACAGCTCATCCTGAGAAGGGACATGTGCCTGGCCTGGCTACAATCCGCCCCCTACCCAGCTTGCAGGAGGTGAGCAGTGGGCTAGGGCCTCATCTGGAGTCACCCAAATGGACAAAAGAAAGTAGGGAGAGGCCATCCGAAGGCAGTGAGGCTGCTGCCCCCCAAATCCCGGAGCTGCGGACAATATTTTTATAACACTATTTTGGCACTTCCGCTGTGAACTTAATTTAACATCCATATTGCTGCTACTTAATTAAATAGATGAACTCATTTTACATTTACAAGTCTTAATTCATCCTGAACAAAATTGGCCATGTTTAGTTCTTTATACACTAGCAGTTCCCTGGCACAAATGGTGGCCTTTTCGAGTTAACGGTGGGGACAGGTTAAAAGCTAATTATCGGCTCTGGTCGCCTGCAAGAGAGCGAGTGGGTGTCTTTATCCATCATCCAAAGTGAATGAGCTCCTTCCTCCCCAGGCCCGGACAGCACAGACCTGGGCTGGGATCCTCGGTGGTGGGCGGGCACCCTGCTCCCGCTCCCACTCGATGTCCCTCCCACAGCCTCCCCATGAAATGTGTCTTTGCTGCTTCGCCCTCACCTGCCTCTCAGTCCTGGGCACACAGACTCTGCCCTCCCTGATTCCACTTCTCCCATCCCACAGCTGTGACCTTACAGGCTGCCACTCTGCCCAGCAGGATGGGTGACAGGCTGTTTTTCTCATTTTAGGGTATCTGAGTGTGGAGTCCTTGCTCTGTACCCCTGCAGGCCCTGAGGACCAGGGCTGGGCTGGGCTGGAGCCAGGCTGTGGGGATACCCAGCACGGCCTCTCAGAGCCCCGTCTCTTCATCTGACAGAAGAGAAGGAGTCCCTACCTTGTGGGGCTATGGTGAGGGTTCTCGGGGCTGATCCCTGGGGAGAACCCAGGCCCCAGTGCCACACGGCAGATGCTCAGTAAACGTGGCTGGCATTAGTGTTGGCTCCTGGCTTGGTGCTGAGCTCAGGGTGAGCAGGCAGGGAAGTCCTGCTGGTAAATCAGGTGTCGACTGCCCAGAGGTGGGGAGAGAGAGGTACAAGTGGCATCTCCAGGCAGCTTTACCTGGTGGACACTGACTGTGCCCAGGAGCCAGCACCTGGGGCAGAGGAGAAGTCACGTGGTTTGGACCCTGGTTGGAGATTACCTGGCAAGTCCCCACCTTCACACTCCAGCAGAGTCAACATAGTGTATCTGAGGCCACCAGCGGGAGTCCCAGAGGGCTGATGAGAGGCTGGAGGTCCACCCCTCCTGCCACAGCCAGGTGGCAGCTCGGGCTCAGCGATGGGGAGATACCCAAGGCAGCCAGAGGGAAAGGTCTGTTGCCACCCCCATGTTACAGGAAGAGATTAGAGCCCAGAGAGGTGAAGCAGCTCCTCCAGGGTCACCCTGGAGATGAGGCTTGAACCCTGACATCCTGGGGAGAAAGGCCATAGTCTGACCCTAAAATATTCTGCCCCTTGAGGAACCAACGGAGCCCCCAGAGGGGTGACTATAGCCTGGTCTCTGCCTGCGGGGTTACCTGACCCCCAGGAGTATGAGCAGTGCCCCCTCCACAGACCTCTTTGGGAGGTCACCTCCTACACAGTGAGGCTCAGCTCCTACTCCAAGGGTTTGGCTCCTACACACAGTACACAGGGGTGGGACAGGGGTGACTATGAAATAAGGAAGTCTGGTATTAGCCACTCTCCTTCTCAGCTCCTGGAGATGCTCCAACACCAGACAGACAACAGCCAAGCCGGCAGCCAGTGCCCCTCAAAGCCCCACTGCCTTTTGGCCACGCCAGTCCCCACTGTGCCTGCTGACCATGTGGGGCCTCTGCCAGTGAAGGCAGGGGCAAGGAGAGGGGAGCTAATCCCAGCAGAGGGGTCATCTGTACCCCAAAGCAGTCAGTTCACCACTGTTGGGTAAAAACAAGTGGGCCAGAGGTGCAGGCTCAGGTGCACATGTCTCCAAGGGCTTCCTGGGGCCAAATCAAGCCTTGGAGCTGCCCAGAGGCCAGTCACCCCCGGCCCACTGGCCTACAGTCCCCGCCAAGAGGCCAGAAAGCTGGTGAAATGCCTCGCCCAGCAGGCGCTGGTGACGCAACACCGGGGCCAGTTGCAGCAGAGGCTGAAGGCAGCCAGCAGCTCCCCTGGGAAGCCAGCTGTTTGTGGGGGTGGGGATGAGAAGCTGGTGATAGGGGGCCTCACTCATCAGCTTTTAATCCTGCTGTGCGTTCACTAACAGCAGCCTCCAGGGCTGCAGGGGGCCTTGGGAGAGATGGAAGCCCACATGGGAGGCAGAGCTGCTGAGGACAAGCCCTGTGGTGTGGATTGGCTGCCTCAGTTTCCTCAGGGTGTAGAAACCCTTCCCCTGCCTCCTACATACACGGGATGCTGTGGGGCCACGAGATGTCCCCGGGGGAAGCTGATTGGCCCCTGTGCCCTTTCCCCTGTGATTACAGGCCTGGCCCCTGGGCTTCCCAGGACAGGAATGTGAACAGGTCAGAACAATACACACGGGCCAGGCTTCCTGGCCGTGGCCGACAGCCAGAGCACCAGCCCTCCCTGCCAGAGTGTGGCCTCAGCACCTCAGCCCTGTGAGCCTGGGGCTGCAGCACCCAGGGACTCCTGGGCCCAGGAATGGGAGCCCTTCCGACAAGCACCACCATCCTCACAGCCACACCCACTTTTACGAGGGCTCCCGTATGTGCCCGGGCACCTCGGCATACCTGCCACTGCATTCTGAGCTTCCCCGGCAGCCCTGATTCTCGGTGAGCAAACAGGACCAGAAAGACAGAGTTCCTTTCCTGAAGCCACACAGCCAGCAGGAGGTGTGGCTGCAATGGTATCTCAGGAGAATCCATCTCCCTACCGCTCCTCACCCTCACCTCCTCCCCTCCGCTGATGCTCGGAGGGCAAAGACCAGCCTCCACCAGCAGCCAAACAGAGGGAGACAGGCTGGGGAGGCTCAGAATGTGGGTGCCTGCACCCCCAGAGAACTGGGCAGGATGTCACAGGGAGTGGGGAGGATGAAGGACAGCTCGGAGCAGCTGGCCTCAGCCCCTCAGCCAGGAAGACAGGTCCCAGGGCAGACACACAGGAGTCTGAGAAACAGTGTCACCCCAGAAAGTCCCGGGCCCAAGGCCTGGCAGTACCCTGCTCAGTCTGGGGCTGTTGATCCCCGCACGTCCTCCTAGGGGCACCCAGGTCCTTGTGTCATGTGTTTTCGCCCCTGTGGTCTCACCAGCTATGAGCTGACAGCAGGCCGGGCAGGGCAGGTCCCACCCTGTGGTAAGAAACACTAATTGGCGTCCCCGATGGCCACTGGGAATTCTTTGCTCAGGGAGCCCTCTGGGGTGACCCTGGAACTCATGGGAAATTCTTGGGCACAGATGCCCAGGAGGAGAAGCCCTAGCCAGCTCCCACCACTTCTTCCCGTGGAGTTGCATCAGCTCCAGCTCCCAGGCTGGAGAGGGACCCAGTCCTGCTCTCCTCGCCCACACCGCTCCTTAATCAGTCCCCGCAATTGCCAACCCAGAGGCTGTTTCATCAGACAGTCGGTCACCAAATATTTACCCGGCATCTTTCTGAGCATGGAGGACGGAGATGGGGAGGGAGCTCTGCTGGAGGGCAGGGCCACACACACACAGTTCACACACAACACAGCCACGTGCACTTAACACCCAGCCACACACAATGCGTGCAGTCATACAACAGTCACACACGCCGCACGTCACATGCGCACAACAGAGTCACAACAGTCTCATAATGCACTCAACAGAGTCACATATGCACACAACATACACACGTGTCCAAAAAACTCATACCCAATACATATCCACCCCCATTCACGCAACACACACAACCACACACACACCCACAGCCAGTACAACTCTGTCGCGCACACCCAGCACACAGACACCCACCCACTCACAGCCTCAGGGCTGCCTGGCGAGGTTTGAACCCCTCTCTTCTGCGCTGCAGCTGTGGCACCCTGGGCAAGTCATTGTACAGCTGGGTGACTTGGTTTCTATATCTGTAGGGTGAGCCGCAGATGAGCTAAGGCCTGAGGCTGGGGAGGTGTGCTCAGGACACACTGTCTCCCCTCACCCCATGAGCCACACACTTGACAGGGCCCTGTGGGTGGAAGTAAACCTTGTGTACTGGGTGGGCAGGGAGGTGTCCTCTGCTGGAACTAAGTCACACTGACCCAGGAGAGAAGGAGGGAAGGAGGGAAGGGGCAGGTGGGTGCTCATCTTTCATACCTCTTGCACCCTGACTGTCCTGACCACAGTCTTAGGGAAGGTATGGGGAAGGGGAGGGAGGGGGAGGGCATTGACTAAGGTCACTTAGATGGGAAGCTGACAAGTGCCTAATCAAATCCTTTTAGCTGCCACCCTCCCAGACACAGTTCAAGTAACCTCTGTTTAGAACAGGGAAACTGAGGCCCAAAGAAGGTGAGGCCACCCCACTGCCAACATTCAACCCGGCTGCCAATGCCCTCTTCCGTAGGGCTTCTGGAATTTCTAGGAGGCCCTGGAGAGGCTCCAGAGGGGCAGGGACACTGCCACCTTTCCAGCTGGAAGATGCTATTGGCTTTTGTGCGTGGTGTCCAGCTTCTCATTGACACGCTCAGTCACGGGAACACTTGGTAGCCGGGCCCTCGTTAGTGGAAGATCTTAGAACAGTATCGTGGCAACCCTTCATGACCCCTGGGCTGAGCGCCAGCGTGCTCCGCATTTCATGGGGTAAGAACACTCAGAAAGAGGCTGGCCTGTTTCGGGGATGGCTAGCTCTTGACTGGCCCCCTGCCCGCAGCACACCAACACGTTCCTGCTACTTACTCCAGGGCTGGTGGTGGTGATGGGGATGAAGGCCACTGCTAAAAACATTTATGAACGCCTAGAACCTACTGTCTCAAACACTTAGTCCAGGAAGGCATTTAGCCCTCACAGAGCCCATGAGAGTTGCTTCATCATCCCACTTGTCCAGAGGGGAAACTGAGGCACAAAAAGGGAAATGATCTGTGGTCACATGCAGTGAGGGAGGGGCAGGCAGGTCAAGGGCGTGCTCACGAACACCACATGGCCTGCATGATCTGGGTCTAGGTAAGGAAGAAACGGCCAGCTAAGGGATGGATAGGGGATGTGCGCATGAGCTGAGAGGTGAGAGGAGCGATCTCTGGAGACCATCTCATACTGCTGGTTGACTGCCTCACATCTAATATTGATCAGTAGGTCCTTTTCTTTTCTTTTCTTTTTTTTTTTTTGAGACAGAGCCCCAAGCTGTCGCCCCAGGTAGAGTGCTATGGCATCACAGCTCACAGTAACCTCCAACTCCTGGGCTCAAGCGATTCTCCTGTCTCAGCCTCCCAAGTAGCTGGGATTACAGGCGCCTGCCACACGCCCAGCTATTTTTTGGTTGCAGCTGTCATCATTGTTGTTTGGCAGGCCCGGGGTTGGATTTGAAACCACCAGCTCAGGTGTATGTGGCTGATGCCCTAGTCACTTGAGCCACAGGTACTCAGCCAGTAGGTCCTTTTCATACCACGTGGGCCCTACACACAGCAGCTGCTTTGTGGATACTGAGAGCATGTCCCCAGCACACTGAGTGATTTAAGACAAGACTATCCACACATCAAATTCTGGTTTTACAGATTGACTTGTCCATGTATGAGATGCAGCATTGGGTGCTGCTGTCCCAAATTACAGCAGGGAAAACTGTGTCACAGAGATGGTTAACAGGTGGCCTAAGGCAGAGATGGGGTTGGAAGCCGAATGCGGCCCATTTTGGAGTCACCCTCAGGACCCCTGCCTCAGCTCCCATCTGTGTGACCTTAGCCAAGTCACTCCCCTTCTCTGCCTCTGTTTCCTCTGGTATAAAATAGAGATGGTGGCATCACTGCCTCACAGTTGCTGAGCTGATGGTTACCCAGGATGAGGGGCAATCCCAGCCATGCAGCCAAGGCAGTGCTGCCATTTCCTGGGGCTCCTTCCACCATCTGTCCCATCCACAGGGGGCATCCTCATTGTTTGGAGACCGCCCATGTTCTATCTCTTGACCCTCACACTCAGAGAAAACTGACCTCGTCATCAGTCACAGCCACAGCCCTCCCCCTGTGGGGTCACTCTGGACCTGGATCTGCAGGCACAGATGTCTGAGTGGCTGGGGACTGGAAGGCCACGGCCAGCAGGCTCTGCAGGGGAGAGATAACCCGGCTGGTGACAGCCGGCTGTGCCCAGCTCCAGCTAATGCGCCTGTCAGGGCGTTTCAGGCCAGGAGCCTCATCCCTGGCACACAGCTCGGGGATGGCAGCGGGAAGTGACAGGGAGGCAGGGCCCCTCACAAAGAGCGCGTCCTCTGTAAGTGGAGATAAACCTCGCAGGGAGAAAGGGGCGCTGAATCAGTTGTTGAGCTGATGTACCACATGCTGACAGGGCAAATGTGAGGCCTTTCACGCCACGCGGCTCACTGCGGTATTCATGCAGGAGCTGTGCTTTATCTCCCTGTGCTCCGTGAGGCCACGCGGGCGCACTTGCTCCAGCCTGCACGGGCTCCCTCAGAAAATATTAATATGTAAATGTCACTCTCAGAAGGCCAGAAATGAAATGGAATGACCGACCGCAAGATGCTCTGCTGGCAAGATGAAAAAAGAAAAAAGAGAGAAAGGCAAAGCCGCTGTGCATTGGTGGTGAGAGTCAGGCTCGGGAGCTGGCGCTGCACGGCTTTCTTTTGGGGAAGGGTGGGGGTGAGGGAGGTGGGCATCAGCCTTTTTCACTTTCCACTTTCTCCAGGCAAATGGCTTCAGCATAAGGCCTGAGAGCAAGTGGAAGGTTCTAGGCAGCAGCCCCACAGTCAGGAGGGCTTTACCTGGTTCCAAGGCAACAAATATGGATGGAGAATCTTCTGGAAGGTTTTCATGCACATGAACTCATTTAGTCACTGCCAGCTGTATGGCCCATTTCACAGATGAGAAAATTGTGGCATGGGGAGGTTAGACGGTGGGGCCAAGGGCACATGGCCCTGTTGGAACCCAGGTCCTGCGCGTCCTCAGGACACCCCGTCTCCTCCCATCTGGTCATAAGGAAAGATGACCCTTGTGTGCCAGTGACTCTGGGCCACCTTCCTCTTGCCCCAGCCAGATGCTGACTCCCAAAGGAGACAGATGCTGTCACCCACCAGGAACATCAGGAGCCAAGATATGCTCCCCAACCCCCACATTAGGGCAAAGCCGTGAATATCACAACAGGTCCTCAAGTGAAGGTGGAGAAAATGGTGAGGTGCTTCAGAGAGAGAATTTGGTCTACTACCCTTATTTTACAGCTGGGGAAACTGAGTCCCAGAGAATGTCTAATTGTAGTGGAAATATCCACCACCCTGGGGCCAGGCTCTGCACTCCCCGTTATCACCCCATGAAGCGCTGTGTGTGGCTGCCAGCACTGACTCCTTGTCATAGGTAGGATAGCAGCCTGCCCCAGGTCCTGTGGTCACAAGTGCCGGCCAGAACACAACCCAGCTCTGTCCCCTTCCTCAGGCCTCCCAGGGGTGAATGGTGGCCTGAGAAGTTCAAGGGGAATGGCCCATCCCCAGGAAGGACCCACAGATTTAGCTCTGTGGAAGCTCTGACAGGAAGAAGGGGGCTGGGGTGAAGCCAAGCGAGGCTCTGGGGTGGCTGCCCTGGGGCTAACCCATTGCCCAACACCCCCAGGCCTCCCTGTGCCCCTCTGCTGGCTACCAGGCACTGGCCTTTCATTCCTCCTCCCATCTCTTCCCTGCACCCATCCCTGAGTGTCCCCATGTGCCTGGGGGTGAGAACAGTCAACCGGGAGCAGTCCTGGGAGCGGGCAGGCACACACTAGCTGCAGAGCTGGCGGGGCCACATGGGCTTATGGTTCTGTAGAAGAGACAGAGGGAAATGGGCCCTTTCCCCCCATGCTTTTAGGGTGCTTAAAGGACTTGTCCACATATGCTGGGGGGTCCCTCAGCAACCCTGGGACCCCCAAAAGAGTGCTATTGTCACTCCCCACAGGCCCCTGCCCCACCACAGACTTGGATGCCCTCTGTACAGCTCAGCCACGGGGTGCCCGGAGAGACCACGGGACATCTCCAGCTCTAGCTCCCCGATCTGCTGGGGTGATCTCCCTCCACAGAGCATTGCCTGGCTCACCCTGGGACTCCTGCATCCCAGTAGATGAAAACACAGGCCTCTGGCACCCCCTTTCTGAGCCCCTGCTCTCCCCCACACGCCTCCCCCAGCCTGCAGCCAAATCTCATCCACATGCTCTCGGGGTGACCCAGGCCTCAGTGTTCTCCTTCCTCAGCAACCACTGGTTCCTACTTAACCCCTGGGCACAGCAGTCTGGCTGAGGAGGGTGGCTCGAGGGGGTTTAGGGGAGTCTGGGCTGAGGCCAAGCGGCTCCTGGCTCCCTGGGCACCACCTCAGGCTGGAGTGCAGGCCTCAGGGGGACAGGTTCAGGGCAGAGATCAGTGGCTGCCTCACATGGAAACTATGACCTCAGAGAGCTGGAATGCTGCCCGGGAGCTGCAGAGCCTGTCCCTCTAGTGGGTTCCTCTGGGAGGAGGTGTGGGAGTGACCACCACAGCCTCTGCTCCCAACTAGAACCTCCCACTTTCTCAACCTGGCTCTCCAGGGCTCTCAGAATCATCTGCACGGCACCAGGCCTTTTGTGTTTTTAGAAGCCCCCAGATTCCAATGTGCCGTGGCTCTCAAAGTGGGGTTCCCTCATCACAGCACAGCACCTGGGAGCAGAAATGCAGAGTCTGGGCCCTTCTTCCAAATGTGGAATCAGACACCCCAGTGGGCCCCCTTTCTGTGGTATGCCACACCCCACGGGGATTCTGATGCTTGCAGGAATGTGGGGACCCCCCCAGGGCTGGGAGGCCTCTACTAGTTCCCAAAGGAAGAGAAAAAGAGCAGACAGGGGCCCAGGAGAGCTGGGGGGCCAGGCGGGAATTGCTCCTGCTTCCTGGAGGTGGGAGTGAGGCCTCTGGGCAGCAGGGCCCCCACATCCTTCTACAGGCTGGGAAGACAAGGCCCACATGACCTGGAGAAGCCTTGGAATGTGTTTCCAGGTTGAGGGTGGCAGAGAGGGGACAGAGAAGAGCCATGTGTCGGTGGAGGGAAGTACTCTGGGTACTTAAGCAGCAGCAGAGGTAATCCAGAAGAGTCCCCTGCGTGGTTCCAGGGGCTCCTGGGCCCCAGAGAGGCTTAGCACGTGGCACAAGACTGCCCTACAGCCGAGCTGGGGGAGAAGAGAGCCCTGTTAGGCTGGAGTCAGAGTGCATGCTCTTAACCACCATCTCCAGGCCAGAGAGGAGGGGAGTCTTGGGGACCACATGGGGCCTGGCTGAGGAGCCACCCAGAGGGGCTGAAGGTCCCTGGAGTGGAGCCATTAGGGTGGCGGGGCTGGTGTCCAAACAGGCCAACACCAGCTTATGCCTCAGTGGGGAGGGTAGAGAATGTCTCAAAGGCTCCCAGGCGCCCCCAAGGCAATACCCAGATGCTGCAGGCTGAGGTTTAGGGTCAGATGACACGTGGGATGGTGGAAACCACAGCTATGGCTGGCCCTCGACCCTCAGAAGGCCTGGCCAGTGACCCCTGCCCGACCATCCCTACCACTTGCTAGCCAGGGACAAGTAGGCAAGGGGGGTGGGGTCCCTCTGTTCTTGACCCTCTGTGGATCTGCAATTAAATTAGCCTTCTGTCTCCACTAACATCTCCTGGCTAATCAGCCCCCGCCCTCCTGTTCCCTCGGTGATGGCAGCGCTTTGATATCGGAGTGGACTCTAATGCGTGCGGCGTGAGGGACCCTTAATTTATTACGTGCCTGTAATTGATGTTTATATAAAGTAGCTCTTACAGCTACTCAAAGTAGGAGATGAAAAGCCATCACTCAGCTATTCGCCTCAGAAGAGAGGGAAGAAAACACCACACATATCAAAAGACACCCTGGAAAAAAATCCCAGGGAGGGGCTGGGCAGTGCACGGGCACTTTGAAGCTTGGGGTTCCGCCCAGGCAGACAAAACGGCCTACTGCCGGAGTGCGGGGATTGGTACGACTGTCAGAGGCTTGTAGAAGCCTTGGAGAGTCTGGGGTTGAACCCAGGTTCTGGTGCCAGAGGCTGCCCGGGGGCCCAAAAGCCTTTCTGGCCACCCAGCCTGGTCAACACGCCAATTCCTTGATGGCCACCCATTGTGTCGTCTGGTCACAACGCCAAGGAATATTGTCTAGGGCTAAGTTTGGAGGGGACTATACTGAGCCCCAGGGTAACCCCGGGGCTGCACCCCACCTTACAGCTAAAGGTTTAATGATGTGCATGATGGGGCTGAGCCAGGCCATGGACTCGTAGGACAGCATTCCTTACACATTGTGAAGATTTTCTCCCTCCTCTCCACCCGCTGCTATGTCTACCCTCCTACATCCCCACCAGGAGAACTGAGACCCCAACTTCAGAGACAGTGGTCCCGAGAGAGGGAGCTCTCTAATCAGGCTGGTGGGGCCCGGCCCTGCCTCTGGGGAGAGCCTACAAGTTGTGTCAGTAGCATCAGACACTCTATGAGTTTCTGGGGCTGCGGTAACAAGCGGGCACAGGTGGCTACAACGACAGAATGAATTCTCTCACGGTTTTGGAGACCGGAAGTTGGAAATCAGTGCACTGGGCTGAAATCAGGGTGTCAACAGGGCCACACTTCCCTCAAGGCTCCAGGGGAGCGTCCTTCCTGCCTCTTCCAGTCTCTGAGGCTCCAGGGGTCCCTGGCTTGTGGCCATTTCACTCCAGTCTCTGCCTTCTGTGTGTCTCAGACCTCCTTCCATCTTTCTCTTCTAAGGACAAACGTGATGGCATTTACCCCACCTGGATAATCCAGGGCCATGCATCTCAAATCTTTAACATAATCACACTGGTTAAAACCCCTTTCCAAATAAGGTTACATGTGCAGGTTCCAAGAGTTAGAGTGTGGACGTCTTTTTTTTTTTTGGGGGGGGGGGGCGCTGTTTCCAGCTAAATACAGATACAGGGGGAATCAATCCAGGTCCCTGCCTCTCTGTGTCAGCTCAGATGCCACCTGACGCCAGGCACTCACTCGCTCAGCAGCTCTTCCATTTGCTGAGTGCCAGGGGCAGTTCTGGGTGCTGGGACTACAGCAGTGAAGAAAGCGCTGAGTTTTGAGGGATGTGCGGTCAAAGACCGACAGATATGAAGTAAAACAAAGCCAAGAGAGGGACTGAGTGTTAAATTTCAACAGGGTGGTCAAGGTTGGCCTTAGGGAGGCCTAAAGGAGCCAGAAGCATGAGCCAGGCACAGATCTGGGAAGAGAAGCTGGGGCAGGGGGGCAGCAGGAGCAAAGGCCCAGGGGCTGCCTGGTGTGTTCAAGGAACAGCAAGAGACCCGTGTGGCTGCAACGATGCATGATGCAGAGGGAGGCGGTGTTGTGGGGATCATGGGGAGGCTTTGACATTCCCTCTTCATGGGTGGGAACCTTGGGAAGGCGCCTACAACAGGGCCTAAGCCACACGCGCTCAGTTTGGGTCCTGCCTCCCTAACCAAGGCTAGTCCACTCCCCCATGATTCCTGCTGTTTTCTTCCAGCCTGAGCCTTGGAAGCAGCCGGTGGCCCCCGCTGCCTGCCGCACCAGACCCAGAGCCTATTCTCATGCACAGAGCTGCAGGCACGAAGCCAGGCTGCCAGCTGTGGTGCGTGTCCTGGCGGAGCGGGTATGTGCAGGCCACACCAAGACACACACCACACACACACAGAGGCTGGGGCTCTGGCCCAGGGCTGGGGTGAGCGGTGGGCTGCTGGAGCCACAGCCTCCATTAAGAATTTATCAGCCCAGAGGGAAGAAGTCTTAGCTCTGGGCCTCCCATGGTGGGGTCCTCAGCAGTAGCAAAACTTTGCTTCTGGGAATAAAATGGAAATCCAGCCCCTGGAGTATAATGAGAAGCTGGCTCACAAAGCATTTTCCTTTTGAGCGGCCAGGCGGCCCCTAATGATGGGAGAACAGGGGTGTGTGTGTGTGGACCCGTGGGGGCTCCAGGGCGGGCACACAAGATGGCCCTGGCGTGGGGGGCGCTCAGCCCCCGGGCCCCACCTGCTCAGCACTGCCTGGCCTAATAAAGCCTCTGTCTTTGGAGTCACATTCGATGCAGTTCCAACAGGGAGCCATACGTCACCAAATCCAGCAAAAATTTGTGCTAAATTGAATCAATCCATCTTGGAAATGGCTCTTGTCAGCTTCTGTCAGAGGAACCGTCTGCAGGGGACGCAGGGATCAGGACGTGGGGGCTGGGCAGGACTCTCACGCAAAACACCTCCAATGCCCAGCAGCCCCTGGCTGAGGCGGGGTGGGGAGGAAGGAGCACACATGTGCACATGTCCTCATGCATGGGGCTCCTAGCACGCAGTTGGGGAGGGGGACAGGCAGAGAGCCCAGGTGTCCCCTTAATGGTGGACACCTATCCCCGAAGTCTGGCCCGTTGGCTATTGTGCTCCCAGCCCCGCGCGGTCAGCACACACTCCTCTCTCTGCTCAGTGGCAGCCTATAGTCTCTAGGCACCCGCTAGAAGCCAGGTGAGCTGATGGCAGGGGAGGACCCGGGACACCAGCCAAACGAAGCTGCAGCCGGAGACCGAGGCAATGCTGGAGCCGTGGCTCCCTGCAGGTGGGCAACTAAGAACCACAGCCCCCTCCTGATCAGGAGCCCACTGGGAGGGCAGAGGCTGGCAGCTCCAAGGAAGGTCCTGGCCCTAGCTCCCCTCGGCCCTACATCTGGAGCTCTGAGCTCCCGGGATGAACAAGGCCTCGTTATGGTGCAGGCCACCAGTGCCCTAAGGGGAAGCCAAATGAGGCCCAGGCAGCCTCGGGAGCTGTCAGGGAACTGCCAGGAAACTGGGCATCTGGTCCTGGGCCTCACCAGCACGGCCTCCCCAGGACCAGAACTCTTGCTGGGCCTCCCAAAGCCTGCCCCTTGGTCCTGCCCACGGCATGGATCAGACCCACACAGCCCTGTTTTCATCTCACGGGCAGGCACCTTCTCTATTACAGGAATAACCCTGCTTGGTCTAGCCTTCTGGCCTTGCCATGCCTTCTCTTCTCTGCAGAGCCTCTCCCTCCTTTCAGGTGTTGGCTCGAGCCCCTCCTCCTGCCGTTCCCACCCACGCTTGTCCATGATGAACACATCTAACTTGTCCATGATGAACACATCTAACACATCCCAACCACCCAGTGACCCATGATCAGCAGTGCCCTGGACCATGTGCTCCTGGTTTATCCACACGTTCCAAGGGGCGACTCTGAGGGCAGAGACCCCGACACCCATGTCCACACTTCCCCAAGGACCTGACACAAGGCAGGGCACATAGGTACTTAACAACTACTCCCCTGAATGTCAAGTTCAAGCGCCCCAGGGTACAGGTGAAAGACAAACAGCATTATTCACTTCCTGCTAATTTCACTCTCTAGAGAGAAACAAATCAGCACCAACTTCCTTCAGCATATCAAGTTCACGGGGTGGCCTCTGTCCTTTGGGGCTGTGTGTTCTGGGTGACTATCCTCATGTGTTTGTGTAACTGCAACAGGACGACAGCTCACGAGGCCACTGGCCCTGCCCTGACATCTACCCAGGCCAAAGCCCAGCCACACCTCCCCCTCACAGGCAGCCCCCTCGGGGCTCCCCACAAAGCCTTCATGGCCTTCACCTGTCCTGAGCTGACAGGCCTTGTCCCCGTCTGGCCCCAACTCACCTCTCAGTCCCAGTGGTGCTGAAAGTAAGCAGTGGCTATGTGGAATCACCCTGGAACATAATCTGTTCCGAAAAATTAACTGATGGGGTTAGAAGTTGGATCACTGGTCACGCCGGCAGGGGCCACTGACCAGGGATCAAAGGGATTCTGGGGGCTGGTCACACTGTGTTTCCCACCCAGGTGCTGGCTGCACGGGGCATTCGGCTTATAGAAACACATGCGGTGCACTCACACTTCTCAGATGAATACTGCATGGTGATTTCCAGTAATGATTGACGAGGAAGGAAAATGACACGTTATGGGCTGATTTGTCTCCTGGCACAATTCCCATGTTGACATCCTGCTTCCCATGTGTGACTGTATGTGAGGATGGGGTCTTTAAGGTGAAGTGAAGTCACATGGGTAGGCCCCGATCCAAGAGTACCAGTGGCCTCCAGTGAAGAGGAGACTGGGACACAGACTCGCACACACTGAGAGGAGTGTCTACCCAGTAAGGAGAGAGGGCTCTGAGCGCAGCAACCTGGCTGATACCTTGGTTTTAGGCTTCCTGCCTCCAGACCGGTGAGATGACGACAGATTTCTGTCATTGGGACCAGCCTGAGGCATTCTGTGCCGGCATCCCACAGGCTGATACCCAGGCTGATACCGCACCTGCTTGGTACAGAGGAGGAACCCTGTGGTCCCCAACTGGATTCCCAGCCACACCAAGCTGCCCTCTCAACCTCAGCCCGGCAGCCGGTGGAGGCCCAAGGAAGAGAGAAAACAGCCAGAATTTGGCCTCCTGGGATTGTTGATCACAATCCCCCAACTGGATTTCCAAACTGGATAGCCAGTAAGCAGAATGCTGCGGACATAGGCCTACGGAGGGGCATTTGAGCAGGGAGAGGGAGACAAAAGCAATCTCTCCTGACACAAACATAGATGAATACGTGTATAGGAAACCCACAGACTGGCAAATTAAAACGTGGTTTGGGGCTGGCGAGTGTCGAGGATACCTGCTGATGGATCTTCCCAGCCAGACGGCCACACCGACCAGATAATGTCACTGCGACAAGCTCGTGAAAACTGCAGCCCCACACAGTTAGCTGAGGAGCTGGAGAGAAAAAGGGGCCACACATATCAGAGCAGGGGGTCTGTGGACTCCAGGACTTCAGGGCGGCGGCATACCTGCAAATCCAGGCCGTGGCTTGGAGGGAAGAAAGGGGTCAGCAGTGCTGGGAAGGTCAGTGCATGGGAAGCTATGAGGTTTGGGAGAGCAAAGGCCTCAGGTGCTTACGGCCAGCACCCCTACACCCCAGTGAGTAGCAGGCGCTCACAGAACAGCTAAGGAAGGAATCAGTGATGAACATACATTCAGGCCACGGGGCTAATAAATGCTAGCGGTCACTATTACTGCTCCTGCACTGTCACCACCACCCAGGTTAAAGTGCATTGATAGCGCCCAACCCCCTTAAAATGGGCTCCTGCTGGGGCCAATCTACTTTTCCATCCCCAAGCACATCTCTGCACCACTCCAGAAGTTCCTCAGGCTTCCTACAGGCCCTGCCCTTCCCAGCTCTTTCTTTGCTTGTCACCTTTTCTGGAAAAACCTTCCTCTCCTTCCTCTGGTGGGTCCTGCCCGGTTTCTTGGACTGCGCTCAGACATCCCTTCCCACATGCTCAGAGGGCTTCCCTCCCCTGGTTTCTCACGGACTCAAGCCATCCGTAAGGTAGCCGCGTTTTAAATTTAAATTACTGAAATGAAATCATGTGAAAACTTCTGTTCCCGGGTTGCACTGGTCACATTCCAAGTGCTTTCAAGCCACAAATGGCAGGCGGTGGCCATCACGACACACTAGACACATGTTTTCCACTGATGGAGAAAGCCCTGGTGGACGGCACTCCCACAGAACAAATGCTCTGCCCCAGAACCACTCGGAACAGCTGGCGTCTGGGGCTCAGCTCCTCAGGGTGGGTGCCTGGGCTGAGTCGCTGTGGAGTTCCCTCTCACATCCTGGCAGGCAGCACTTAAACTTGCACATGACCTTTAGGGGATAATGATCCTGACAATGTGTTAGGGGCATCTGTAAGCCAGACCCCGAGCAAGTGCCCCCATCCCCTCCTCCAACCATGAGCCCCCTGCACAGAAGACACTGTCCTAGTACATAGTGAGGGACACTGAGGGCCATGCAGGGGGCAGAGGTGGCTTCAAAGCTGGTGGTCTGATGCTAAGCAGTGCCCTTAACATCACTTCTGTCAGGGCCTGGGTTCTGTTCTGCAAGTTATCGTCATCCTGCAGTGCAGCATTTTTATATTAATAGGAGCAGCCACAGAAAGGACAGTAGTGGGCACTGTCCTAGGCTCAGGTGGGTGGACATGGGAGTGTGGTGGCCTCAGAAAGGCCAGACCCAGGCAGGTGCCCAGGTTGGGAGGTTGAGCTGTAAGTGGCCTTGGGTCACCTTGGCTAAGAGGCAGGCCCTGCAAGGTGACAGAAAGAGCTCAGGTGACACTAAAGTGCAGTGGACACAGAGGCCCGGGTGGACCACCCTTCCCCTGGGTGCCTCTCACGTGGCACACGCTCAGCTCACTGGCAGCCCTGGAACTGGGACAGCTAGCGAGCCCCGTGAGTCCCTGCACAGACACAGGGACAGGACAAATACTGAAAAAACCAGGATCCAAATTGGGCAACAAGGGGGCACATCTGGCCTGTGCTGGCCCTGTGCTGTGTGTGCAGGTACAGAAGTAGTTCTCACCCAGTGACTTAATAGTTATAACCTCCTTTCAGATGCTCATCTTCCTAGAAATTCATCACCTACCCAAACAATAAGCTCCAGAGTGTCACTCACACAGTTCAGGGCACAGCCGGGGCCCGCCCTACCTCTGCACCCCTTGTTCTGGGACGTTAATGACTTCCCAATTGTTTTAGCCAATCTGAGCCAAAATTTTCTGCCACCCACAGTCCTGGGCATCCTGGCAAGCAGACAGTATTTGTCTAAATGGCCCAGGCACTATTGCACCCCCCTGTCCTGGGCCCAGACACTCACAATCCCACAGGCTGCATGTGATAACTGGAGACGAGCCTCCATGCACCACTGTGCTCGCTCTGTGGATGGGGCTGGCCTACCTGCCAAGCTTTGAGAAGCCAGGCCTCTATGGCTGGGACAATCTCTCTTTCTCTCGCTCTTTTTTTTTTTGAGACAGAGTCTCAATCTGTCGCCCTGGGTAGAGTATCATGGCATCATGATAGTTCACAGCAACCTAAACTCTTGGGTTCAAGTGATCCTCTTGCTTCAGTTTTTCTATTTTTAGTAGAGAACAGGTCTCGCTCTGCTCAGTTGGTCTTGAACTCCTGAGCTCAAGCAATCCTCCTGCCTTGGCCCCCCAGAGTGCTGGGATTATAGTGGTGAGCCACCGTGCCCAGACTTGGGATGACCTCTCTAGATCAGGACACCCCAGTTGTGAGTTTTGGGGGAGGGAGAAGCTGGTATCAGGAAGCCTGAATCCCACGTTCACAAGAGGCTCACGATCACCCTCTGGCAGCTATGGGTTTTGGGGGCATCCCCCAGGGAAGGCTTCATACCCTTCTCTGTCCCCCCAGATACTGTCAGCTGCGTGGGGTGCTTGCTCCACCTGCTCTCTCCATCCCAGAGGTGCTCACGTGCTCCCTCCCTCCCACTGCCCCTGTCTGTATCAGTGTTAAACTCAGGCCTGGAGGAGAGGTGCAGGGGACAGAAAGCCAGCAGCGGACAGCTCTTTTCTGCCGGGTCAGCAGCCGGGGCTCCCATGGCCAGCACCACACCTGACTCTCCCTCCTAATGAAGGAAGCGAGAAGGGTGACCATCCATCTTGTGCACTGCCGGTCCTAATTAAGAGCCTGCCAATTCCCCAACCTGGCTGCTTTCTGTCCCTAGCATAATATGTTATTTACCTGAAGCTAATAGGTTCGTGGGTAATGATAGTCTTGTATCAAATGACGGCCGTTTGGCTTCTGACAGTTTTAAAGACCAGTCTCGGGGACACTACAGTTTCTAATTACAGGGTCTGTCATCGGCAAGGTTTGGTTCAACACCTCCTTCTCCCTCGGGTGACACTTCTGTCCAGATAGGAAATTTAAGTTCAGCCCCGACAGTTAAGGTTAAAAATACTGCTCGGTACAAGGCAAGGGATCATAATTTGGGTCGCTGCCGTGTTTAATTAATTGGACTGCGGCAATCAGCACTCCGCGGGCCATAATTACAGACGGGCCGAGAGGCCCACTCCCCCTCGCCATGTCGTACAGCTGTAATTTTGCAGAGGCTCTGACCCGGCTCAGAGCAAGAGGCCCTGGAGTTCTCTCAAGGCACGAGGTACTTCATTAGGCAGCCGTGATTTGTGAGGAAGATGCCTGCCCCTTCCTCCCTCATCTTCCTGGCAGGCAGATCTGCACTGAGACGCCCATGCAGCGATCCCTGGACACTAAAGAAGTCTCAAGGGTCCTGGGTCAGTAGTTTCCTCCCCTTGTGGCCTCTTCACTGCTGTGCAAATGGGCCAGGTGGGCTCAGACCTCAGGGCCTTTGTACCTGCTGCTCCCTGAGCTGGAGTGCCCTTCCCCCATTACCAACATGGTTTCCTGGGGCTCCCTTCCTAGGAGGGGTCTTTCCCGGTCTTTTGACCCTAATACCCTCCAGCCCTTACCCCACTTCCTCCGAGACCAGGTTGTATCTGGCTTGTACCCTGAGGGCACAGGACTGGCTTGTCTTGGATCACCCCACTTCCTGTGTCTGGTCCCTGGGAGCCACTGCCTGCTGCTGTCCCAGGCTGGCCTTATTCAAGCTTCCAGGGGGACCTCTGGACAAGCCAGGCTGGACATGGCCCTCCCAGGCTCCAGGGACATAGAGAACACCCTGCCCAGCTGGCTCCTCTGGATCTTGACCCCAGGTTCCCCTAAGGTCAGGGCAGCCTCACCTCTGACCACAATGGGTTCCTTCCCCAGCTTCTTTTAGCTCCAGAGGGCCTGCAGTCACCAGAGAGACAGCCGAGACCTTGGACTGCCACTTACACAGCCTGGGAAAGTTTTCCAGGGAGCCTCTGGCCATGTCTGTGGGGCAGAGAGGGATGTGGCAGCTAATGGCAGAGAGCATTCTGTTCTCTGACATCAAGTGCCCTGACCCACCGGGCCTCGGTTTCCCCATAGGTAAGGTGGGAAGACTCTGTCTTCCTCCCTCAGTGGGGGCTGTCCTTAGAGCAGGCAAGGGAACCACATGAGGGAAGCATAGGGCACAGGTTCCACGAGACTCTGCTACCCCATGGAGGGAAGTCAGGGACGGGGTCCAGCAACTCCCGGGCAGCTGCCAGGATCATCATCCAGGGTGCAACCCAGCCCTCATCACCCCAGGGCACGAGGCTTCCCCAGCTCCATCTGCCCCTGTCCAAGGTGCTCTTCACGTAGCAAGCTGGCCGATTCCCCTCTAGGCTGCATCCCTCGTGCTCAGCTGGCTTAGGGCCTGCAGGGAGGCTGAAAGCTGATTCCACTCAGTACCAAGGGCAGCCTGCATGGATAGCCTCCAGGCTGAGCTCTGCTTCAGGGAGAACAGCCCCCTCTCTACCTCAGTTTCCCTCCAGCCCACCCACCAAGTGAAACACCTCAGAAGGTAACAATTCAGAAATAACATTCCTCATTTGATGATCTAACCTAACCGCCAAGTGCTGGAGGAGGCAGGTCCCATTCTGAACTCATGTAAGGGCAGAGGGACATCACTGGTCGGCGAGCAGCCAGTCTTGGTGGCCCTGACCAAAAAGGGGGCACTGTTGGCTGAACTGGTTCCCCCCAAAGACATGCTGAAGCCCCAACCCCAGTTCCCATGCACATGGCCTTATTTGAGAATAAGGTCTTTGCAGATGTGCTTAGCTAGGAAGAGGCCACAGGGGAGGAGGAGGCCCTGAATCCCATGTGACAGGGGTCCTTAAAGAAGAGAAGAGGCGCAGAGGCAGACAGACACAGGCAGGGAGGTGCCATGTGACAAAGGAGGCCTCTGTCAGAGTGAGGTGGCCACTGCCAAGGGCTGTCAGCCACCATCCGAAGCTGTAGGGGGCAAGGAAGAATCCTCCCCTAGGACCTTCACAGGGACACTGTGAGCTGGACTTTGGCCTTCAGAACCATGAGGGAAATAAATTCTGTTGTTTTCAGGCCCCCGGTTTTGGCATTCTGTCTCTGTAGTCACAGGACGCTGGTATGGAGGATGGAGGAAGCACAGGTGGCATGGCTTGCCCGCTCCCTGGCACGTCCGACTCAGGTGCCCTCTGCAGCGTGGCCAAATCCATCATCTGCCACATTGTGTCCCTCCTCCAAGACCCTCTGTGTGCGGTTCCCATGGAGCTTGGGGGACCCGGGGGTGGGGGACCAACATGCCTGTTTATTAAGAATCGAAGGTTGGGCTGCTCACATCTCAGCAGAGAGCTGCTTTTGAAGTGCCAAGTGATTTATTTTAGCCAATTACTGGTGCACTTCCCCTTCCCCAAGACCACACGTAATTGATTGAAACCTATTGAAAACAAATTAACCAGCACCAGGATGCAAAGACCTGTTTATCACTTTTCTGGAGGTTTGCAGGGAATCCACACGAGCGACAACACACACTTCCGTTTGTTCTTTCCCGCTCCAGAAGGACGAACCTTTTCCTGACTGAGCGGCCCCTTCCCTGCACCTGGCAGCCTGTCATTTTCTAGTTCCTGCAGCGCTGGCCACTGTCATCTTGATGGCGTCCTAATACTCTAATAGTCAGCTGTACTAACACCTGTGCCCCCTGGCAGGGTGGGTAGGGTGATCCCAGTATTTTGCTCCAGAAAACAAACCCCTGTATACCATTCTTCTGTTTCTTTTGACTTACTTTCTTAGAATAAATTTCCCAGGATGGGATGTCTGAGATTCAAATGAATACCTTCGTGGGTCTTGCTACAGCCTGCCTTTTTGCTTTTCCAAAAGGGATTTCTCATGTGTGTGCTGACAGTCTGTCCATTTCACGACAACTGTGGCAGCAACAGATGTACTGTTTTTATATTGTAAGGTGGGGAACACTGACCTACCAGTATAAAATGACACTGTAGAGTGTCTTTTTAGATTTCTTTAGAGACAGAGTCTCGCAATGTTGCCCAGGCTGAAGTGCAGTGGCATTATCATAGCTCATTACAACCTCAAACTCCTAGGTTCAAGTGATCCTCCTACCTCAGCCTCCTGACTATCTGGGATTATAGGTGTGTGCCACCATGCCTGGCTAATTTCTTCTATTTTAAGTAGAGACAGGGTCTTGCTCTTGTTCAGGCTGGCCTTGAACTCCTGAGTTCAAACATCTTTCAACCTCAGACAACCAGAATGCTAGGATCATAGGTGTGAGCCACTGTGCCCAGCCTCATCTTTACTACTTCTAAGCATATAGTTCAGTGGTATTAAGTACATTCACTTTAAGATGCATTCTTAAAAATTACTTTCTTGCCTGTGTGAAGCTCCGTGAGTGCCAGCTGTGTGTGCTCTCACTGACACCACCTCCAGGCTGCCCTTCCCTCTGCTTACCTAGGGCTTGCCCTCGGGGACCACTGCCTGGCATGTCCCCTGTCCCACCCGACAGCAAGGCAGCTTCCTGCGCATGTGTGTATCTGCGTGTATGCAGGGGTGTCTGTGTGCACACATCCATGTGTGTATGTGTATCTGTATCAGCAATGTCTGTGTGTAGGTAAGCATGTGTATCTGCTCGTCTGTGTGTCAGTGTGTGTATCTGTGCATTCACGTGCAAATGTGTGCATCTGGGTAAGTACATCTGTGTGTGCGAACGTGCAGCAGTGCATGTGAGTGTGCATCTGTGCATGTGTATTAAGTGGTACATTGATGTACCTGCGTTCCCATGTTGTATGTGCACACAGACACCCCTGCATACACGCAGACACACACATGGATGTGTGCACACACAGGCACAGATGTGAGTATACACACGTGTACACACATGCACAGATACCCATTCATGCAGGTCCACCTATACACCCATAGACATGTACACACACAGATGCATACATATATACGTACCATACACTTACACATGCACACACAGACATACACACGACGTGCAACACAGGGACACAGATGTATGTATGTACATTGGTATACAAGTGTACGTGTATAAATGTGTGCATCTGCGCACATGTGTAGGTATGTGTGCATGTGTAAGTCTGTATATATCTATCTGTGCATGTGTATAAGAATGTATAGCTATGCATGTGTTAAATGTATGTCCATATGATGTGTGTAAGTATATCTGTGTGTAAGATGCATTTGTGCAAGTGTGTGTAAGTGCATAACTGTGTGTGTATATCTGTGGATGTGTGTGAATGTGTGCATCTGTACATGCCTGCCAGGGTGGGAAGGAGGGCACGCTGAGGACCCCAGCAGGTCAGCACTGGAGAAGGCAGATTGAGCACAGGCTGGGAGGACTCATGCAGGAATCAAGGCCTGTGGGGCCAAGGGTGGGGTGGGCGCCATGACCCCCCCTGCCAAGCTACTGGATGGCTCTATTCTCCTCATCAGCGGCGTAGCCCCTGCCCACATGTTCCCTGTCCCCACTGAAGGGTGATGCTCCTGCATGACCTGTATGCACAGTGGCCAGGGGCCCCCACCTCCCAGCTGTCAGACGTCTGGTAACAGTGTTGTCAGCCTCCCAGGCTCGGGGTGAAGCAAGGTGGCCTCTCGGGTTGGGGGGGGCTTGCCAGCGCTGACTGGGCTGCCCCATTAGGTGTGTGCTCTGCCCTGCTACCCAGCTGCCCTAAACGAAGTACTAGTCAAGGGTTTTGTCTCCTAAAAAGACGTACCCACATCCCAGCCCCAGGACGGTGAATGTGGGGTCTCTGAGGACAAGATACAGTAAAAATTCTCCTCCACACCACGCTGGCACCCAGGAGCACAGGCCTGTTCCAATTACAAAAAATGACAAAAAATAACAGCATTGCACCTTTAAGAGAACGATGGCTCTGAGCCATGCAGTGGGCCGAAGAACTCACACGAGTGATGTGTATTCCAACCATCCCACCACCCTACTGGGGAGCTCTATGGCCCCACTTTACAGACGAGGAAACTGAGGCACAGGGCTAAAGCCTCTTGCTCCAGGTCACACAGGTGTGGGACTCAGAAGTCCCTGCAGCAATGTGCCTTCTGATGTGATACACAGGTGACCTCAGGCCCCACTGATGCTGGGTGACAGCTTCCATGGGCACAGACAAAAGGGGTGCCATAGAAAAGCACCTGCTGGTTGGTGACACTAGGCTGGTGAGGGCCACTTTTCAGCCATGCCTGTCCTGAGTCTCTGAGTCTTGGTGACAGCTTGTCTTTGCTCTTCCCCTGCCCGCTCAGCCAGCCTCTCACACTGTCCCAGAACCTGGCCTTGGGTTGTGGGTTCTCAATCTTTCTGAACACTCAGCACTGCTACTTGCCACGACAGCATGGCCCCAGCTCTCCTGCAAATAAGTCAAGTCCTCCCTGGCACCATGCCTACCCTCAGCCTCCTATACCTAATCTGCTGACACAGGCACACCCCAGTGCCAACCTCCTGGGGCCCTCTCCTCCCCCAGTGCCCTTTGCTGGTCTCTCCGGATAAGTAACGGCTCCCTTTCTGGAAGCTTCTGTGAAGTATTTATTGCTCTGCTCTCTGTGAAGCCTGGTCCAGGCATTGTTGGGTCCCGGCGGTGCCCAGCGTCAGCGGTACAAACACCATCACTCACGCAGCATAAACCTGTTGTAACAATCCTTGGCCAGGCCTGCAAGAGCCAGCCCATCGCTCATCCCTGCCGATGGCCCTCAGAGGCGCGGGACAGTGAGAGATGGATGGTTCTGGGAATTACCGTTGGCTGCAAAGTGGGGACCTTTCACCTCTAGAGAGCAGGGTCGAGTCACTGTCATCGGCAGCTAGGGCCCCAGGGAAATGAAGCAGGAGACCCCTGCCCCCACTCTAGCATCTGGCCGTGTTCCCCACCAGGGCTACCTCCCCAGCCAGTAGAGGCCTCCCAGAGCTCTCCCGTGATGCGCTGAGGCCGGGACCCTCGGTGACTTTTGACAAATGAGAAGTCCGTGACCCTGGAATGCTGGAGAACTCACCCAGGCTTTAGGCTCTGCTATCCTTTTTGGCAAGACAAGCTGAACCTGCAGGTCACACACTTGGCCTCCCCTCCCCCAGCCTCCTAAGGCCTTGATTGTTCTCCGCTCCCAACCACCGAGAGCACGCGTGATCATTGGAGTTTCAGTGGTCTGAGAAAGAAGGGTCCAGTGCAAGCTGCTGAGGCTACAGCAAGGGCCTCTCTGCCTCGGAAAACATGGGGGGCCCAGGGGCTCCCAAACCAGCCTGACTTGGCCTTAGTGGCTTCCAGGGAACAGGCCTCTGCTAGCCCTGGCACTTCCTTCTTCACAGAGCACTAGATTGGCCACATTTTAAATAATTCAGGGCTGGAAGGAGTCCAGTGTGATCACAGCCCACAGGAAGGTCTCCAGCCCAACCCAGAAACTCCTGGGCTGGACGGGGCCCAGCAGTGCTCTGACCACTTACCTGGCAGTTGGCTCCTCCCGGCTCACCCCTGTTTTCAGGCAGCAGAGGTGGACGCAGAGCCCACACTGGGCAGGGGTGGGATAGTGGTGGGGCTAAGACACCTCACCCTCCTAGGTCAGGTTTTGTCACCATCAGACAAGGATTCATACTTGGGCAATCTTAAAGCCCCTTTCAGTAATTTGAGCCGGAATCTCAGACTGTGACCTTATTTGGAAACGGGGTCTCTGCAGATGTAATTAGTTAAGGATGAGGTCAAATTGGGGTAGGGTGGGCTCCAAACCCCGTGCCCTGGTGGGAGGGCTGAGGAGGGATTGGAGTGATGTGCCTATAGCCTAAGCACACGGAGAATCACAAGGAAACATCCTCCCTGGAGTCTCGGGGGCTCACAGCCTTGCCAATGACTTGATCTCAGACTTCTGGCCTCCAGAGGGAAAAAGCTTCTATTGTTTGGAGCCCCCCAGTTTGGGGTAAGTTGTTACAGCAGCCTCAGGGAATTAGTATCAAGTTTTCAACTTCCAGCAAGGAGTGTGGGAATAGGCTTGGGCAGGGCTCGCACCACTCTCAGCCTCCCACTCTGGCCTCTGCTCCAGTGTCCCCACCCTGGCCTCGCCAGCCCCCACGGCACCATCCCTGTGGTGCTCCAGACCCTGCCCTGGCTTTGTATCTGCTCTTAGCACATATCCCCAAAAGATGAATCACAAGTTCTCAGGTGTTTACTGTCACCCCCACCCCACACAGAGCACATACGCTCTTCTAGGGCAGGACATCTGCCCCGGCCACTCTGTGTCCCCAGCTCCAGGCACATGGCAAACACTCACAGGACCGACATGTGTGATCTGGACCCAGCACCACACCAGCAACCTCAGGAGGTCACATGTCATAATCCCACAGGGACAGGTTCCTCTGGAAAAGAGGAGGCCTTAGCACATGTCACCTCTGGTAGGCAATGTGGCTCGACAGTGAGGGCTATGTCCGAAAACTCTCTGGGTGCAGATCCGAGCTCTCCCTCCTCTGAGCTGTGACACCTCGGGCAAGCTGACAAACTTCTCTGGACCTGAGTCCCCATCTGTAAAATGGGGCTACAAAAGCACCTGCCTTGTGGGATTGTTGTGAATATTGAATAAGCTCACCTGGGCCAGGCCCTCGGGGAAGGGGCTGGGATTTCGTAAGCACCAGGGAAGGATTGTTGCCACTGTCACTATTGCTGAAATTCTCAGGAGAGAATTCCAAAAGAAAGTAGAGACCAACAAGGAATGTGGGGTTGGAACTGAGAGGGAGAACCTGAGTGGGGACAGTGCTAGGTGGGGGGACAGAAACTGAGCCCCCAAAGTGCTAGAGATAGGACCCCAGCGTCCTCAGCACAGGCCATGTGGGCGGCTCCTGGCTGGCAGCAAACTCATCAAAGAGTCAGACTCCGGTCTATTTATAGATCAAACACACTTGCCATCAAGGGCCCAGCGTCCCCAGCCAAAAAGCTGGTTCTGACAAGCAGGAAAAGCAAGTCAACCTGAGGCCTGGCCAAGCCTGTCTGGGGGGAGCAGGAGGGGGGAGCACAGCAGGCATGGTCACAGGGCCTGGCTGCCCACACGCCAGGGTCAGCTCCCGGGTGCCTTGCGAGTGCTCAAATGAACAGAAAGATGCCCCTGCCCCCCACAGGGCTCAGAGCAGCCCCAACACCCATGGGGACACAAGGACAGGCCAACAGAAGGCACCTTCTGTCCCCATGAGCCAAGCCACGAGGTGTCAACACAGGCCTCGGCTACCACCAGGCAAGCAGACCTCTCTGGGGACTGTGCCTCCTGAGAAAGGGATAGTGTCCAGGCTGCAGCCAGCCAGGTCCAGGCAATGCCTTCCCCATTCCCTGCCCCCTGCCTCACAGAACTGTGAGCAGCCTGAGCTGCCCCACCTGCGCTGTCCCACAGGGATGAGGCTGTGGAGGTCCTTCCCTTTGTAAAGGAGGCTCTGGCCATCAAGAGCCTCACATCAAGGCTCCCCACGTGGCTTGGGGGGGCACCACACCATCCCTTCCTATAAGGAGACTGGACACTCTTCTGCTGTCAGCTGGCCACGACCTGGCCCACACCCAGGCTCATTCCAGCAGTCACTAAGGCTGCACACCTTAGTTACCTGGCCTCTGCTCTTCCTGTGCCTTCTGCCCCAAGCTCCCTCCCCAATAGCCACTTCTTGGCTCCAGACCCCTGGGCTGAAATTATTACACACACCACCTTCCTGTTAAGCCCTTCCCGACCTATTCTTTTCTAAAATTACTACCTGCCCCCTACCCGGCTGGCCCCTCAGAGCACCCCCGTCTTCCAACACCTGCTTCTCCTGTTTATGGGTGAGGTTTCCTCTCTGTCTCTGAGGGCAAGATTGCTCTGTGTAGCTCCAATGTACCCCACGTGCCAGTAAGTGCCCAAGCAACATCAGGTAAAGGAACAAATGGACCCTGTGTCCCTTTCTGAGGCCCCAGGGTTGTACCCGAAGTTCTTGATCAAGGCCTGCTGTGGCCTGAACATGATGGCTCCCCAGGGCAGCCAGCTTGAGGTTGCAACAGGCAAAGTGCAGGGAGGGTGGGGGCAGGGTGACCTGCAGCAGAAATGGCCACAAAGCTCTTCCCAGCTTCTCAGGGGCTGCCCTAGGGTGAGAGTGCATATGGAGCCACCTGTGTCCCTCACCTGGCACCTGTAGGCCCTACCTGGAGGAGGGCTTTGGGGTGTCCTGGCAGCTGGAGGCAGGGAGAGTGGTTGGGGTGTGGCCCTGGGACAGGAGGGCCCTCATAGCTGTGCCCCAGCGATGGGCTTGGCTGGCATTAATTTGACCATATATACACACGCTAATCAGCTGTAACCGTGGCACCTAGCTCAATTCAAATTGATTTACTGAGCCTGGAAATGGATACAAATGTGATTAAAGGCCTTTTATTTTACATAGGTTCTCTATAAAATGATTTAAATCAATTGCCCGGCAGGCTCTGCGCTATTACTGCACAGCGCCTTCCTTTCCTATTGACGGACCTGGCTCTGAGCTAGAGCCACCATCAGGAACCCTCTCCTGCTCCCAGCCTGGGGACCACAGGCGGACAGCTGCAGCCCTGCAGGTGGGCGGGTGCCCCTCTGTGGGTGGCCGGGCATACTGAGGTCGGTCGCCATGGCGACAGCCTCCTGAGCATCCTTCAGCCTGCCTGCCTCCTGCTGCTGCTGCAACACCTGAGCCCAGGAGGTCAAGTTCACAGTCCAGGTCTTGGGGTGGGGTGGTGGTGGTGGTGGTGGTGGTGCAGGAATGGATGTGTCTGCAAATGCCATCTCTCTGCCCCACTGTCCTTTCCATAGATGAGGAAACCGAGGCCAGGGGTATGTGTCCTCTGGTGGCAGAGTCACAGAGATGCAAGTCCCTGTTCAGCAAGACACTGGGCTTCCCAGCTCCCGGGCCACCCACTCCTTCCATGATAGCCAAGGCTCCCTAGAGTGCCCGATGGCTGCCACTGATTTATACCCATCCCCTCTGGTGAGCACAGGAAATGCAAGGTGTTCCTGGAACCTCTGCCTCACAGAGCCAGGGACGAAGCTTGACAGCACAAAGGGTGCCAGCAGCAACCAGTAGGCCACAGGTGAGTCTGTATCCCCACCTGCGTCTCCTGGGGCCACCATACGAAGGGTTGCACACCCAGTGGCCTCCCACAGTTCTGGAGGCCAGGAGTCTAAAGCAGTGCATTGGCAGGGCTGTGCTCCCTCAGAAGGCTCTGAGTGGGGAGGCTCCTTCCTGCCTCTCCCAGCGTCTGGGGGTTGCTGATAGTCCTTGGCTTGTGGCTGCATCACTCCGACCTTTCCCCTGTGTGTGTCTCCTCCTTTTATAAGGACACCTGTCTTATTAGATGTAGGGTCCACCTTAATGTAGTGTGATCTCATCTCAACTAATTACACCTGCAGAGAGCTTACTGATAAGGTCACATTCTGAGGTTCTACACGAACATGAATTCTGGGGGGAGATTATCACCCCAATTCAGATGGGGGCTTAGCTGCCCCATCAGGGATGAGGCTATGATGGTCCTTCTCTTTCTAAGGGAGGCTTGAGTCATCGGCGGCCTCACTAATGAAGCAAGTCTTGTGGGAACGAGGGGTGCTGGGCCCCGTGCCTAGGACCACCAGCTACATAGTCCTTGCTCCTCGGGTGACCCGTATGTCACCTCCTGCCTCTGCCTTGAGGGGCTTCTGTAGCCCATTCCAAGAGCTATGAAGGCTGGTTCCCTGGCAGGCCCTTTGAGGGGCTGGGACGAGCCTGCAGTGAGGGCAGCCCTCCTCTTGCATCTCAGTGGTGAGTCCCCAGCTCAGGATGGTCACATCAGCCTGTTTAACAGCCCACCAACAGAGGAAGTGCTGGCTGGGGGCAGGGAGAGGTTTGGCCTTTACCCTAGAGTAGCAATCAGCCACAGGCAATGATTCAAATTCAAAGTTAAACCACTTAATATGAAATTAAATTTAAAATTCTATCCCTCGGTCACCAGGCCAGTGTAGTTCATGCCTAGCACATGGGACAGTCCAGTGGACGTCTCCCATCATTACAGAAAGTTCTACAGACACCTGCCCTGGACCTGAAGACCTCAGGTAAAAACAGTCAATGCAAAACATAACAATTTCTAAAACTGAAGGCACCAGGCCATCGATTCCCCAGCACACCAAAGCCCTCCCCCCGGGGACTGTTGGATTTGGGGTCTTTTGCTGCCTCACCTTTCCCCCATCCTTGACCAAACTGTACACACTGTCCAGGCCCCATCTTGACTCCAAGAGGTCACCCACCTCCCTCTCCCCTCCATTGGTCTAAGATGCCCTGGCCTAACTCTAATCTGCTCAGACTTCTCCAAGAGGCACCCCAAGGCCTCCTCCAGAGTTTCTATCACCCCATCCTGTGCTCTTCACAAACTCTTAGGCATCCTTCAAAACCCCAGATTAACGTCCTGGCCTCCAGAGAGCCTGTTCCTACAAGCACCTTGTACTTCCCCTCTCATAGCACTTTCACCGTGAACCTGAGTCCCTGGTACGACCATTCTTCTCTCTCCGGCTGTGAGCATCTTATAACTAAATGGGTCAGTTTAGTATCTGCAGGAGACAGGGAGTCTGGACCTGCTGAGGGAGGAATAAGCCAGAATTCTCTCCCAACTAGGCCCTGAGATTCTGAGAGCTGCCCCACACCTACAGTCCTGTTGACTAGGATACACAAGGGCTACAGGAGTAAAACAGAGAAGGGACTGGTCCCATCTTCCCTCCTACTCTGAGCATACTCATAATTACACAGTAGGAGCTTAATAAAGGGAGGGCGGCAGACAAGCTGAATTAAGCAAAGGAAAGATTACAAGAAGATAAGGATGCTGGGTATGGAAATGGCAGGTAAGACAACGAGGCAGGCTGGGCCAGCGTCACCCAGGAAGACGGACAATCCGACCTCCTCTGGAGCTGTGGAGGGGAGGTGGCCACGGCCTCCAGCAGGGCTTGAGGCCACTTGCCCAGGCTCCCCTCGCCTGCTCTGCCCGGAGCCTCAATGGCCATGTGGAGGTGCTGCCTCTGCCCTGCAGGTGCCTACAGGACAGACAGGGACACCAAGGACAGGCCTTGAAGGCACTAGTGATGGGTCACCACAGCCTGAACAGGAGCCAAGCCTTGGTGGACTGGCCCAGCTGAGACCCAAAGGGTAGGCCAACTCTCTAAGGCCACACATACCCTGCTGTGGGCCTTCACGCTGTACTGTGCCCGGCCGGACAGTACTCTGGTTGAGGCCACCACGCTGGGGTGAGCAGTGGTTCTGTAGCTCTACCTTCCTCCCCCACCTTTCTCTCCTGAGGGCACAGCCCCAAGCTGGGTCCCAGCTTCTATTCTGAGGCCACCATAAAGCTGTGCGTGGGTGACTCTCATCCAGGACTCGGGGCCTGACTCTGCTGCTCCTACGTATATGACCAGGGTGAGTCGCCTCCCCTCTCTGTGCCTCAGTTTCCCACCTGAAGCACAGATGTAAACAAGGAAGGGATAATGCAGTTGCTTTGAGGCTGACCTCAGCCCACCTTCGCCTGGTTCACAAGGAGGCTGCAGTGAGCGTTCACTAAGGAGACTTACCCAGGGTACAGAAAGACCGCACTTCTCAGGCCCCTCAGACATCCCCTGGCTGAGTGGGGACGACGTGTCAGTCCCCAAAGCTTAGCTCTGCAGCAACAGTACTAAAAAGACTTTCCTGGCCGGGCACACCTGTGATCTAAGCACTCTGGGTAGATGGGGCAGGAGGATCCCTTGAGCTGAGGAGTTGAAGACCAGCCTGAGCAAGAGCAAGACCCTGTCTCTACTAAAAATAGAAAAACTAGCCGGGTGTTGTGGCAGGCACCTGTAGTCCTAGCTACTTGGGAGGCTGAGACAGGAGGATCTCTCAAAAGCCCAGGAATTTGAGGTTGCTGAGAGCTATGCTGATGTCACAACACTCTACCCAAGGTGATGGAGTAAGACTATGTCTCAAAAAATAAAGAAAGAACAAACCAAGACATCTCTGCATCCATGTGACAAGGCCACCACACAATGGGGTTTTTGTCTAGGGAACACAGTCACGTTCCTTTCTGCAGAATTCCTCCTGAGGGTGAAGAGGCGATGACCACTCAGGCACTGGCAGTGCCCACAGTCACCCAGAGCAGGGTGATCTGTGCTGCCCCTATTTTGCTTCCCTGTCTCTCTCCAAGTGGATACAATGTCTTTTCCATGTCTGACACCCCAAGGGGTGGGGGCCACACTCCAAGGCTGCTGTGATCCTGGGCCACGTGCAGGAGAGTGGGGAGGGCCGTGATGCCCACGGGGGTGGGGGTGGGGGGCGTCCCAGGGTCTTATGTGTGTGGTACGCATGTGAGTGTGTGTGTGAGCAGACATGTGTGAGCACGCCTGAAAGTGAGTGCAAGGGAGGGAGTCTGTGTGCAGGGGGCATGTATGGGCACGAGAGGCAGGTGAGCAAGGACAAAGCTGTGACTTAGAGGGCCGGGCTGGACACCCAGGTGGGCTGGGCACCCTGGGGGCTCCCTCACTCATCTGAGCTGTCATTATGTCCCCACCTGTGAAACAGGCCATGGAGCCTCCCTAGCAGGCTCTGGGCAAGAAAGTGGGTGGGGGGCCGTGTGGCGGTGAGGCAGCTGCCAGTCCAGGCCCATGGAGTGGGGGGGGCTCCTGGGAAGTGGCTATTCTCCTTTTCAGTGGGTGTTATGGGGGAAGCCACAGCAATAGCTCCCTGGAACCCCCTACCCAAAGGACGGACTGGGCAGGGGGTGGGTGCGGGAAGGCAGCTCCCACCAGCCTGTCATCCCCAGGGAAGGTGGCATAAGCTCCCCAGGAGTGAGGCGGCCCAATTATAGGAACAATTACAGGCACACTGATGCACAGCCTGCCGCCTCGGTGCCCACCTCGCGAGTGACAAGCCAGCCCGGCGGGCTATGTGCCGGCTTTAATCCCGGGAAGGCTCTCGAGTGTTAATGGTGCAAGCAGGCTCATTAGCTGTAATCCATCTGTCCTTAATGCTGTGGCAGCGGCGAGGGCCTTCAGGATGAAGGATGCCCTCCCAGGAATGGCGGGTGGTAGGCGGCGGTGGCTGTAGGCACAGCCCAAACAGGGGACTTACCTTGTTCCCTCCTTCCCTCCTCAGAAAAGGGAAGTAAGTGCAGGGGAGAGGCACTAGGGGAGGACATAGACCTCCATGCCTCCTGGTGGGACCTGCTCTTTCTGCTGTGTGACCTCGGCATGCTGCCTTCCCTCTCTGGCCCTATGCTGGGACAAATGCCTCCAGGCAGGGAAACGGGGTGGATGGCCCCGCGGTGCCTGTCCCTGGGTTCAGTCTGTCGCCCCACTTGTCTGGGAAGTGTGGTGGTGTGAATGCTGCTCAGAAGGTTCCAGATGGTTTTCTGACAACCATAAATCCTGTCTTTGTCTGTGGTGGCAGAAGCGGACCTACCACACCATCTGGACAGCGTGTACCCTGGCAAGGGACGATCAACATTATGTCCCTAGATCCCGGCCAGGGGCCTGGGGCAGGTGCTGAGGAACCAAGGTTGAACAGGGAGATTCCTCAGGCCAGACTTGGGGCACAGCCACCGTGCCAGGGACACTGTGGAGGCCCAGATGCAGGGGTAGGCCTGGCTGCTAGGGCAAAATACAAAGATGGTGAGCTGGAAAGGTGGTCTGGGGAGATGGGAAGGCCAGGAAGCTGGCTACAGAGCAGGGGCTATCCCAGAGCAGCAGGGGTGGGATAAACGCTCTGGGCCCAACTGTCTGATTTTAAGTCCCAGCTCTGCTGTGTGACTTAAGGAGATTATTAAGCCTCTCTGTGCCCATGTTTCCCCAACTATAAAAATGTGGGAAATCATAGTCCCTCCCTCAGGGAGTGAGGAGGAACTCAGGCTGACCCAGTTCATGGGTCCCCTTGGATTGGCTTTGGGGAAGCACCAATGAGCCTCCTTTACTCTGGGGTTGCTTTTGTGTTTTCCGCCATGTCTGCACCACCCCCACTCCATTTTTGTTTTTTTTTAAAGACAGAGTCTCATTTTGTCGCCCTCGGTAGAGTGCTGTAGCATCACAGCTCATAGCAACCTCCAGCTCTTGGGCTTAGGCGATTTTCTTGCCTCAGCCTCCCAAGTAGCTGGGACTACAGGCGCCCGCCACAACTATTTTTTGTTGCAGTTTGGCTTGGGTCAGGTTGGAACCCACCACCCTCGGTATACGGGGATGGCGTCCTACTCACTGAGGCACAGGCGCTGCCCAACCCCACCCCATCATTAACTTAGTCCTTCAATCAGTTGTTTCTGTTTTTAGAGGAATAATTCATTAACTAATTGTTTTTATTATTTTAGAGATGGGGTCTGGCTATGTAGCCCAGGCTAGCCTCACGCAATCCTCTCACCTCGGCCTCCAAAGTGCTGGCAGATGTGAGCCACCACGCCCAGCTCACCATCTAAGTTTCTGAAAAGCTCATGTATGTCCAGAAGGAACCTGTTGCTTACTACCAAGAACCCCACGCCGAGTTGGTCCGAGGGGACGGCCAGAGAGTAGGGATAGGTGTGTAGGACCCATGACGCCTGAGCGAGGCTCACGCACGCGCGCTGCCCAGTCAGGAGGACTGAGAGGACAGGGAGAGCATATTGCAACCTGATGACGCACACGTCCCCACACAGCATGGGAGGGTCTTGAGTGCAGCATAAATGTGCAAAGCATGGGAAGGCCCCACTGCAGACCCGTGGCCCCAGGGTGAAGCATCACAATGGGGGGGGGCTTCATAAATGGGGCTTTCTTTCCCTGTGGGAAAACAAAACCAGGTTGGCCACGCACAGAACATGGGAGCAAAAGAACACGCCCTCCAGCCCCTAGCTCTGCCTCTTAACCTCTCCAGCCTCAGTTTCCCTATCTGAAAAACAGGGACACACTTCTCGTGGAAGGTTGCTGAGGGCATATTGGTGGTGTGGAGCTGCGCCCGCCAAGGGAAGGACCCGGAGGCCTGCTGGCAGAGGACAGGAGGATGTGACGCCGAGGACCTGTCTCCTCAACATTCTTCAATTATTCAGACAATAATCACACCCTTATTTAAAGTCTAGTCTTGCATTTGCTGCTCCTGGCGGCGGCCAGTCCCAGAGCCTGCTGGTAGATTTACATGGGGATGGTTCCCTCTCACAAAGTCAATTAATTAAGCAAACACTTCTGCCAGCAGGTTCTCAGGTGTGCGGCCAGGAGGCCCACCCGTCTCAGCCTGCCGCCTCCACGATACTTGATCCTGTGGGCCTGCCAAGTGGGTGAGGACAGCGGCAGGAGCCTGGGCGTTGGCTGGCAGAAGAGCAGGGTCCACAAACTACTGTTTGTGGAGCTCCCCCTGGGTGCCAGGCTGGGCAGGGCTCTTAGGACCCTCACTATAGGAAAACTGAGGCACAGAGCAGGCAAGGGACTCACTCAAGGTTGCAGGTCACAGAGAAGAAGGTTCAACTCCAGACACCACCCTTTACCCCCACCTTTTGTTTTCACTCTCTGCTGACCCGCCCAGGCAAGTACAAGCTGAGTATTCCTTATCTGAAATGCTTGGGGCACCAGGCGTGTTTCAGAATTTTCAGATTTCAAATTTCTCAGAGTTTGGAATATTTGCCTACATCTGTAAAATGGGATGTCTTGGGGATGGGCCCCATGTCTGAACACAAAATTCACTTATGTTTTCTAAACACCTTATACACATAGCTTGAAGGCAATTTCATATGACGTTTTTAATACTTTTGTACACAAAACACAGTTTAAAGATTTATGTGTGGAATGTTCTTTCTTTCTTTCTTTTTTTTTTTTTTAAGACAGAATCTTACTTTGTTGTCCTGAGTAGAGTGTCATGGCCTCATCACAGCTCACAGCAACTTCAAACTCTTGGGCTCAAGAGATCCTCCTGCCTCAACCTCCCATGTAGCTGGGACTACAGGTACCCACCACAACACTCAGCTTGTTTTTGTATTTTTAGTAGACAGGGTCTCACTCTTGCTCAGGTGGTCTTGAACTCCTGAGCTCAGGTGATCCACCTGCCTCGGCCTCCCAGAGTGCTGGGATCACAGGCCTGAGCCACCGTGCCTGGCTACGTGTGGAATTTTCCACTTGTAGCATCGTGTCAGCACTTAGGAAGCTTCATATTTTGGAGCATTTCAGATTTTGGATTGACGCATACCACATAAGGTTTAAAACAGAGCTGGGTACCAACGGGGGACCTCCCATGTGTGTGACCAATCCAGGCTACTTTCCCCAGCAAGCCCACAGGTGAGCACTGTAATTACCCACATGGTAGGGAGGGGGAAACTGAGCTATGGAGAGGTCATGTGACCCACTGGAGGCCACATAAGTCATAGGGATGGGCTGGGGTTTGCCCCAGGCCTCCTGGGGCCAGCACCTATTCCAGAGCCATGCTGAGTGTTGCCCATCCCCTTGCCTGGTACAGCTCTAGGTGCCCCCCCATAGGAGGCACACACTATCTCCTTTTTACCTGGCAGTGCTGGGCACCTGCCAGGGCACCACAGATGAAGCACATCCCATAGGCAGTGAGTTCCAGCATGCTCTGGCAGGTTAGGGCAGGTCCTGGTGGGTCCTGGCTCTGGACCACTCACTGTCTCATGTTATTTACTGCTCTTTTCCAGAGAGCGGCAACAGACATCATGGAGAGGCACTTAACAGCTTACAAAGACCTTTTGCAACCATCTCAGCCTCCAAACAAACATGACAAGGTGGACCATTGCAACAGCAGCTTGGTTTACAGGTGGGCGTGTGAAATCCAGAGGTTAAATGACTGTGGCCAAGTCATCAGCCTCCAAAGGGTATAGCAGGGGACCAGGTCTCCAGACACCAAGCCCTGGGGGCCTTGAGGATAAGGGCCAGCCTGGCCTCCCCCAGCAGCTATGCATGGTGATTAGCTGCAAATGCTGAGGTAGCTGGGGTATGTTTTTCCTCAGCTTTGCCACTTCCCAGCTAGGTGACCTTGGGCATGTCACTAATAACATCTCTGGGCCTGAATTTCCTCAGAAGCAAAGGACTCTGTCATCTCGACTGCTACCTGCTTCTCACTATATCTCCCGAAGTGCCGGGCACACAGCAGCATCCTTTAAAATGCAGCACTTACCCTGGTGGTGGAATTAGTGCCACTCAATGTAAAAGGAAATTACTGGGCCCTGTTTGCACCAGCTCACATCAGCTCCTGGGACTTGACCATACCAAGCACTTCTAGCAAAGAGGCATCGATCATCCAAAGCCTGGCACATATATAAGACAGAAGATTCCAACTAAACAGAAACATCGCAATTAACTCCCCACCTGGAAGGATGGGGAGGAGCCCATCTACAAAGACTAAATTCCTTGCCAAGATTCCTTCTACCTGGGTTGCCCTTTCCTCTCTACTTCTTTCCTCCAGGAAACTCCTAAATACCCCTCAAAACCCTCCTTAAGCATCACATCTCTCTGCCCCATCTTAAGCACAGAGGTTTATGGTTTAGCCTGGTAAATTTTTCAAAAAGAGAGGTGCCTTCTAGCTCCATTTATAGATAAAGTGAAGCACAGAGTGTTTGAGCCATGCACTGAGGCTAGATTTGAACCTGGAAGTCTGATTTCAACCTCACCTGCTTTGGGACAGGACACATGGGGAGGGGCCTGAGGGTTGGCTGCTCTGGGAACAGCAGTGTCAGGACTAGCCAGACTGGGTGGGCTGGCAAGTGAACAGGGTTGCAACCAGAGCAGGAGGCCAAACGTCCTGGAGAGGAGGCAAGGGCAGGTTAAAAAATAAAACTGTAATGGGAGCAGAGGCAGCACACGCTGTCCTGGGAGGGGGTGGCAGAACTGTGGTTTCACACGCGCTGCTCCCTAGGGACCCGCCAGTGCCGCTCAGCACGGAGCCCAGCTGCTCCAGAGATTATTATTTCAGGAGTGGAAGAAGGCAGGTGGGGGACCTGGGTTTCATGCTGAAACCTCAAGGAAGGGGATGCCGGGATGTCAAGCAGAAAAATCAGGCTGGGGGGCCCTAGGCCCATCCGACAGTTCTGGCCACCCAATCTGGCCCCCACTCTCCCCAAGGCCTTGGCCACCCCCCACCACCCGCTGCACCTGCTGTGAAAACGACACCCTCAGCAGATTGTCCCAACTCTGTCTCCTGGGAGGGCAATTGGACACCAAGCAGAGGAATAGGTCTGATGGGCCCCATCTGATTTGCTCTGGGTGGCCGGGGAGGGCAGGGGGCCTGCTGGGGCTCCTATGACAAAGAACAGGCACCCCTCTGCAGCTGCGGCCACAGAAGCTGTGAGGTCCAAGAAAGGTGGGTCAGCAACGGGGGGGGTGGGGGGGTGGCACCAGAGGGCCCCTGGGACCTGTGAGGTCAAACCTCGCCCTAGCCCACAGCCAATAAGCAAGAGAAACCTGGTGAGTGCTGCCTTGCCCAAGGAGGGGCCAGGAATTTCCCTCCATCCCCATCCAAACCTCTGCTTCTTATGCAAGAGGTATAATGTCGGGGTTCAGGCAGTAGACTCTGGAGCCAAACTGCCCAAGTTCTACTTCTGGCTCTGAGACTTTGGGACAGTGACCTTGGCCACATTCCTTAGCCTCTCTGTCCCTCAGTTTCCTCACCTGTAAAATGGGAACAGTACTCTGTGGGATGTTGTGAGAGGTGAGTGATTTCAACCAAGTACTTGAGACAGGCCAGGAACACAGGAAATGCTAAAGAAATATCACCATCGCCACATCGTGAGCCCTGTGTGAACTCAGCACCCCCGGGCCCCTCTGAGCTCTGTTTGGATTCTCTGATCTGGGATCTGGAAACCAGACCTGAAAGCTACAAAGGTAACAAATCCTGATGCTATAACACCACCGGCTACTGGGCCTGGGTCTCAGTTTCCCCACAATGAGAGCACTGACAGCCCACCCCAGGCCTGCTCGGGCTTCTGTGAACAGGTTTGGGCCAGCATCTGGTATACGATGACACTCAGGCAACATTTGCTCTTCCAGGACGATATGACACCTGCAGCCAGCCCCTAACTGTGCCCAGCACACTGCGCCCCAGCAGGAAGTTTACCCAGTGGGGAAAGGGCTGAGTGAGAGGGAAAACCCCTGACAGTCATGGAACCGAAAACAGTGTGCGTACGGACGCATGTAGGGGCGTTTGCAGAGACACCACTCATGACTGTCTGCCCCGCGAGGACTAGATAAACGGTGGTTTGGCCACACCATGGAATACTATTCACCCAGAAAAAGGGACGATGTGCTGACACCAGACTGCACAAGTGAGCCCTGAAAACACAGTGCTTAGCAAAAGGAGCCAGAGGCAGAAGGCCACGTGCTGCGTGGTTCCATATCTATGAACGGCCAGAGCAGGGAAATTCAGACAGAGAAAGGAAGGGGATTGATTGTTGGAGACTAGGAGGGAGGAAAAGGAAGGGGAAGTGGCTGCCAACAGGATGGGGTTTCTCTTTGGGGTGATGGGAATGCTCTGGAATGAGATGGTGATGACAAAATGCAATTGGCTTGCACACTTTGAATTGTGTGGTATGTGAACAACATCTCAATAAAATTGGTTAAAATCCCCCAACCCTAAGACCTTCCTCTGCACCCAGCCAGTGCTGCCGAGAGTCCGGGAGGCTGGAGGGGCTTGAAGCATCCTGAAGGGATGGAGGGGCAGAGGGTCCAGGGGTGTCTGACCAGGTGGGCCTGGCCCGCTTACCCGACGAGGCTGGGAGCCACCTCTCACACCAGGTGGCCCTCTACAGAAAGTGTCTCACTGTATTAGTTTGGGCTAAGAAGTGCATCAAACAGAACACTTCCTCGGAGTCTTTACTGGGCACCTCCTGTATTCACGTTCTAGGCACAAGGACAAGTGTGTTTTTTCACCTACAGGAGCCCACTCAGTCTCGCCCCCTTGGTGGCCCCAACTCAGCAGGCAGATGTACAGGAACCCAGAGCCACATGAACGTGGGTCCACTGGGAACACCATGTGTCAAGGCCTCGAGGCAGACGGGATTGAGGAACCAAAAATTGGCTGGGATTGGGTGGGGTGGGGGAGGCAAAGGTGGTAACCACCATCCTTCCAATGTTGAAAGCACAGTGTGAGGTACCAGTTTGCATGCTGCTGGCCTCCCGGGGAACTGTCATATGCACGTTGGAGGTAGGATTCAGAGCACACCCTGGAACCCTGCCATCCCTGATCTGTCCACAGTGTAATGATTCCCTGAATGTTACCCCAGTGTCGGCAGCA
Organism: Loris lydekkerianus; assembly: GCA_963574355.1. Taxonomy (NCBI): domain Eukaryota; kingdom Metazoa; phylum Chordata; class Mammalia; order Primates; family Lorisidae; genus Loris; species Loris lydekkerianus. The sequence goes on from CAUYPK010103945.1 coordinate 100,779, forward strand.
CCCCTGGATTGCCACGGAAACTCCCTTATATTCAATCCCTCCCAGCACCACCCAGGCCTCTGGGAGCCTACAGCATTCATAGACAGGAGTCCTCACAGACCTGCCTCCTCTTCCTCTCCATCTCCCTCTGGAAAGAGCCCCCTGCCAGGGACATTTCAGGCCTTGGCACCTAGACACGGCCTTGTGGCTAGATTTACAAGACCCGGAATCACCCAGGCATCACAGATGGAACTGAGGCTACAAATAAGTGGTTCCTGAAGGCCAGAGCTGGCGTCGTCCAGAATAATCAGTCCTCAGCGTAACTACCGGTTCCAACAGACACAGCCACCTGTCCCTCACCTGGCCCTGGCCCTGGGGCCTCAGTGGGCTGGGGAGCAGCTCTTGGGGACCCTCCACCACTGATCTAAACAATGTGCTTGTCCATACCCAAACTTCCCTGCAAAAGATCCTTGCCAGGTTGCCCCTGATTTTAAGGAGGTGTAGTGGGGGTTGGGCTGGTGGAGCAAAAAAGGGGAAGGGAGGCTGAAAAGTGGGGACTCTGTCCAAGCGGGTTGAGATGCAAGGGGTCAGGGGGTGCCGCCTGTCGCAGCAGGGTCAATTAATCCATCGGGGATGTTATTACAAGGCACGATTTATCGTCCCTGGGCCACATTAGCAGTGGCACAGAGGACACGGGGTCGCCCTGACTGAATCAGGAGATAAACTAGAGACGTCTGGAGAACAGAGTTGAGTGGAAGATTACAGAGAAATTCAGACGCCGAGGTCCCAGCCACGAATCCGTCAGCGCCACAGGGTCCGTCCAATAAATTAGAGGAGATAAGGGTTGAAGGGTGGAGTATTAAAGGCAACATTCATTTCAGAACCTGGGCGAGGACTTCTCAGCATCTTGCTGCCCCAGGCAGCCCCCTTCCCAGGGGCCCTGGAGGCTCAGTTCCCAGGCAGAGGGCAGCAGGGGGTGCTGAAGGAGCATGGGAAAGGGGGGAGGAAGAGGAAAGGAGAGGGGGAAGTGCCGGGTGAAGCCATCAGCACTGGGGGCACTGGGGTTTCTTTCATTCTGGGAAATGCTGTAGAGAGGAAAAGGAAATGTGACTCTCACCTGGGCTGGCACAGCCACTCCCTGTCCCCACCAATGGGTTCCCCAGCCGACTTCCTCCCTGCTAAATCCAGCTGTGCTCCTCTAGGAGACAGTAGCTGCCAACGTGGCAGGATGGGGAGGAGGGGTGGGAGTGGCTGCTTGGGAAGACAGCTACACAATCACTAGACAATCTGGGAAGCACAGAACCCAGGCAGGCCAGCCGGTGGCTGCACAAAGATGCCCACTCCCTCTGGACCGAGGGCCCAGACCCACACCTCTCCTCCCCCTGCAGTAGCCAACTTGTGGATCTCCCTGCTTTCACCCTGGCCCTCATGCTCCACCCTCCATGTGATAGCAGAGGACCTTGTCAGAGGAGGATCAGTTCTGTTCCTCCTCTGCTCATGATCTCCCTGGGCTCCCGCTTCACTCCCAGTAAAGGCCCCATGGCTGCTCCACTGTTTCTTGAAGACTCAGGGCCTTGGCCTCAGCTGTGCGTCTGCCTAGACCTCTCTCCCAGATGTCACCTTGGCCAGCTCCAGCAAAAGTCCCTTCTAAGGAGGATCTCCACTGCCCCCCTGGGGTGAGCTGAATGATGGGTCTCCCAAAGGGCATGTCCACATCTTACCCCTGGAATCTGAGTGTGACCTTATTTTGGGAAAAAGGATCTTTGCTGATGTGAGTGTTAAGGATCTTGCATGAGATCATCCTGGCTTATCTGGGTGGGCCCTGATCCAACGACGTGTGCTCATATAAGAGGAGGTGGTGCACCTGAAGACAGGGGCAGAGAGGTGGCGGAGGCAGGGAGGGTCCTCCCCAGGAGCCCTGGAAGGGAGCCCGGCCCAGTAGGTCCCAGACCTCTCGCCTCCCCAGCGTTTTCTGTGGCAGTCCCTTAATCCTGCAGCTGGCCCCCTCCCCTGCACTCACTTGGTTTCCACAGCACTCGGCACCTTTAACTCATTACTGTCATTACTGTCACTGTTCACTGCCTGAGACAGAAGCTCCCCATGGCAGAATCTGGACATTTTACCCACACCCGTCTCTTCAGTGCCCAGGACAAAGTTTGGCTCCAGGTCAGTGCTGAAGGGAGGAATTTCTGCATGGATGGGGCTCCCCACCCTCCCAAGTGACCTGGGCTTAAATGTCCCCCCAGAACCCCTCATGACACTTCCCATATGGAAGCTGGGAGGTCACCTGCCAGGTCAAAGTCACAGGGGTGTGACCCTGCTGCTGACCAGCACTCCACAGGACCACAAAGGAGTGTGTGGCTCAGAGCTGCCACCTCAGCACTACACAGTGTGTAAAGCACTCCCCTGGGTCTGCCTGGTCCACCTGGCTTGATGGCGCAGAGTGGACACATCCTGCACTCCCACCTGAAACTGCTCAGCCTCCCTCATCCCCACGAAGTGTGAGCACATCAGGGAGAAGCCCCACTGGCCAGGCGGAGGGCCCTCTGCAGACACACAGAGCGACCAAGTCGGTGCAGCTGCCAGCCACACAGAGAGAGGAGCTGCGGGGGGCCTGCAAGAGGTCTGATGCTGGCTGCGGAGTGAAGACAGCTCTGGGACCCACCTTTTGCCTTTAGGTCATTTCCAATGGAAGCAGACAAAGCCACCAAGCCCTGGGCCATAGTGTAGGGAGGCCGGATTGGGCCTTCAGTCGCTGCTGAATTATGCTGTGTTGGACAGGGTCCCCCAAAATGCATGGCTACCTGGGCCCTCAGAATGTGACCCTATTTGGAAATAGTCTTTGCAGATATAGTTAGTTAAGATGAGGCCATGCTGGGATATGGTAGGCCCTAATCAATAAGGAGAAACTTGGATATAGAGAACAGCACACACACAGGCAGAGAGGCAGCCTCGTGAGATGGACGCAGAGCTGGCAGTGGTGTGGCCACACACCAAGGACTGTCCAGAGCCACCAGAAGCTGGAAGGCCAGGGAAGGACCCTCCCCTAGAGATTCCAGAGGGAGCATGGCACTGCCAACACCTACACCCAGATTCTGCACTTTTGGCTATAGAAGGATAAATTTCTGTGGTTCTATGACACCCAATTTGTGGCCATTTCTTACGGCAGTAGGAAGCAAACATACCTTGAGGGAAAATTTCTCATCTGGGGCTATTTTGCAGCTCCTTCCCCAGCAGAGACCTGGCCAGGCCTTAGGTCATTTTTGGTTGTCATGGTAGGGAGATAGATGGCCCTTAGCAGCAGAGTTCAGGGAAGCTGGTCTAGCTGAGTGCACAGATCAGGACCCCAGGTCAGAGAATCACCTGCCCCAAACACCAGCAGGTGTAACCACTCACTAGAATATTTGTCCCCCTGGACACCTCTCAGGGTCCAGCCCCATTACAGGGATGAATGACCTATAAGCCCCGTGTCTGCATGACGCAACCATCTTCATTTTAAACCATAACTGCCTGAGACGGGCACTATGAAATCCTCAGTGCCCATCACTAAAGTTAGGTGGCCTCTGGCCGGGCAGAGCCATGCGTCCAGCAGGCCCTGGAGCTGGGGGATGGCTCCCACCAGAGACACCAAGAGTCTGGCCTCTCTTCCGGGCCTGTACATCCCAGCAGGGGTGCACAAACTGAGGGGGGCAGCTGAGCACACCCAGAGGTGGTGGGGGAGGACCAAGCTATGGCCCTCTGACTGGGTCACTGCTGGCCACTGAGGGAGGGCCTTGCAGGCTCCTGGTCCGGGCTGGCAGCAGGAGCCCCCAACCGCCCCCTCCCCGCCAGTAGCAAGCTTCAGTGGGCTGCATGTCTGCCAGATGGCAACGCGCTATGTGTCAAGAGATAATCGCTATTAAAAATTCACTGGGTTTTATTCACTGGGTTTTTATTTTTTTAGATTCTGTTTGGGCTCTCTGCTTCCTCCTAAAGAAGCTACCAACCCGCCACCATAATGCTATCTTAATTGTCTTTAATTAAAAGAAACACTGACTGGGTCACCAGGGTTTCTCTACCTTGGCAGCTGTGGGGTGAGTGGGGGGGGCCGGCTCCCTGCCCGCTGCCAGCAGCCCGATGGCTATGGGCCCTGCCTGCCCCCCCAGTGACTAGAGCATTCCTGGGGGCACCCATGCAATCCTGCCAAACCTCACGCTCGATGGAAGGTACCCCAGTTGGACTCCAACCATGCCAGAGGTATGTCACCCTCTGCACCAGCAAGTCCCAGGAAGGTGCCTCTGGGCACAGGAGGTGGTGGCACCTCAGGCCTGGGTGGGGAGGGCAAGAGCAGCTGTCCCTCATGTGACTGTTATAGGAATCACGGCCAGGGCAGGGTACCAGGGCAGCCAGGGACACTCCAACACAGCCCCAGCACTCCTGTCCACTATAGGTGACCCTGATCTTCTACAGTCCAGTGGCCACATGGGTGGCTGGTCTGGGAAAGAGCCAGAGTTTTGCTGTGTTCATTTCAGACTGGAGAGTAAGAAGAAGTCCTCCTAGTAAGAATGGCTGATTTACTGCTCCTGAGATGGGAACCAGAGAGGTAAAGTGACATCTCAGCCTTATGGGGTGGCGGGACACGACCCAAAGCCAGGTCTGATTCTCTTGGCTCCTCCCAGAGTCCATGAGTGAAATTAGGTGGCATTTTCAATCACAATGTGGGGGATAGATGGTGTGTTGTCTTCGGGTTGACTTAGGCACAAACTGAGTAGCTTAAAATAAACTGTCTCTTTCACAGTCCTGGTGGCCAGAAGTCCAGTATCAAGGTGTTGGCAGGATAGCACTCCCTGCAGGGGCTCTAGGCAAGGCACCTTCCTTGCCTCTTGGGCAGCTCAAGGATGCCAGCATCCCCTGGCTTGTGGCCACATCACTCTAATCTCTGTCCCCATCTGCACGTGGCTTTCTCCTCTGTTTTCTCTTCTATCTCTACAAGGGCCCTTGTCATTGGCTTTAGGGCCCAGTTTAAGCCAGGACGATCTCATATCAAGACCCTTAACTAATTACATTTGTAAAGAATCTACTTCCTAAAAAGGGTGCACTGAGGTTCCTAGGGTGCCATGGATTTGGGGGCATACAAATGGTCTACAGTGTCACTCACACACTAAGACTATTCTTTGCACCACTGTTTTTCCAGAGCTGGTACTCTAGGACGTCAACAGATGGGAAAAGACAGCTATTTTTACCAACACCTGTCCTGGAAGGTACCAGGCGGGGAGGGGGAGCAGATGGCTCTCCACAGCTCAAAGCTCTCCAAGGTAGGGGCCTATGGAAGGTGGTGGGGACAGGGTCTTCCCACAGGTTCAGAAGTGCCCTGGGAGAAGCTGGTCCAGCCCTTTATGGATTTCGGGAAGCCTAGTGCCTGCCCAGGGTTCTGGGATCTTCGCTGTTCCTCCAGGGCCTTCCCCCATTCTTGTGGTCCAAGGAACTCTAAACACAGACACAAAACCCAGACAGGTGAGAGCCACCTACCAGGAGGACCTCCATCAATGGCCACGGGGGCAAGAGCTCTTAGGAGGAGACCAGGGGTCACTCTAGAAACAAAATAAGGGATGAGCAGAGAGGAAGTCCTAACACAGGAGAAGGTGTGTCTGCGGCCCCAGATCCCTCCCACACCTCATTCTCCTCTGCTGCTCTGTGTGGCTTCAGATACTAAGACTGTCTCAGGTCACAGCTCAGAGAGGACCAGACATTCACCAAGGCTACACATATTGACCGTGTCTTCCAACACCCCTAGGAGGTGTGTGGGGATTCTGAAACATGTCCACAAATTCTCTGACACTCTTCTCACACCAAGGTGGAACCTCTGCCCCTTCCACTTGAACCCACAGAGGCTTTGGTGGCTGCATCAGAACAGAAGTGATGCCAGGTGACCCTGGAGATCCAATCCGGAAAGGACATACAGCCTCTGCTGGTCTCTCTCAGGATACTGGCTCTGGGAGCCAGATCAGATGTCTAGCTAAGGCCACCATGTGGAGGAAAGGGGCAAGAGATGAACACAGTATGGGCCTTCCCAGCCCAGCCACCAGATGGGAGGGACAAATGCACAGGACAACCCAGCCCGCCTACCCGCACCGCAGGAGACCCCAGGTGGGGACTGCTCCCTACACCCAGATTCACAGCAGACAAATGCCTGTTATTGTTCTGAGCCACCACTGTCTGGGAACAGTTTGTTGTGTCAATAGCTAATGGAGACAAGCCAGGTGCTACTGAACTTCTCCTTTTGTAGATGAGGAAACTGAGGCACAGACAGGTATGCTGAGGAGAGCCAGATGGAGGCTGCAAAGCAGGCTGACTCTGGACCCAGGCTCCTGACTGAAAGCCCAGGCAAGGACAGAGACACAAGTGCCCCACACCAACCAGCAGGGCCTGGCATCCTTACCTGGCAGTTAAAGCCCAGGTCCCCCGACCCAGCCCCTGTCACACACCCAGGCCCACTTCCTGTTTGGCCTTGTCTTTCCTCTCTGAGGCCCGCCAGGGACTTTTTAAAACTCTGTAAACCTAGAAGCGGTTTTTCTGCTTTACTTACTAGAAGACAAAAACACAAGCAAGGCCACCTTCGTCACTGCCCCCAGTGAGACTTCACAGCCAGCAGAGGTGTGGCCGGCCACCGGGCCCTGTCTGCAGGGCTCACATACGCTGTCTGTGCTTACCTCCAGGACTGCCGACCCCTGGGGACCAATATGCTCAGCTGCCAGCACCTGCCATCAGGGCCTCTGCGAGGCTGTGGAGTCTCAGGGAGCAGAGCCTGGTCTGGGCTGGTTAGTACTGGTAGCCAGGCAAGGGGCCAGTGGAATTCAGATGGCCCCCGCCAGCTCGCAGGGGTTCCCGGGACTGCTCTTGCTTTGGGAATAATGAGACTGTTGCAACCTTTCATCTCCACACACAATGAGAGCCTTCCTGCCTTCCAGAGCCTGCCCTGTGCAGAGCAGTCATCCGGCAGGCAGCTGGGTTACTCTGACCCGGCTCTGGGGGCGACCCACCCTACGTCCTTTCAACAGCTGACCACATGGTCCACCCAAGTAAGTGCCCATGCACTGTTCCCACAGCTGACTGCTGCCACTGAGATGTGCCTTCTGGCACCCAGGAAAACACTCAGCTCTCAGGGCTGGGTCTCCATCCCCACTGATGAGCTCACCCTCCCAGGGGAAGTGGAAACAGCTGTAGGGCACCCCAGAGCATCCAGGCCAACTACCTATAGCACCAGAACCAAGCACTCACTGAATATCCAGGAGCTGGAACAGAACACTCACTGAGCCAGCCAGAATACGGTTACCCTCTACTCATCTAACAAGCATTACTGGCACCTACTGTATGCTCACCACCTTGGGAGATTCTGAGATGAGAATGAAAAGGATCTTCCCTGGAGAACTTCTGTCTGACAGGCCAAGAAAATGGGCACAAATGTGTAGATTCCACTGAGGGAAAAAAATGAGCCATGACACCAGGAGGAGGCAGGAGAAATGCGTTATACTGGGCAGAATCTGGAGGGCTTTTTGGACATTCAAGCTAGGCTGTGAGGTGTTGGGAGATTGCAGAAGAAGCAGGAAGGACTTCCTAGGTGGATGAAAGAATGAAAACAATGGATATTTATAACACTGACAGTGTGCAGCCATTACTAACTGCACCGACGCACTTATCCCTAGCAGGGCAGGACCACGATCTCTGTTCCACAAATGGGAGTTTATGGCCCAGAGAGGTCAGGGCATTTGCTCCTAGTCACACAGCAATAACATGACAGAGAATCAAGTCAGGAGCTCAGCCTTGGTGCTCTCTTATATCCCTACCCCACAGCCAAGGTACCAAGCAGACAGGAATGGTCAAGGCATGGCAGAAATTCAGGTAGCTTGAGAGCTGGGAAGGCGGGGGCAGGCCACAGAGGAGGTGGGCTTCTCACCAGATGGCTGCAGCCTGGGGGGAATGAGGTGGTGGGCACAGGAGTGGCCAGATCTTTCTGGATCAGAAAGAAGAGACACCTGACAGCCACAGATGTCCAGCCAGGGATGTGGCCCCGGGTGGGACTGCCCAGGTTCTCCCCTCACCTCCTCATTAGCTGCATGGCCCCAAGCAGTGAGCGCCGTCTGTGTCCTCACCTCCAAAAACGAGAGGGCACAAAGCCTGCACCTCCCTCCTGAAGCTGCTGAGGACTAAGGAGTGACCACAGGTAAAGGAGGAGGCCTGCATGGAAGGCCCCCTATTCCACCCATGAGGGGCCCCTTCGAGTCCAGTGCTAAACAGGCCTCTCCGCTGGCACCCTCCTCCCTGCCCCACTAAGCCTGGCTCTGGAAACAGAGTGAGCTCTACACCTGGACAGGGGGCCGGGGTGGCGGACAGGGAGCTGCACAGGATGTAACAAGCGCACACTGCAGGCCAGGTGCACGTCAGTCTGGCACATTTCTGAGGTTTACCAGCACCCCATGCAACCCGCATGACCATCATCCCCAGGGGAAACAGAGGCCCTGATACTCTGCATGACTGGGCCAAGGTCACACAGCTGGTGAGGGGCCCTTTGAGGCTGCCAAGGCCCCCTCCTCTACCCAGAGGAGGGACAATCAGAGGACAGCAGACTGGGGGGAGCTGTGATCAAACACCGCAGTGAGAAGAGTTTTGTAGGTTCACTTAGCTTAGAGGAAAAAAGCCTCCCTTTTCTCTAAGCCGCTGCCCCCCACCCTGGCCCCCCAAGAGAGCATTGGAAACTGCCTAAGCCGACATCTGATGGACAGGGATTTGTTTTAAGCTCCTCTTTCTACCCACTGGACTATAATCACCAACCGTTCACGACCTCTCTGCAAATGACTCTTCCCCCCCTGAGTTTTCAAAAGGCAAAAAGCTTTAAAAGCTGCAGTTCAAACAGACAGAGAGGTGCCTGCAGAGAGCTGAGGGGCAGCGGAAGGCAGGAGGGCTGGCGTGAGGGGGTGGGGTGCTGAAGGGGCTGCAGAGCCCTGGCCCACCTGAAGGAAAAGGCCAGCAGATGAGGTGCCCAGAGGTCAGTCTGTCCGACCCTGCATGGGAGGAGCTGCCCTGAGGCCAGGGTCCCCGCCCATTCTGTCACCCTGAAGTGACCTGAGTTATTGCCTTCTCTATCTGCCTCTCCACCAAGAACCCAAGAGGTCCTTGCCCCCTGTCCCCTGGGCTCAGAGGATGTGCTGGTCGCTCTTGGATGGGATAGGACCAATGGGTAGTACCCACTGTGACACTCTCATGCTCTCCTTGCCTGAGCCACCAGCACCAGGTCTTAATGCCACCAGAGCATCCTCCTCCCAGACACCTGAGGTGGGCCCAGTGCTGTGCCAGGGCAGCCCAGGAAGAGGGTAAGCAGCAGTGAAGCCTCTGAAGCCTCAGGACACACCCCAGGTCCCACCTGTGCAAGTGAGGAACAGAAACACACACATAACTGCCCACTCCTTGCCTCCTGGTTCCCCGCCAGGGTTGTGCCCCACCCCCCAGGATAGAGAGCCTTGAATGGCAGAAAGCCTGATGCAAGCTACCCCCTGCCCAGGCACAGTGTGAAGGCCTTTCCCACCCAACACCGCCCCAGAAGTGCACAGGCATCCCCAGATCGCAGGCATATGGGGCTTTTCTACTTAAAAATAAATGAATCAATGGCTTCTTTTCTGAGTAGCAGGGCGCTGGGAACACGTGCAGGGCTCCCAGGAGGACGAGGCGGGAGAGCCGGTCCTCTCTGGGGATAGGAGATGCGCCCCAGACCCTCCTCCCCCGGCTCCCTCTCCGCGCTACAGGGGGGCCACTTACTGAGATTCTGGAGCAGGGACGACCAGGCCTTCATGCCGAGCATGCTGCCACCCTGCTGGGGCCAAAGGGACCCGCGGGACTCTATGAGGGGTTTTCCGGCATAGCCCGTAGTGGCGACTGGGTGTCACCGAGCAGCAGGGAGGCGATGCGTCCAAGCTCCGTGCGCCCCTCCTGCCCACTGCGCGCCAGGCGCTGGGAACCCGGGGGGATGCGAGAGGGCCACGGAGGTCACGGGACCGCGGGAGGCCGAGGAGGGAGCCCCGCGACTCTTGGGGAGGTGTCACGGAGCAGCCAGGTGTCCCCGCGGGCTGTGCGCCCTGACCGCCTTCCGCGCCGAGCCCGGGGAGGCGGGGGCCGGGCCACCGCTCACGCCGTCCCCCGCGCCCGCGCCTCCACGCTCCGGCAGCCGGGGCCGCGCGGCCGCCTGGCAGCGACCATTTTCTCCCCCGCGCGCCGACCCTGGCGGCGGCTTCTCCCCGCCACCCCCGCCCGCGCGCCCCGGCAGCCCCTGCTCCCTTGCACTTGATAACGCGCTTGTCAAGACTGCTGAGTTGTTCCTGACCTCTCCCCCGCCGCTGCTAATTAAGGCTCCGCCGTGACAGTTCAAGTGCCGAGCATCAAGTTTGCAGAACCAAAGCCTCTAATTGGGGCCGCTTTTCATTTCTCCATCCCGCAGGCTGGGGCTCCCCAGACCTGGGCACGGGCGCATTTTTCTTTTGTATTTTTCATCAGGGAGGAATAGGAGGGAGACGGGCAAACCAAAAGGCTGGGGGGGCTCTCCTGCCCCCCAATAGTAGGGAAGCCGTCACAGGATACCTCCCTCCCAGCCCACCTGACCTCTCTGCTAACAGAGGTCTCTGGGCTCCCGGACTCAGAGCGTTAAGGAGCTCAGCCCAGCCCACCAGCGGAGACTGCAGGGGTGCGCCCCTCCCCAGCACTTGGCAGGGAGCGCAGACCCCAGGTGGGTGCTGGGAGCAGAAGGTGTGTGTAGCCTTCCCGGCAGCAACCCTGCCAAGCGCTCCCTCCCACCGCACTCCCTTGGGGCTCTGCCGGCCTCGCCTTTCCAGATAAGTGCTGTGAGCACCAAGGCTCTTAGTGACTCTTCAAGCGCCGTCCTCCTCACCGCCTACTAAATCAAGCTGGTGCTGAGAGCCACCGGCTGGGAGCAGGGGGTGGGGCTGGCTCTCCAGCAGCAGGGAAAGTAGAGAGGGGCCCTGTCTCAGATGGAAAAGGGGAATTGGGGGCTGGAGAGCAGGTAAAGAGGAAACTCGGCAGGGGCTACAAGAGACCAGCTCCAAGGGGATTGTGGACACTAAGGCCAGCCCGGCCAGCCCGGCCAGCCCAGAATTCCAGGTGATTCTGGTTAAATTGGAGGGGCTTTAGTTTGAGCTACCATAGGTGATCCTTAGGATGAGTCAAATTTGAGAAACAATCTACACTGGGGTGTGTGTGTAGGGTTCAAACCTTGAAGCATATTAGAACCACCTGGGGTGCTTTTAAATTAACTTACACCCTCCTAGCCCCCCTTCCTGGTGATTGTCTAGGCCTCACCTAGGCATCAGTATTTATTTTATTTATAGTTATTTTTAAAAATATTCATTGGCCAAGTGCAGTGGCTCATGCCTGTAATCCTAGCACTCTGGGAGGCCAAGGCAGGTGGATTGCCTGAGCTCATGAGTTTGAGACCAGCCTGAGCCAGAGCTAGACCTCATGTCTAAAAATAGCCAGGCATTGTGACAGGTACCTGTAGTTCCAGCTACTTGGGAGGTTGAGGCAAGAGAATCACCTAAGCTCAAGAGTTTGAGGTTTCTGTGAGCTGTGACATCACAGCACTCTGAGGGTGACAAAGTGAGACTCTGTCTCAAAAAAATTAATTAATTAAACCTTTATGTATTTATTTGAGAGGCAAGGTCTTAGTCTGTTGCCCAGGCTGGGGTGCAGTGGCACCATCACAGCTCACTATAACCTTAAACTCCTAGCCTTACCATTTTCTAAAGCTCCCTGGGAGGTTCCAATGTGGGGCCACCCCAGTGGTTCTTAACTGGGAGGGGAGGTTGTCCCCCAGGGCGTGTTTGGCAACCAAGTTCTACAGACAACTAGGGGCAGGGCCTGCCTCCAAGCAGGTGCTTCCTAAGGAGGGATGAGAGAATCTAGGCCTCCTTCCACTCCAGAGACCACTCTTCGCATGGGGCTATCTGGCTGGGGCTGCCCAGTTATAATTGCTTTTTAGGTTGAGCTGAAATCTCCTAACTTCCATCACCTTGGGCCAAGCCTCTCCCAGCTGTCCTCAGACTTCACATCCTTACTTGCAGCCACTCTCATGAGGGCTCCCTTAGGTCTGCTCTGCTGCGGCACACCCACCACCACCTCCACTCCCACCCCCAGTTCCCTCAGCTCATTCCCTGTCACAGCCTGGGGATGTTCCTTGCCCAGGGATGCTCAGCCTTCATGCCCGCAAAGCTTCATGTACTCGGGCAGTGTGAGGTCACCGCAGGCTCCTGCTGACACAGCTTGGAGTAGTCACCTAAGCTCCTGCCAAGCTGGGTCCCCCATTTTCTGCTTGGCAGTTTGTCTTTGAAATGAAGTGGTGGACTGCTGGTTATCTACCTTGTATTTTTACCCAATGCTTTCTTCCCAGATTAGCAAAACAACTCAGTTTCCAAATCCAAATAGTCCAGCATCCCCCCTGGAGGATAAGGTGTGGTGTCACCCCTGGTGTCATGACAGTTTAGGAAGTTCAAGAAAATATCAGGCCAGGCCCCACTGCTGACCAGGTGTGTCAGAATCTCTGAGGAGGGGGCCAGGCATCAGTTTGTCTAAAAGCTTCCAGTGGGGAGACCGGGCTAGGAATGGCTGCTGGTAGGATCACAAGGTCTCCAGGAGGCCACCCCATTTGACCTTGAATATACTTGGTGTTTCAGGCTCAAGTGGCCACAGGGGAGTATCTTATCTGGCCAAGGAACTGGGCTGGGAGCTGGCATGCCCCAGGACAGCGTGTTCTTCTTACCCAAGGCCAGCAACTGGGTGAAAGTATGTCCAGTGTGGGATTCTGGGGCCTCTCCTACCCACCCCAGCTGGAGAGCAGGATCCCAGGGAACTTTGGGGTCTGCTGCCTGGGGGGAACCCTTTGAGAAGCCACCAGGAGGAGCCAGGAGTATAGACTCAGATCCAGCTGGGCAGTCAGCTCTCTGTGAGAGCTCAGGTGAGCAAGCAGCTCACCTTCCCTGGGCATTAGCAACTTCCTCTGTAAAGAGGGAGGGTGAATGCTCATTCAGCTCTGCACCCAGCAAGTCCTCAAGGCCACAGAGAGAAAGCAACTAGGGAGGAGAAACAGTCTTCACAATGACTTGTCCGAGGCAACAGCACTTGCAGGATCTCAGTATTCACATCTGCACGATGGCATACTGGGCTAAGTGATCTGCTACCTCTAAGCCACCCCTTGACACAAGTGAACAGACCCCAGGCTGCCCCACTAAGCACACGGCAAAAGAGATCAAGCAGGGCAGTGGAAATGAACACTTTGGCCTTCCCAGGGTGAAAAGGCAACTGGGTGGGTTGTGCTCTAAGGAGCACAAAGAGGGACATACTGCGGTGGGAGTAGAGCTGCCAGGTATGGTTGTCCAAATGGTTCACTGCACAAGAGCACCTGGATGAAATGGCAATTTGCAGCTGAAACCCAGCCCTTCTTCTACTCATCAACAAGAACCTGGGCACAGGATATGTCTCCCTGGAGCAGTGACTGTATTAAAGGGTCACGGCAGTCCTAATGCCACGACCCTTTAATACAGTTCCTCATGTTGTGGTGACCACCAACCATAAAATTATTTTCGTTGCTACTTCATAACTGTAATTTTGCTACTGTTATGAATCATAATGTAAATATCTGATATGCAGGATGTATTTTCACTGTTACAAAGGGTTCGCGACCCACAGTTGGGCACTGCTGGCCTAGAGGAAAAGGCATTTTCTTCTAATTGGCACCAAGGACCAGTGTGGGCTGGTGGTGGTCCTGCTTAGGAAGGCCTCCTGCTTCCCCATTCCTGCCCTCCCAGCTTGAAAGCCCTTTACTAGGGATATGCTTCCCTTCCACTCGAGTGTACAGACGCGGGCATACAACTGCCCAGGACTCTTAAAATCATGGGAAGGGGTAAATGATTGACACCTCCCAGTCCTGGGTGCAGGTGGAGACAGGGCACAGAGGGCATCCATGGGCAGTGTTTGGGGCTGGCAGGGTTGTTGTTCTAGATGATTCCACCTGCCTCCTGACTTGGCCCCGATGCCAAGCTTTTCGGGTAAATGAGCATAGGCATTGTTAGAAGCTACTGAATAAGCAGAAGATAACATGCTGTGGTGTCACAGACAGCTGCAAAAGGAAGTCCTCAGGCCTGGCTCTGGTGCTGAGACCAAAGCAGCAGGCACTAAAACCAGCAGGTCCTCCTGGGGGCGGGCGCACTGCTGCCCACAGAGACCTGAGGGCAGGGACAGGGAGGTACGTTCATCCTGCTGCAGGGCAGGTGCACAGTCGCCATGGCCTTGGAGGGAAGTTTAGCAGCAGGAAGACGAGGATGACAAGGGGACTTTTTCCCACATTTCCCACAGTACAGGGGTCCCGACACTTCACTGGGTACTGGGATCCTGGCAAGGCTTGTGTAAGGACAGACCACTAGGCTCTGCCCCCAGTGTTTCTGACTCAGGAAGTCTGGGTGGGGCCGGCCTGGGAACCTGCATTTCTGACGAGTTCCCAGGGGATGCTGCTGCTGGTCCAGGACCCCACTTTGGGAACTGTTGTCCTGGTGAGGGATCCACCTGCAGTGTGCAGCCCCTGCCCCTGGTCCTGGCCCACAGTGGGCCTCCTCTCCATCTGGGCCTGACCCCACTCCCCTCCTGCCAGGGCATTGTCCTGCTCCAGAGTTCCTGAGCTGGACCCTCAGCTCCAGCCCTTGCTGGCAGCCTCCCACGCCTGGGGCCTCATGGCTTCCACTTGGGCCTGTGCTCCTTGAGGGCAGAACTATCTTTTCTGGAATGTCCCACAGCATCTAGCCGGGAGCGAAGCAGGGGATCCCTAGAGACAGAAGGGGGTGCCTAGGGGTGGCTGGTCCACTCCCCTGAGCCCTCAGAGGCCAGCTCAGTTAGCGTTGGAGCCACAGAGGGACCCCAGGGAGCCCAGAGCAGGAGGTGGGAGTGGGGGCACCACTTTGCTCAGGAGATGGGAGCCGGACACTGGGACAGGGTTGCTGCTCTGTGCTCAGTCTCCTCATCTGTAAAATGGGGTCAATGTTGGCTGCCTGTGTCTCAGGGTAAAGTGAGGGCCCGGCACACAGTACTGTTGTTTGCTATAATTATTGTTACCCGAGAGCGGGTGCAGCTCTATGTCTGCAGCCTGTTCTCCAGGCTCCGCAGAGGACTCAGTGCAGCTCCCTCAGCCCCCAGTGTCTGCCCACCACCACCACCTCACCCAGGGAGGGGAGGCCCTGGAGGGAGCCCAGGCTACCCTCACCCTGCTCCCTGCTTGCATGAGCTCAGCTTCCAGGTCCGGGGGCACATTTTAGAAGCCTACCGTGCTGACCCTCTTGGATAGGAGAAAAATCAAGATGACCTGTAACCCCTTCCTAGGTCGGGGACCACCAGAGGCAGCCTCTCCTCTATGGCTGCCAAATTCCTGGGTTTCGTGGCCAGGTGGGCAGCTGTAGGCCAGGTTGGAGGCAAGCCGGACCCCTGTTGTGGCTCAGGATGGAGATCCGGGTTCTCCCTTCTCCTCCCACCATGTCTTCTTCATTCTGGGGTCCTGGAATTTCCCTGGTAAGATGGGGGTCCTGGTATTTTCTCAGATAAGCTGGGAGTTCCCTTCCCTCCCCCACCCTTATTTGAGTGTTTGCCCCAGATCCCACTGGCCTCCGGGGCAGACCCTGCTGCCCCTGTCTTTTCAGGCAGGAGGAACGCAGGAAGGCAGAGGCCAGCGGCGATCTCAGGTCACCAACTTCTGAGGCTCATTTATCAGGTGTTTTCAAACCCAAATGGCAAAGCCTTCCAGAAAGGAGGGCTGCAGAAGCCCTTGGTCAGCTTTTCTTTCAGGAGTGGTTTCTTGTGACTCAGCAAGGAAAGGCCTGTTTTGTTCTAGACTATCAACAGCATGTTCTTTCGAAAACAGCTCGTCCAGGGTCTCTCTTGTGAGTCCTGCCATCTCTGGCAACGCCGTAGGGGACAGAGAGAAGCTTCTTTCCTCCAGGGCCCTGCGTAACCACAACAGCCTCCGAGGAAGCCTCTCAGGCACCGACGTCACCCTTCTGCAATTTTCCTGCCTATAAGTGCTAAGCTTAATCTTCTTTAAATACCACGGAGCTGCCTTCAGTCCTTTCTGGAGACAGATAAGACAAAAATCTCACACACACACATACACAGAAGATGACTGTTTCCTCCCTGTCCTCAAGGTGCCCAGCCCACACTGGCCAGGGTCTCACAGCAGTGGGACATGGTGGGCTGTGCGCCACCAACTCCGGAGCACACACTGGAGGCAGAGCAGGGTGGAGGTGGGGGGCCCTCACTGCTCCAGTGTGAGCTCTGGGGTCTCACCTCAAGGTACCTCCTCGGAAGGCCATCTGTCCGGGAACCACCCCCCACTCCGCCTCACTACATCCTGATGCAGCCAGCTCCACCCACTGTCAAAACCCAAAGAAGACAGACCCCCTTTGCACCACACACCAGCACACTGTGGATCTGGCACAGGTGTCCCCAAAATACTGTCCTGTCCTTCAGCAGCCCTCCTATGTGCCAGGACTATGTTAATAACGCTCCAGCCTCCCCTGCACACAGGAGAGGTCAGCCCAGTTGAGAGGGGAGGCCAAATGCCTGAGTTCAAATCCCAGCTGTTACTGAACAGCTGGGCAAGTCATTAACTTCTTTGAGCCTCAGTTTGCTCATCTGTAAAATGGGGATTCCACAAGTACCTCCTCACAAGGCTATACATAGGACAATATGTGTTCATATATGTCCCTAAGCTGCACAGAGCAGAGCTCAACACTCCCTGGGAGGGAAGGGCATTTTAGCCAGGATGGTGGCGGGGCAGGGGGACAAGGCTTCCCTCAAGCATGCGATCCGAGGTGGAGAGAATGAAAGCCTCGTATGCACGCAGCTGCCTGCACATGAATGGGTCACGTTTCTCTCTAAGCTTGTCAGAAATTGAAACCAAACCCCACCACCGCCCTGACATGGGAAGTCTCGGCCACCTGAAATGTGGGGGAGGCAGTCTGCAGAGCACCAGGCTCCCTGGGCCTGTTTCTGATCTGAGCCTGGGCCGCCATTCCTCCACTAAGCAGGTGCCCACACGGGCAAAGGCTCTGCTTGTCCCTCCAGTTTCCTGGGAAGCTCCATACACCCCAAGGCCACCTGAGCAGGGGACCTGAGGGGACTGTGGGGTCTGTTTGAACCTCTGCTCCACACTGATTGGAGTTTCTAAGCCTCTGTTCCTTCATCTGGAACAGGGGACTCTAGGGCCAACTTGGAGGAGACTGAAGCTGTACTCAAAATGATGGTCCCACCTGCAAATCCTCACCGTGGCCCCTGAAGCATTGGGCATTGGTCCAGGGCCATTACCCCAACTCCCCCATCTAACCCTTGCAAAGCCTCATGAGGCTCCCCTGTGTCTGTCTGCACTTACAGAGGAGGAAAGGGCACATAAGATCCTGCACAGGACCTGGTGCTCAGGCAACCTGGCTGGCAGGATCTGCTTACTTTGAAGAACCACCTGGCATCTACGGCGGGTTGATTTGTGGCTCCCTAAAAAACTATGTCCTGACCCTCACCCCCTGCACCTGTGCATGTGACTTTATTTGGGAACAGAGGAGATTTTGCAGATGGGATTAAGTTAAGATTCTCCAGATAAGACCATCCTGGATTAAGATGGGTCCTAAAATCTAAGGGTGAGCATCCTTAAAAGAGACAGAAGAGGGAAGGACAGAAGGCTAGTTGACTACGGAGGCAGAGAGTAGAGTGACTGTCCTCAGGCCAGGGAATGCCGAGCATGGCCAGCCACTGCCAGAAGGCAAAGAGGCCTGTGACACACTCTCCCCCCAGAAGGAACTAACCCTGTCCACACCCTGATTCTGGACTTCTCTAGACCTGTCAGAGAATAAATGTGTTCTTCTAAGGTACCCCGTTTGGGTGATTTGTTACCACAGCTCCAGAAAATGCAGTGTCTGTCCTAGGAGGCTGAAACACGACTCTCAGGCAGATGTGTCTGGGGAGAAGGGACAGTCATCTCATAGCACCAGAGGACACTGAGCCTCAAGGATGTGCCTTGCCATGCTGCCCATCTTGGGCTGCTCAGCCTCAGCTCACAGTGGTCTGCCCTGCCCCTGTCACCAGGGACCCCCCCCCCCAAGAGTCACCATCTGAGCCCCAGGGAGCACAGAAGTTTTGTATTTTATGGCAAGAGGGCTTCAGAGAGGGGCAGCCAGCAAGCGGGGCCAGCCCTGGACCCTTTCCTTGGTCAGGAACACATATGAAGGGTCTTTCCATATCTGAGTGGCGAAAGGAGGTGTGGACAAGGGAAGGAAGGAGCCTAGTTAAGCAGGACCACTCACAGAAAGGCAAGGGCTGCCCGTCCTCAGCATCTTGGACTCTAGACCCCAGTGAGAGCTGCCCATGAGCCCACCCCAGTCCTCAGCAGCTGGGGCTCCAGCAGCCCAGGGTCACCAAAATGGAACCTGGCCCACTCCACCCACTGACTTCATCCTGCTGTCCGAGGGGCCCTCACACCTCATCCAGGGTTCCTGCCCTCACCAAGCAGCCCCCAACCCTCCATGGCAAATCCTTCCTAGGACCCACCAGGGCAGGGGAGTTGGGGAAGGAGGCTCCAGGGAGGCGGAAGCAGCACCCAATTGAGGCTGGCAGAAGCATCTGTGTCCTTTAGATCAGGGGCTTCTGGCCACAGTACCAGATAAATGAAGTCTGACCTGGGGATGTGGCCCGGCTATCGGGGTTTGCTAGAGCTGGTCCTCAGGAGATACCCTGAGCAGCACCAGCCGAGAGACAGAGTTGGGGGCTAAAGTAGGGACAGACTACCCCATGTTCATTGCCAGGGCCTGCTGGCCTGTCCCAGCTTATACAAGTTGGATAGATAAGTAGCCATACCAGCAGAGCTGTCGAGTGCCATCAAATTAGGGTCACAGAGAGCCAGGCTTCTTGACTCTCAAAACATGATGGGGCTAACCACCCGGCCTCGGGGCGGAATTCAGCACTCCCATTTGCTGTATTAAAACCCAACTACCAAGCCCAGCTCAAGTCTTTGAATCTTTAACTTGGTCTAACCTGACATTGAAACATGGGTGTTCTATAGAGATGCTTTTTGTTTATGCCTTAGGGGTCTGGGTCTCTCTGCAAATCAGAAAGGAGGAATAGGCAGGTGGCCTCCCAGGCCAGGCGGGATCCGTGAGGAGGCTGGAAGATGACCACGGACTTCAGCTGGGCAACCAGGACTGGTACCGCCACACACGGGGTGCTACTCCGCAACACAGAGGGACCAACTGCCGGTGCATGCGCCAACTTGGATGCGCCTCCATCGCAGCACGCTACGTGCAAAATGCCGGCAGTGAAAGTCTTCCTACCACACGCTGCCTCCCACATGACGTTCTGGGGTGGGCAGACCACAAAGGGTCACAGCAGAGTTCTCAGGGGGTGGCTAAGAATTTTGTATCTTGACTGTGGTGGTGGTGGTTTCACTACGGTGTACATTTGTGCAAACTCACCCAACAGCATACTCCAAAACAGTGAATGCTATTGTGTGTAAGTCAGATGTGGGCAAACCTGGTTTTTAAAAAAGATGTGAGGTGCCTAAAATGGAGCTGGCCACAATGTACCCTACACATGACGGGGTAGCTGGTGCGACCATGCAGTTTAGATTTTACCCTGAGGGGCTGGAGGGAGAAGGCTGCTGGAGCTGAGAGCAGGCCTTCCTTGGTGGGCCCAGCTGGGAGCCCTGGTGGGCACAGTGCGGCAGGAAGTGGGAGGGGGCAGTGGGCTACAGTGATACATCTGTCAGGGGCAGCACGAACTTTTTGTATTTTATTCCCCACAGGGGAAATGGTATCACTATTGGTCATCGTTGTTGTCATCATCAGATCCTTGAATGTGGTTCTTCAAATCCAACCCTTATATTTTACAGGAGACAGGGTCAGAGAAGTCAAGCAATTTCTCCACGGTCACACAGTAGCGCTGGAAACCTAAGCAGGCTGGGTCTAAACCCAGAGCCCCCATCTCACAATCACTATATTTGGGCACCTCTTCAAAAGGCAACTAGTGGTCACTGAAGGCATCTTATCTGGGTAAGAAAGGAGGCAATTGGGCTTCCCAGGCCTTGATCCCAGAAGTGAGGGTCAGAGCCGCTGTTCGTTCATAATTCCAATCAAGCATACTTGGCAAAGCTTCCTCGCTCCTCAGGGGACTTACAGAAATTGGGTTCTCAGGTGGCCAAAGGTGGCAAGGCAGGGTCATGTCCCCAGGCTGGTCTGGACTCCAGGGTTCTGCTCTCCCCTCCCCCATACTGCCCTTGCCCAGCTCAGGGAGGCCCTGAGGTTTCCTGGCCACCCCCTGGCTTTGTTTTTTCTAGGCCCTTCCAGTCCCAGAATGATCCAGAAAAGTCAGTTAGGCCAGGAACAGCTGCCTGGCGCCTCCCGGATGCCTCAGATGTGGTATGCGGCGGGAGTCTCGAGCCAATGTGCTGCCACTGCATGAATTGGGCCACCATTAGAGTCACAAAGACCAATTACGACAAGAAGAAAAACAGCCTTCCATTCTCCCAGGACACCCCGGCCAGCTGCTCCCTGCTCCCACCTCACCACCCCGTGGGGTTGCTCCAGGCTTGGTTTCCAGCCTGGCTCCCTCCTGCACCCCTGGCCACCTGCCTCTGACAGAGTCAATATTGACTCCGGCCTAAGCCTCCAGCCTTGGCATGTGAGGCCTGAGGGGGTGGAGGCACCAGGAGAGGCAAACGGCTCCTGGATTTTCAACTCAATTGCTGCGAGGAGAAATGAGAAATTGCCTTTCTGACCCAAAACCGGAGTTCACAGCTGCACTTCATTACGGATTTCTCCAGGAGGCCCTGGGAGAGGCTCGGCTCGGGAAGGGCTCACCTGTTAGCAGCAGCTGCCGCCTGCCTCTTTCACAAACACGTTGGTGGTTTCCTGCCCAGGGTTGCAGGGCCAGGGACGTGGGCGGAACAGGGCAGGCTGCCAGCGGTGCCCCCACGCCCTCCCCCCACTGCCCCCTGCCAGTCTGCATTAATTCAGCAGATGGAGGGAGGAAGAGGCACCAGTAAGTGGGCAGGAGGGAGAGGAAATGGCCACAGGCCTGGCTCTTGCTCTCTTTAGCAGGCACTAGAGAGGAGGGCACATCTTCCCGCACACCCCCGGTGTCCCACCTCTGCTCCCTGTGTCTCACATCCCCCACATGGGGCTAACGTGAGCATGTGTCAGGTGCCTGAACCATCTCAAAAGCGCCCCCTCCCCTCCTCCCTCCTGGGCCTGAGCAGCTGGCCTCTTTTGCTACTGTTCAGTATTTGACAGCTATTCAAAGAGTGTGGGGCCCTGCACACCGGGGGTTCTCCACCCTGGGTGCACATCAGAATCATCTGGAGAGCTTTGGGAAGGATCTGGAAGCACAGTGCACCCCCAGAATCCCTGTGGCTGGGCCTAGGTGCATCTCTGGACCTCTTGGGCAGCTGAAACACCCAGTGGGGCTGAGACCCTCAGCCTGGGGTCATTGCTATCTGGTCCCGATGTCCAGTGCTCTTTTCCAGGAGGGCAATGGGGCAGCTTAGGCAGAGAGCCCATAGCAGCTGCAGTGTTGGGAGGAGGGAGAGGGCCAAGTGACCCGTGTTAGCTGCCACAAGCCCTGTCCTTCCCTGGCAGCTCCAAGTCGCATTTTGCCACTAAGGTCTGCGGTCCTGTCCCCTGACACTGAGATGGCACAGCAGCCCATGAGGACAAGGCAGCTGCCCAGAGCCCATCCTACCAGGAGTATAGGAGTTGCCCATGAGAAGCTGGGTAACCAGGACACGTCACTTGAACTCTCTGGACCTTCACTGACAAGCCTGAGGGCTGAGCTAGCCTCCCAGCCTCACACCTGGAGTCCTCTCTCATTCTATCCATCCGAGCCCTCTGGGGTCTGGGCAGAGACTGACTTTAAGTTCAATCCTGTCTTTAGGATCCTAAGGAAGCTCCAGGCCCTGCAGAGCCTCAGTGGCTACATCTGGAAAGTGGGGGTGGGGTGGTTGATGTACCTCAACAGGCTTGCGGCCAGAAATGAGGCCATGGCACAGACCAAGTGCCTGGCCCCGCAGTGGTGGCAGCTGGTGTGTGCTCTGCCCTGTGAGAGTCCTCCGTCCTCGCAGCACACACCGTTGGTGGGTTCTTATGGCAGCCCCATATTCCAGATGAGAAAGCTGAGGTCTAAAAAGATATCATTTGTGCAAGGGTGGCAGCTGAGATTTCGCCCTGAACTTGGGAGCCCGTGCCCTTGCCAACCACAGGCTCACATGAGCCTCCACTTGGTGCCTTCTCAGGGCCACTGGCACCTTGGAATGGCCAGAGCCAGCAGTGGTCCAAAGAAGGCTGGAGCAGGCTGCATATTCCTCACTGGCAACTTCCATCCATGTCTGGGGACAGAGCAGGTGAGGTGGGCCTGGCACGGGTTCTTGGCGACCAAGTGGACCCAGGGGCCTCAGATCCCAGAGAGAGGCCCAGGCAGGGTCAGTGCCCAGTGCCCAGTGCCCAGAGCAGGCTGTTCTGTGTCCTGGATGGAAACAGGCCCAGTTCAGGGCACATGATACCTGCAGTGCCTAACACTGTGCTGGGGGTATCAGAGGAACCTGACCCTGGGAGCAGCTGCAGGGTTAGGGGGAAAGGGGAGAAGAATGTGTACAGAGCAGAGGGAGAGGTGGTCAGGTGGGGACAGCTATGGGGGGGCCCTGAGGCACACGAATGAGGAAACTGAGGCCTGAGAGGTAAGTTTGTGTGGCAGATGCAGGCTGCCCCTCTCCGTGATGGACTGCGCCTCTCCTGTCCCTTGTTCATGCATCTCCTGGGCCCCAGTTCCAGGCCCAGGGCTGGGCACACAGCAGGCCTCACATAACGCCCCACACAGCCATCACCCACAGCACCTCCGAGTGCTCCACACACAGCCATTACCTACAGCACCAGACTACTGGGCAAACGCCATTATTTGCCCATTTCACAGATAGGGTACTGGCAGCACAGACAGGTTAGGAAACCCATCTCACGACGCACAGCTATGAGGTGTCAGTGCCAGGATTTGAACTCATCAGCCTAGCCCCAGCGAGCTGTGAAGTTCCCCTCACACCCTGTAGAAATCTAGCAGGGGCGGTGTGGCTGCTGAGGCTGACCCACCACAGCGGGCCAGCCAGGGGCGGCTGGGGGAGCTCTCCCTCCTGCCAGGGACGGCCGCTGCTGCCGGCACACTCCCGGAGAGGACAGGCCTTGCAAGGGAAGCAGAAATCTGTCGTTAACACGGTGCCAAACCCGAAGTGGCTGCTCCCGAACTGCAATCCAATAAAAGTGCGACTTGTCTATTTATCATCCTCAGGGCTTTTTATCACAGTGCAGATGGCTGCTACCTTTGGAAGGCTCGGCAGCTCGCTGCCAGCCGCCCGCCATGCAGAGCTTCGCTCAACAGAATCTGGGCCTGCACCTGTGAGGGGCCTGGGCCCGGCGCCTGCTTGCCATGAGAGGCGGCCCAGCCCACCCCTCCTCTGCCCCTGCCACCCATGCTCACGAAATGCCCCTCTGAGGAGTGGGCAGCAGGGGCAGGTCACAGCCCTGTCACCTCTCTGCGGTGCTAACAGCAGTGAAGTCCACACCTGGTGTCAAGCCTCTAATTACCCCACGTGGCAGCTGCTCCTGGAAGGGACAGCACATGGCAAGGAGCCCCACTGGGGCAGGTGCGCAGCGCCCTATGCCCAGTGCCACACAACTCAGATTGAGGGGGCCCCGTGGGGCGCCTCCGGGGATTCAGGCTGGAAGATAAAGCCAGGGAAGATCAAGGGCAAGGCGTGCAGAAAAGACAGCAGCCGCACCCCCTGCCTGCAAGCGGTGGGGAATTAAAGGTTGCTCGAGATTCCAGCTGCTGTGAGTGAGCGGGTGACACACCTGGGCCTCCTGTGACAACAGCACCCGCAGGGGGAGGCGGGAAGCAGAGAGTGAGCACAGAAGGGGTACGGGCAGGATACTGCACGGGTCTGCAAACCCCAGCATCCTTCCCACATTTGGAGGTTAGGGGTGAGAGGGAGGTGAGGAGGGTTCTGAGCAAGGCACTGGCATAAGGCCTATGGCCAGACACTGGCTCCAGCCTACCTAGTTGGGGACAGGAAGCAGCTTTCCTACTAACATGGAGCCCAGGCTGTAGCGTGTGTGCATATGCATGTGAAGGGCTGAAGGATTCACCCCACCTAGCCTGAGGAGGTCAGGGGACACAGGGGACAGAGCACTGCCAATCTGGCAGGCCACGACCTTTGTACTCTGGACTGCAGCCCAGGAGACAGAGCACCAGCAGAAGGGCCCCCCTTCCCCAGGGTCCCCCCAGGCTGTTCCGGGTGCTGCTCTCCAAACAAACCAGACTTGCAGCTGTGAAAACCAACGGCCTCAGTAGCCTGTTCTGCCGGCTGATCTGGGCCAGCAGAGTGTCTTTCCTGCCTTTTTTCTGATCTCCCCAATGCCTCTGCTATGTCTGGCTGCCTGGGAAGCCCTCACCCTACCTCCCAGAATGGCAGGCACCCCTCCAAGGTCCCCTTTCATTACAGCAGCAGCTCCCATTTGGGCCAGCCTCCTCCAACCCCCGGACTTCTGCAAATGTCATTTCTGGGTGGTACTGCAAGTGGGTACAATCTCTGCCTTTGGCAGAGGAGGAAGCTGAAGCCCAGAGAAGTTGGGGACCTGGGCAGGGTGAGCCAGATGACACTTTCCCCAGTGGGCCGCCTGGCTCCAAGGTGTCTGAGGACTGCCATGACAAAGAAGGCAGGGAGTGGGCACACCCCAGTGTACCACCTGCAGTGTCTGCACGCTCTCCCCGCCTCTTCTGCAGGGCGGTAGGAAGCAGCTGTCACTTACAGGTCCCTCCGGGTTGACTGGATTGTTGCTTATGATAATACCAGCTAGTGCTTTTGTAAATGTTACTGTGGGTCAGATCTTAGCACTCTACACACATTTCTTCATTTGATCTCCTCAATAACGTGAGGAGGGATGTCATCATCACCATTTCTATTTTACAGGTGGGGAAACAGTCACAGAGAAATGAAGCAATTGGCCCATGGTCACACAGCTTAAGCCAGGCCACACACTGAACTATGCAGCCTCTCGGGCAGCCACAGCTCCCTGAAGGGACCTGGCCACGTCCTGACAGCCCATCTATCATGGTGCCTGGTCAGGGCGGCCCTGCCTCCAGGGCAGCTGTCTCACTGTGGAGGTGCAGGGTGGAGTACATAGAGCCACTTGTCTCCTGGGAATTCAAGGTGGCCAACCTACTGGGGACCACACTCACTATAGGAGGCCTGTCATCAGCTCCCAACAGTACAGGATACACCCCTACCTTCCAACAGTAAATTGACTGAGATGCCAGGACCTGGGTTTGGGGCAGGGTCGATGGGTGTGGTTATTACCACGTGCCCTGCTAGCTTTTCCCCAGCCTCAGTAACATCCATGTCCACTGTCTACTCTTCCACTGGACATACCCTGAGTGTGTCTCTGTGTCAGACACTGGGCCAAGGTGCCAGGGATACGAAGTGAACAGTCAGGCGGGGCCCCTGCCTCTGTGTATACTCTAGCACAGGGGTTCTAGTCTGGGCACCACAGGGCTCTGAGGCTGGACTAGTCTCTGCAGCGTGGGCTGTCCTGGGAACTGTGGGACATTCAGTGACATCCTCAGCCTCTTCTTGCTAGACATCAGCAGTACACTCCCCAGCTGTGACAACCAAGAATATGTCCTTCCCCTTACCAATTGTCCCCTCAGGGTGGAAAAGCATCCCCTCTGCTACATTGAGAGGATCAACGTATTATCCAGCTAATGATCACAAAAATAAAAATATAATCCCACGGTGTAAGTGCTCTGGAGAAAACAGGTAGGCCAACATGCCAGCAGATGGAGGGGGACTTACTTTGGGTTTTATTATGAAGGAAGGCAGCAGGGATGAGGCCACATTTAATCAGGGAGTCGAAGGGGTGAGAAGGAGCCAGCCAGGAGGGAGGGGGGGCGGAAGGAGGAAGTCACCCTGGCCACAGAGTGGGGACCACAGGGTAAGTGGTATAAGATGGAGGCAGAGGCAGGTGGAGGCCTGAAACCTCAGAAAATGGCCTCGTTTGGAAAAAGGGTCTTTGCAGATGTAACCACTTTAGGATCTTAAGGTGAGATCATCTTGGGTCGGCTGATGTCCTCATATGAAAGAAGAGAAGGGAGAATGGTGACAGCAGATAGAAGCAGAGATGGGGTGAACTGTCCACAAGACATGGGACACCAAGGTCACCAGCAACCACCAGATGCTCCGACGAAGCAAGGACAGATCCCTCTCAGAGTCACCGGAAGGAATCAACCCTACCCAGTCTTTTTTTTTTTTTTTTTTTTTTGAGACAGAGCCTCAAGCTGTCGCCCTGGGTAGATCACAGCTCACAGCGACCTCCAACTCCTGGGCTCAAGCAATTCTTCTGCCTCTGCCTCCCAAGTAGCTGGGACTATAGGCACCCGCCACAACACCCGGCTGTTTTTTAGTTGCAGCTGTCATTGTTGTTTGGCGGGCCTGGGCTGGATTCAAACCCGCCAGCTCAGGTGTATGTGGCTGGCGCCTTAGCCGCTTGAGCCACAGGCGCCAAGCTAGCCCTACCAAGTCTTGAGTTTGGACTTCCGGCATCCAGAACTGGGAGAGAACATAGTTCTGGTTTTTTTTTGTTTGTTTGTTTGTTTGAGACAGAGTCTCACTGTTGCCCTCAGTAGAGTGCTGTGGTGTCATAGCTTATAGCAACCTCAAACTCTTGAGCTTAAGTGATTCTCTTGCCTCAGCCTCCCAAGTAGCTGGCACTACAGGTGCCTGCCACAATGCCCGGCTATTTTTGTTGTTGTTGTAGTTGTCATTGTTGTTTAGTTGGCGTGGGCCAGGTTCGAACCCACCTGCCTCCGTGAATGCGGCTGGCGCATGGTGCTATAGGTGCCGAGCCCACAGTTCTGTTGTTTTAAGCCACAGATAGGGTGGTAAGGTGTGTGGCAGCCCCAGGACTGATGTGGGAGTTAGCAGGGCAGCCGCTGCTGAGGAAGGCAGCAGAATGCTGGGAGGGTCTCCCCCACCAAGAGCCACCCTGCCTGTAACTCCTCCTGCGCACCCTCTGGGTTCATGGTAAGCACCAAGTTGTAAAGCAATCACATCACGCCCACCCCCTGGCCAATAATTCCTAGACACCAGATGCTGGCCAGGCCACCCAGGCTAAGTTCAAGTTCATCTCTGTAGCTAGGCTTGCCCTTCTCCTGCTTCCTGGCACATCAGCCACACTGACCTGCCCTGAGGCTCTGATCACACCCGCCTTTAATTCACTCATTCAGCAAACACTATTCACCACATCCAGAGCACCCAGCACCTTCCTAGGTGCTGGAAATACAGCAGGGAATGTGATAAGATGTTCCTTCCTGCATGGGGGGTGGGGCTGAGACAGGGGACCGGAGGTAAACAAGTAAACAAATAAATAATAGCATTTCGGTGACCTCAGGCCTCCATGAGAGGAACAAGGCTGGGGAAGGAAGCTGGAAGCTGTGGCCTGGCTCCATGCTCCTCCAGACCCAGCTTGAACATCCTCTGCTTTGTGACACTGTCGCTTATTAATCTACTGATTCTCAACTGGGAAGTGACTGTGCTTCCCATGAGACAAATGGCAAGTACTGGAGAAATTTCTGGTTGTCACAGTGCCGGGGGGTAAAGTGCTCCTGGCATCTGGTGGGTAGGGCCAGGATACTGCACAGGACGGGCCTGCACAGGCTGATCTAGCCCACGTGGCAGCAGCACTGGGGCTGAGGACCCCTCTCTGGGCCCCCAGGTCCCCTAATCTTACCTGCCACAGCAGTAGGATCAGTGGTGCCCACCTCTCCTGCCCGCTGCGAGATACACACGGGGCACCCGCACCCTGACAGGGCTTCCAGGGAGCTGGCTAGACACACAGCTCCAGGCCTACTCCAGACCTGGGAAATCCTAGACCTGGCCTGCTCAGCTCCTCTAGGAAGGACCCACGTGTGATTGTCCAGCCCTCTGGTGGGGTCACATCCTGACAAAGGCCAGGCACAGAACCGGCCACCCAGCTTGGCTATAGTCTGCAATTTGGAAACACCCACGGTCAGCCCCAGGGAAGATACAACCTCCGTGTCTCTGTTCCAGCCTCCCTATGCTCCGTGACAGCTCCCCAGGTGAGCTTAGCACCAGAACTCACCTGATCCTGATAAAAGAAAAGCTGCAGGGAATGAGACCTGGTCAGAACAGCGTCCAGCCGCCCACATCAGCGGCCCACATCAGTGACCTCGGCCAGGGAAACCAGCATGGCCCTTGGCAAAATTAACTCCAAGTCCTCGCAGAGCCAGCTGGAGGCCCACAGACAGTCCCTCATTCTGGGGTGGGTGTGAGAGAACTGTATGGGATTGGGCCAGCTGCCTACCTCCTGCTCCGACAGCATCCCAGACATACAGAAAACTTTGGGAACCCATGTTCCCCCAGGTGTCGAGTGCTTAGTCCGGAGGCTGTCTCTGGGCAGGTATGAAGAGCACTGAATCACAAGTCCAGGCTTGTGATAAGCTTGAACAAGCTGTGACTGCAGCTGTTTCTTTCTGAACGCCGCAGTGTTCCCCAGGCCACAGCACCTTAGAGGGTTAACTGACTCCAATACTCCCCTCTGCACCCCAATCGATGTCGCTCCAGACCAGCCTTGTTCCAAGCCATCCACTCATTCAACAAACACTGACCATGCCGGGCACTGGCATGCTTGGGAGACTGAGACCGGGAAGTCCATTTGCCTGGGGCTTCTGCTCTGCAGAAGCGAGTCAGACCACAGACACCAACAGAAAAATGTCAGAGCAATGTCAGGAGCTGAGCAGGCCACCAGCAAAGCCAGGAGCAGGGAGAGAGGCCTTCTTTCCAGGGAAAGGATCTTGCTGGAGCTGGGGGAGGGAAGGAATCAGTGTCCACCCAAGACAGAGGAGGACTCTGAAGCCCTAGGGGACAGTCTGTCCCTCAGAGAGGCTAATGAGCTCTCAAGAGCAGAGACATCCCTCCGGGAGTGTGTATGTGTCTTTGTATAACCATGTGTGCCTCAGTGTGCATATGTGTGCATGGGTCTGTATCTGTGTGTATGCACACACGTGTCTATTTGCATGTTTGTAGATCTCTATGCACACCTGGGCACCACACGTTTGTGTGCACACATATGTATCTGTGCACGTGTGCATGAATGTATGTGTCGATGCCTACGGGGTAATGTCTCTGTGTGTACATGTATGTGTCTGTGTTTCTGTGCCAATTTGTGTGTGCATGTATGTATGTGTTCCTGTATCTGTGGTCTCTGTACACGTCAGTGTGTATATTTCTTGTGCATG
The DNA here is from genome assembly GCA_963574355.1 of Loris lydekkerianus. Taxonomy (NCBI): domain Eukaryota; kingdom Metazoa; phylum Chordata; class Mammalia; order Primates; family Lorisidae; genus Loris; species Loris lydekkerianus. The sequence continues at coordinate 130,167 of CAUYPK010103945.1, forward strand.
CATGTTTATGCACATATGTGTGTGCTCAGAGGAGCCTTCACCAGGCAAGTCTGGACCTGAAGTCCGGCTCCATCAGCCCATCCCTCCCCACTGCCACGGGCTAGGAATTACAAAGCGCCTCAGCATAGCCCCGGGGTGTGTGTGTGTGTGTGTGTGTGTGTGTGTGTGTGAGAGAGAGAGAGAGAGAGAGAGAGAGACAGAGAGACAGAGACTCTGTGTGTGTGTGTGTGTGTTCTCCCGCCTGTGAGCGCCTCTGAACAAAGTACACCCTCTACCTCTCCAAGCCCACTGCCATCTGGCTCTCCCCCTCCTGTTCGGCCATTTGAGCCAGTGGGGGGGCACCCCAACCTCCCAGGCTGAGAGCGCCAGATGGCAGGAATCAAGGCCTTGTCTCGCCCGAGAGAGGCTGGCGCCCGAGGCTGCCCCCGCCCTTCCAGCCACCTGGGTCACAGGGCAAGCCACCACCCTCGTCCGTGGTGCCTCTGGCTGTCCTCACCCCTGTTCCAGGGCTCCACCTCCAGTGGCCTTTTGCCTGGGCCACATAAATCACCCTCCAGGTCAGCAGCAGCTGAGGGAACAGGGCAAGCAGGGCATGTCCCGGAGGTCCTGCAGACAGAGTGGCTGGCGAATGACCCCTGACAGCCCCGGCTGGAGGCCTTGAGGGAACAGAGGGAAGGTCAGGAGGCTCTAATGTTCCCCTGGGCCTTGTGGGTGATCTTGACTATGCCCTGCTGTGTGGAGAGGTTGCCTCTGACCACAGGGCCTCGGCAGGGAGCAGACCAACACCCGCCCAGGTGCCCCTGACCAGCTGCAAGGACGGTGGCCATGGACCTAGGTGCCAGTCTCAGCCCTGCCAGCCACAGCTGAGTGATCTTTGGCCTTCATATCTTCACCTGTGAACCTCAAGTCCTTACCCTATTTTATACAACGCCCCTGAGAAACCTTGGGGCACTGCAGGTCATCTGTGCAATCATTCGACAGACAGAGGGCAGAGAGGTCTCCGTGGGATATGCAGGCTCCAGACACAACTGCTATGTTTGCATTCTGACATCCTATTTGGGAGCTGTAAGAGCTTGGGCAAATGACTCAAGTGCTCTAGCCTCAGTTTTTCTGTCTGTAAAAAAGGACAAAGACGGAGCACATCTAGACTGCATGCAGATTAGATGAGGCCCACCTCTCCTAGACTGTCTGCAGATTAGATGAGGCCCACCTCTCCTAGACTGCATGCAGATTAGATGAGGGTGCTTTGGACAAGACCCCCACCCAGGAGAGCTTCAACAGATAGCTGTCACTACCCAATAAGGACCTCTGGGCAGGCTAGGAGGGATCCAGGGAGAGAGTAGAGGCACCGCCCTCCCACTCTCCAGCCTGGAGACCACCCCTCACCGCTTCACCCAGCAAGGATCCAGAGAACACAGACATGCAGCTCTGAAGGGTCCCCTGGATGGGCTGAAGCCTCCTATGTCAGGAGCATCAATTCACTCATTGATTCATTCCCACATTCTACACATTTTCAGGGTGTCTACTACTGTCTTAGGCACCTTCAGGGTGGTCAGAGGCAGATGAGAAGCAAAACCACAGGATCTATTCAGATGGATACAGACAGGCACGCAGCCCCCAGGCTGCTGAGAACAGAGCCCCCCTCTCTTCCCTGTCCCTAGAAGAGCCAGGTGTGGAGAAGCTGCCATTTATTGGGTGCTCCCTGGGATGTGAGGCTGGCAATATTATAATCTAGGGAAAAGGGGTCAGAGGAGGTTCTAAGCCCCACCGTCCAGTCACACGCTGCCTCACTGACACCAAGCCCCTCCTTGACGTGTGGCTCACATCCACTTTACAGATGGGGCAACCAAGACCCAGACAGGGCAAAGGACAAGCAGACAGGCGGTAAGGGCTGTGCAGGGCCTCAAGCCCAGACGCTTTCCTGGTCTCTGATCCCTCTGACCTTTTGGTTGTCCCTTCCTGCCTCTTCCTAGAACACTCTGAGCTGTGCAAACATGTAGCTCCTGCCCCGTGGGGGTGAGTGCCGCTCCTTAGTCGTCATTATTTCCTTATTTCTCCTCTTGGGCACCACACGGCTGCCTCTGGGTCCAGTAGGAGGCCCTGGGGCTCGGCAACGTCAGGCTTTCTAGAAATAAAAATGAGAAAGGGAAAAAAGCCTTCCAGGAAGCCAGTTCACGTATTTACATGTAAAAAGGCCTCCTCTGCGCTCCCCGCCCCCTCCTACTTGTTTGGAGGGCACGGCCAGGGAGCCGCTCTGACCCCAGAGCCTCCTGGGGAGCCAGCAGGAGGCGCCCGGGGAGGGAGCTCAGATGGCTGCAGAGGAGGGGTACCGCGGGCCGAGGGAGGCCGTCTCGGCGCCCCCGGCTTAATGGGGAATTTCATGGGTGTGGTAGTACGTGAGACCGGCCGGCTGCGCCCGCGCCCCCCGCCCCCGCCATCTGCTCCGGGGCCAAAAGTCGCGGGAGAGGAGGGGGGCGCTGCTCCGGCTCGACCCCGCCGGTAACCTCCACTCCCCATGCCCCCATTTTTTAAGCAGATGTCGCCTATTGACGAGCTCAAGGTTGCCCCCGCAGCCCTCCCCCGCCTTCCCGGGCCGCCCACCGCAGGGGGAAGGGGCACCAAGCGCCGCCCACTCCTGGCCCGCGGGCTCTCAGCCCCAGCCCGGGAACCGGGCGCGCGGCCAGTGGGCCCCAGCCAGGCAGCCGGCCCGCCCCCTCGGGCAGGGGACCGGCGCCCACGGGCCCTCCGGGGTTTGGGCCGCGCCCAGCTGGCCAGGCCTGGGGCTCGAGCTGCGGCTCAGGGACTCTCTGGGAGGTCAGATCTTTCCCTGTAAGGGTTTCGGAGGTCCTGGCCTTAACCCTCTCAGTCCAGAGTTTCATTACCCGCCCCCGCCCCAGGTGGAGGAAGGGATGGTAGCTGTAAAGCAGGAAAAAAATAAATCCTTTCTCCTAGGCGGTCTAGACAAGATATTGCCCCAAGTAAAGTGAAAGACCAACCCCCACCAGTACTCTAGGGAGAGATTAGGTTGACAAAATTGTACTAGAGTGTGGATGACTGAACTGAGAGGCTGTGCTGGAGAGAGGGGTAGAAGGCAGCCAGCCATTATGGGCTGCATGGCCAGAGGCCAGTGTCTTGAGCTCTCTGGGCAGTTTCCCTATCAGCAAAATGGAGAACTCATGTGCTGATATTTTCTTGGGCTGTTTTCACAAGAGCAGAGGAGTGAGAAAACAGGAGTGTAGGGGTGAAGACAGGGGAGAGAGACAGATGCTTCAGACAGCCCCTGCCAACCCAGCGCTCAGGGAGGGACCCCGTGACCCTGGACTCCCAACCTTTCTGGAAGGATGCAGAGGCTTAGGAGGATGAAACTTAAAGAAGTTCTGGAACTGTGGGGTTATGGTCTTGGAAATGCAGACCACGCCAGCCACCCTCGGGATCTGGGAACCCCAGACCTGGAGGGACTAGTATGGCACTAAGGGCTTGTGTACATGTGAGACCCCTCTGGCCTCAGCTTCTTGCAGTGGAAATGGGCCCACAGCACCCACTTCACAGCCGGGCAGGCCCCTGGGTGCGTGGCCCCTACGCAGCCCTCAACCCAGGCCTCACTGCACAGGCACACAGGAAAGGGCAGAGTCACAGAGCTGGGTGGAGAAGGGTAGTTAGAGACCAAACCATACTGTCTCTCTCCCTCCTCTCTCACTTACTCCCATCAAGCCCAGATTATCCCCCTCAAGGGGGAGAAGTTAGAGGAGGTGGGCAGCAGGAAAGGCGGGCAGACCTCATAACCCACCCAGTACCCACCCAGAAGTCAGATCAGATGCTGTACTCCTGTACCTGCCCAATGCACAGGACTTGGACAGACCTGGGCCACAGGCTCCAGGAATTTCTATTTCAGTGGGAGGAGGGAGCTGGGCCGAGACAGGTCCTAGATCAGGCCAGCCCTTAGGAGTCCCTCTTCCCCACGTACAGCTCAAGGTTCCAAGCATCCTGGCCCTGCTGCCAGCCTCACAGACTACTCAGGCACCCTGCCTGACCTGGACAGGGAATTGGGTCTGTGGGGCTGGATAGGCCGCCTCATTCGCAGGACCCAGTGCAACGTGAAAAGTGTGGGGCAATGTGAAAAATGTGGGGCACCTTGCTCAAAAAATGAGCATCAAGATGGCAACGCCTGAGCATTACACCAGGTGTGAGGGTCTCATGTAACTGCATTGGCTGCAGGTCCATGAGGTGTCCTCACTATGAGGTCTTGGGAGAGAACCGGGAAGAGCTCCCCACTGACAAGACAGGGCGGGGCAGGGCAGTAGAATGACAGCAGCAAGCACAGCCCCTGGCAGGGCTACACTGTGGCTCTGACTTCCTAACTGGAGCCTTGGACAAGCAATTCAAGCTTGTTGTGCCTCAGTTTTCTCATCTATAACACACGGATAATCATGCCGTAGCCCCTTCCTTACAGGACTGCTGGAGAAATTAAAGGAGCTATGCATGGAGGTGAAGAGCTGGCACAGGCAGCCACTGCTGCTTTTTATTTTTATACCCGATAGTATCACTGGCCACCAACCTAGTGAGTCCTAGGTCACAGCCTAGATGGTGCTCATGAAACAGGAGGGTTCCAGGGGGTGTTCTCTGGGAGCCACAGGATGTTGTGAGACTGAGGCTGGGGTTCTCAGCTCTGTTGTCAATAAATCCGGGGACTGCGGCAAGTCCTTGCCTATCTCTGAGTCTCTATTTCTTCCTTGGGAAGAGGTTGGGCCACAGTCCTTCAAGCTGATGCTATAGCATGTCTGCCTACCCTCTCAGGTGGGAGACTGGCACTTATCAGCCCCCCAGGGTTTAGACCATGCTCTGCTGGTCAGGCCTGGTGCTGGAGCTGGCTAGCCCCCTTTCCTCCAGGTATATGAGGAAGTATAGCTCTTCCTTCCTTTCACAGAGCCAGAAACTTCCTTTCTTTCATCTGATCATTTCACTAATATCCATTCATCTATCCATTATCTATCCCTCCAAATTACCATCCATCCATCCAATAGTTGAGCCCACTTCCATCCATCCATCCATCCATCCATCCATCCATCCATCCATATATCTGTGCAATATCTATCCACATATCCATCTAACATCCATTCATTCACCTAACATCCATCCAACTGATGTCCATTCATCCATCCAACATCCATTGATACTTTAACCATCCATCCATCCATCCATCACCTATCCATCTATCCATCCAACATGCATCCATCCAATTCATCTGTCTATATACTGATCCATGATCCATCTGTCTATCCAATATCCATTGATATATCCACTCATCTAACATGCATTGATTCTTCAACTATCCATCCATCTATCCATCCAACATCCACTGATCATCAAATCATCCAGCCTTCTACACACACACGCACGCACACACACTCCATCCATCATTCACTCAGTTTCATCTAGTTGTCTATTCATCCAACATCTACCCAATCATCTATTCATCCATCCACTATCCATTCATTTGTCTATTTACATTCTATCCATCTATTCTCTTCATCTACACAACCTTCGTCTGGACATAAAGACAGAGATGAATGTCAAGCAGAAGGGTCCACAGAGCCTATCAGGGATCCACAGCAAGTGGGTAGCAGTAGACCCTGGGGGTGGCCAGTGATCACGGTCAACGGCATGCATGCCTGCTCTTCTCTCTATGTCTCAGTTTCCTTGCCTGTAAAATGGGTATAAGAACCATAAAACCTTCTGTAGGGTTTTATGAAGACTAAAAAAGAAAGTGACAAATAAACCAAAGCAAGAGAACGATGCCTGGGCAAACCCTGAACACAAGGCTGGTTGTGTCACTTGCTCACATCCAAGGCCTCTTGTTGGAAACACCTGCCTGGGTTGGTGCAGGAGCTTCCCTGAACCCGAGTCCCCCAGGACCCACAAGCCCCATTTCCAGTTCTCTCAGAGCAGTCTCTGGGGGAAATTTATCACCCTCTGGGGCCCTGAGCAGATCAAAAAAAGCATTAGATTAAAAAAAAAAAAAGAGGCTCTTTCATCTACAGCAGTGGTGCTCAACCTGTGGGTCGCAACCCACAGGAACGGTATTAAAGGGCTGTGGCATTAGGAAGGTTATGTGCGTGTGAGACCTGATCTACACTGTGACTGCCTTAGGCCTCTGGGACTACAGATTCAGTCCTACCTGCCACCTCATCAAGCCACAGGACGGCAGGTTTATAGCCACAGAGGAGGCCAGGCAACCCGCCCCCAACCCCCGCCGTCAGACACACCCAGGTTCCAATCCCAGCTGCATCACCCCCTGCTGCCTGTGGCACATTGCTTAAATGATCCCAGCCTCAGCTTTCTTGTCTGCAAGTTGGGGGCAAACAACTGCTTGACACACAGTTGTCCCTCTGTAAATGCCTTTTATCATTAGAAATAGGGAAGAGGAGCGGTGCCGAGAGCTGCAGAGACACACAATGTAATTGCAGGCAAGGCCCCGAAGGAGACAGAAACGTGGAAACGAACGCAGGCAAGTGCTCCATTCCAAGCCATGCAGGTCAAGTGCGCAGCCCCTGGGTGCCGACAGGACAGCAGGTTGGGAAGTCAAAGCTGGGGCTGCACCTGCAGCTGGCCCTGGCCTCTCCCTGCCTTGTCTCTGTCTGCAGAGTGAATGCTACCAAGAATTCCCACCTCAATGGAAGAGGTTTCACTTCAATTTGGACTTTTGACTTAAAGCAGGTCCTCAGTTCCCTACAATTAGATGGTAAGGCTGAGCTGCTGCCTCCTCCATCTGGGCGTGCCCACGTTGGCCAGTGGCAGTGTTGGGGAAGCATTGCAATCCATTCTGCACGCTTGGAACCTAATCTTATGACACTCTGAGGGCTTTATTAATAGCCTATTAGTGGGTAATTCATGCATTTTGATGAGACATCATCCAGTAGTAGTTCATGGGGAGGAGGGTCGAGGGGTGAGCTGGGAGCGTGGAGTGGGGGTGTCCCCTCGAATGCGTTTCCCAGCACCTGCCCAGGCAATGAGGGTTCCACCAGGTCCCCACCACCACAGGGAGCCTGCAACGCCCCCTCCCGACAACCCTGCCATTCATTAATCTTGATGAGTTTTCTGCTGAGTATTCTTCCAGGGCTTTCAAACCACTCGCTAATTGCAATTAATCACTTACCGAAACAGATGTCAGGAACAATGGGGCTGGGAGGGCTGGAGAATTGATGCAGCTGTCAGGGGGGTGCGTGGGTGGCTGGAAGGTGTGGGGGGCTGAAAGGCTTCAGAGGGTGCCAGGCTGGCAGAGTCTCCCCAGGAGAGAGGACAGCAAGCTGAGTGCTCTGGGATGGTGGGGGGCAGGTACCACAGTGGTGGCCCAGCGTCAGCAGGGAGCTCAGGCAGCAGCCCCTGAGGACTCCGTGTCCACTGCCCTGGAGGCCAGTTTCCAGCCCTGATTCTCAAAGGATCGCCTCTGGGGCCTGTGGACCTTGGATCAGAGAGGCACGCTCTACAAATGGGGCCTGCCAGCGCAGTTGGGGTTTTGTGTGTTTTTCGCCCTGCAGTAACATAAGAATTGTATTTTTGCATTAGTTGCCAACATTTAAAAATCAGATTTGACAGAAAAATCTGGACTTCTGGCTTCTCTTTGAAAACACAAAGATTTTGCCATACGCCATCATGCGGCCGCCACAGGCTGGGGCTGAGCAAGCTCCCCCTAAGGACGGGGCCTGAATGCTGGATTTTGCCAAAGATTCCAGTGTGGCCACCCCAGGGCCCTCCCTCCTTCAGGTCCCCTGCTCCTGTGCATCCCTTATGTTGCCACTCCTGTGAGGCCAAACTGAGGAGGGGTTTTGCACATTAATGCCCCTGGAGGCCCCTCTGAGCATTGGGAAATGAGGATTGAAAATGAGTGGCAGCCTCCAACGCTGGCTCACTGTATGACTGCTGTATGCTGGGCCTGCCTCCAGGTAGCGTTGACAGCCCAGCAGGGACAGGTCATAAGTTCATAGACACATCTGTGCATTGAGTCTTCTGTGCTCTAGAGCTCACGGAGGCTGGCCATGCTGTGTGCACGTGCAAAGGCCCTGGGGCAGGTCAGAGCACCAGCAAGGAGGCCCAGGCAGCTGCAGCAGAGCTGATAATGGAGATCTTGGGAGGATGCAAGGACAGGGAGATGACAGGGCTGGGGGTGTGTGTGGGACAGATCGCCAGGCTTGGAGGTCACAGTAAGGGTGCTGGCTTTTGTTCCCAGGGTCCTGGGAGCCATAGGAAGGTTCTGAGCAAGGTGACGCCTAGTTAGCAGATTCCTGTTGCTATGGAGTCACCTGAGGGGATGACAGACAGCCTTTGGTTCCCGTGCACTTAGCTTCCTAGAGGGCTGCCTCTGGGCAGCAGTGCAGCTCCCTCCTGGGGAGCCCATTCCTGGGCCCTTCAGGGAATGGGTGTGCAGCATGGCTATGTCACACACTGGCACATGTGCTGTGCACACATCCATGACAGAACGTGCCAGCAATGGATGCCACACAAATGACTACACTGTGGTCATCTGGCACTGCTGGGCATCCTTAAGAGGTGCTCCGGACACATGTCTCAGGCAAGAACTGTGTGTCAGAAGAAGACGTGTGTCTCCACAGGTGTGCCTCTGCATGTGTGTTGCACGTGCTTGGGACAAGTGGGCCCCTGCGCAGCTAGCCCCTCCTCACCGTGTTCACTATAAGTTATGCAATGAGCGGGGCCCAGGCTTTCATGTTGTGCATGAGTTATCCTGTGTGTTGAGCACGCTGCTGTCTTGTAACGCTGAGCTGGGCAGAAGGAATACTCTAAAAATGTTACTACGCGCTCCAGCTGATAAGGATGGTGGCCACCAGTGACAAAGACCATTTACTCATCTGCTGTCAATCCTGGGGCCTCCATGCCTTTGAATGCTGGGAGAATAGATTTTCCCTTAATCACCAAAGTTCCCCCAGCCTACGCCGTCTGCTGCACCCCTGGTTACCAGAACTGGGGGAACAGGTAACTAGCTGGTTCCAAGTGCTGGGCATGTGGCCACTCAGGTAACTGCCTTGGTGGGCACCGTCTTCATCCCCATTTCACAGATGAGTAAACTGAGGCACTGCAAGGTTGAATTGCCCATCCAGAGTCACTGAGCTAGCAAGGGGCAGAGCTAAGCTTTGAGGTTTGCGCCACACAACACCTGACATCCTGCCCCTTGTTGCTGCCCCTTGCAGCTCTCAGCTGTGCCTGCAGGAGCTGTATGAGGTACCAGGAGCCCACAGCCGGGCGGAGCCTTGCCACAGCCACGGCTCCGCTACTTGGCCTTGGCTGGTGCTTCCACTCTCGGAGGCTCAGCCTTCCCTGCTAATGGGGGCCGGTCCTGCTCTCCCTCCTGCCTGAGATCTGCTGAGGCCCAAAGAGACAAGGGAGTGTGAGACCCACTAGTTCCCAATCCCAGAAGCCCCTTGAATGCGTAAGTCTAGCCCGGCGCTGTCTAACACAGCAGCCTCTGGCCCTGTGTGGCTACGGAGGAAATGTGGCGGGTCCCAGCTGAGATGTGCTCTCGGTGTCAAAGTCACAGCAGCTTTTAAAGATTTAGGATTAAAGTAAGGACGTAGAATATCTCATTAATACTTTTTTTACATTGATTACATGTTGAACAGTAACAGGTTAGATCAGGTTTGTTAAATTATATTGTTAAAGTCAATTGCCCTCTCTCTTTTTTTTTTTGAGACAAAGTCTCACTATGTCGCCCTTGGTAGAGTGCCGTGACATCACAGCTCACAGCAACCTCAAACTTGGGCTTAAGCGATTCTCTTGCCTCAGCCTCCCAAGTAGCTGGGACTTCAGGTGCCTGCCACAAGGCCCGGCTATTTTTTTATTATAGTTGTCATTGTTGTTTAGCTGGCTTGGACCCCCAGCCTCGGTGTATGTGGCTGGCGCCCTACCCACTGAGTTATGGGTGCCGCTCACCTTCTCTTCTTGTTTGAAGGTGACTCCTGGAAGATCTAAGCCAACAGGGTCGCTTGGGTTCATGCTCGGGTTGCATTTCTGCTGGACAGTGTCACTCTGGAGTTACCTCAGGCACCCTGGAAGGCCTTAGAGACACTTCACCAAGGCCTTACTTCACCTGGTCCTGAGGGCAGCCTCTGTCCCTTTCCCAGGCCACTGGGACCCACTGTGTCAGCGCTGGGCATGGGAAGTCATATGCAAAAAATTAAAGGTTCTGGAGCACGGAGGCCCTGACCTCACTGGGACCCTCCTGAGAATGAGACGACTGGCCTCTCTAACTCTTGCTTGGTTCCCTTCATAAGGAATGCAGGGTGGGGGCTCCTGGGGTCTAGGGAACACCTCCCAGTGCCGAGGGGCTACTGCATACTGAGCCTGTTCCCTCTGGAGGTCTTAGCTCAACAGCAGGGACACGATATGGCAGATGGCCTCATAGCTCCATTTCCTAGGCCAATAAACTGAAGCTCCCAGGTCCCAAGCAGGAAGGGGAGCAGTTGGGAATTAAACCCAGGTCTGTGGGATGTACTACGGTGGTGTTCTATTCTACCTTCCCCAGACTTTTTTGGAGCACTTTTCCCTAGAAAATAAAAGGTAAGGATCCACGAGCTGCCAGAAGCAGACTAAAGCCAGGGTTGATTTGCACACTCCCTGGGAATGCAGATACCTCCAGTTAGTGGGGTATTTTTCTGTGGTTCATTACCATCTATCTTCCATCCATCCTTCCTTCCTTCCATTCATCCCTGCACTCATCTGCCATCCACTCATGGACCCCTCCATCATCCACATACCACCCACCCATCCACTACCCATGAACCATCCACACACCCACATCACCATTCATTGTCCATCCACCCTTCCTTTCATTTGTTCACCATCCTTCCTTCAATCCATCCGTCCATCCATCCATTTTCTACTCATGCTTAGACAGTAGTGGTTAAAGGGTGGATTCTGGAGCAGGACTGTCTGAAGTCTGAATCCTGGCCCTGCCACTGACTAACTAAACAGCTGTGGAAAGGTAACCTCACCCCTCCATGCCTCGGTTTCCCCGTCTGAAAGCAAGGGATGTTACTAGTACAAGGAAGCCTCCGTATAAGATGTTCAGATTCCCACTTGCCTGTTACTAGTTTTAAATTCCTGACCAAAGTAAAAGTTACCGCTCCTCTTAGCCTCAGTTTCCTTATCTGTAAAATGGGAACAAAACTGGCCCATCCCAGGGAAAGAAGACTGCTCCACACAGCCAGTTAAGTGGGGCCACCAGGAGTCCATGAGGGTAGGAAGAGCAGGGTGGCCTACCTTGCTTTGAAGGGTTGGGGGGTGGTGTGAGTGATAGCACCTCTTACTGTCCTCTGTCCTTGCAGCTGGGCCTCTGTGCACCAGTGCAGCTCCACCCTCGAGTCCTATGAGGAGAGTACCGGCCTTGGGCCCCTGTGACACCGGCTTGGTCTCCTGAGCATCAGGGCTCCCCCTACTCTACACTCACAGCCCCAGCTTAGCAACACCCCTACTCCTAGTTCAGGGGCAAGGTCCAAAGGTTCCCCCCCTTTAAGCTTCTAACAGCAACAGCTGGCCCCAGGCGTGCTGCTTCCTGCCACCACCATGTCTGTGGTTTTTGTGTGTCCCCCTTTGGGCTTTCTGGTCCCCCAACACCTGTTCAGCCAGTGCCCTACGTTCAATCCTCTCTGTTGAAATCCCTCGTGTGGCTTCTGTGTTCTGGCTGGCCCCTGACTGAGACAGCATAGAACAGGCAGTTGTTCAACAGTTTGACGATGTGGGAACTTCTGAGCCCCTACCCCAGAGCGCCCCAGGAGGGCTGGCCAGAGCCCAGGGTCCCCTGTGCTCCCCAGCCTGTGCCCTCTATGCCGGCCCCTGCCTGTGTCGCTGCAGCTGCCGGCACGTGAGGCAGAGCTCTCCCTGCAACCCGAAAAAGGCCTGACACATGTTAAAATAAATATTCTGCAAATATGATGTTCCATATGTATGACTTCGTGGGGTGATGATTTTTCCACTGATCGCTGTAAGTGACAGCTGCGCGGGCAACACTGGAAACACAGGCTCGGGCCGTCCTCGCTGTGCCACGCGGCGGGGGTGGTGGGGGTGGAGCACCACGGCTCGCAGCAGCTGGTGACTCAGGCGCGAGGAGCCCGCACGCCTGTCAGCGCTCGGCGCAGGCACATTAGCGATTCTGAGGGCTGGCTGGAGCAGGTGTTCCCAAGCAGCCTGTTCGTAATAATTACTTTTAGATTGTTTTAAAGTATTTGAGCAAGATCCTAGGGGGCTGGGAGAGAAGGGATGAGCACCAGGGCCCCCTCAGGGCCAGCTCCACACATGTCCAGGGCTGGGTGAGGACCGTACAGCACAGCGTGGGGCAAACCCCCCACGGGGGTGGGGGGTTCCTGTGCAGCTTATACCCATGAGTTCACCAGGCCTGTTGTTAATACAGTGACACACAGCTATCCTGTGGCCCCAGGCCTCAGCAAGCTGCTTCCAAAGGCTGGACCTCTCCTCAGGAAGGCCCCAGTCCCCCTGTGACTTGTGGGCATAACTGGTGACCCAGCTATCACCAAGAACCTCAAGCCTTGACTTGTGAGTAAGAATCTGGGATGTCAGCCCTGGGGGGCCAGGGGCCTCTGTCCACTGTTCCATCCCAGTCCTGGGAACACAGGTGTGTGATAAATGCCCCCTTGGGTAAACAAGTGACCACAATTGTTAACCACCATGGAGGCAAGAGCTGCCATTCTGCCCCTTCCAGTAGCCCAGGAGCACTCTCTGTCTGCTTGCACGGGACTCTGCATGCACGGAAGCACTCTCTCCATGCACAGGAGCACTCTCTGCGTGTAAGGCAGCACCAAAGAGCATCCTGGGGTCTGGGCCACAGGGTGGATGGCGGAGGCTCTGGCCATACTGGAAGCCCCAGGCAAGGGCTTGGCCCAGACACTGTGAGAGTGTAAAGTGCTGGCTCCTGGGACACGTTCTCAGGTCAGCACCCCACAGCAGAGCACAGGCACCAAGGCTGAAATCCTGGCCAGAGGCTGAGGGTTTCTGGGAGAGCAAGAACAGCAGTGGGTGGGAGGAAGGATGGATGGACGGATTCACGACAGAGGGATATGGGCTCACCCTGGTTCAGGCTACTTGGCAGAGTAAGAGCCCACCCCTGGACACGCCCGGCCCTGCCCAACCGCCCCTGACCATGCATTCTCTCCTGTCCACAGCCCCCTCCCCTCTTCACACTCCAGTCAGTGTGCCCAGTTCTCCAAGGGCACCGCACCACCACCTCCTTTCCCCTAGCTCCTGGTCTGAGGCCCCTGGAATTACTAGTGACTTAAAGCAAATGGGGGCCTGGCCACCCCAGACCAATGAGATGGCAATAGCAGGTGGGACTCAGGGTGGGGTGTGGTCCCCTACGTGCTCCAGGGGTCTGAAGTGCAGCAGCCCATGGAAATGGCCCTCAGGCAATGCTGGACAAGGCCACTAGGTGTCCCCAGCTGGGGACTCACCCAGGCCTCCCTGTGGGATATCTGGGAGGCCTGGTTTTGCCACTGGGGAGAATGCCCATGCAGGTTTGGAAATGGTTCCCCAGCCTGCAGAGAAGGGTCGCTCTGAGCATTTCTAGCCCAAAGAATGAGCAGGGACATTTTTACTTCATCAAAGTAGGTCAGATGATGAGGACCCTAGTTCCTTGGGAACAGACTGTGCTCTTTAGTCCCCTCGGCCCCATTTGTCCTGCAGTGCCTGGGGCCAGCTGCACCTGCATGCCCCTCAGGCAGGGATCTGCAGGCCAAGGGCTGGGGAAAGTGGTGTTTACAGCTGCTATTTAAAAGCCAGGCAAGTTCAATATTAGCTCTGGGGTTTGTGCAATCTGTTGTCAAGATAAAGCAGCAGGCGGTGAGTGAGCGGTGCCCTGCCCCGCCCTGCTGGAGCCCAGAGCGCCAGGCCTGGTTAATGAGCAGCCAGTGGGCTCCAGCGGCACTTCCCCAAGCCTGGCTTTCCAGAGTCCATGGAGCCCAACCCTGGGGGAGCAGTGCCCTGGGGCAGCAGTGCTCAGCTGTGAGTGCATGTGAAGGGCTCCCTCACACCCCACTCTGCAATGACACCCTGTCCTAAGTGACCTGCCAAGCTCCTGGTCCCACTCCCTGGCTCTTGCCTCCAAAGCCCCTGAGCACCTGAGCGCACTGCAGCCTTGGGGCCACTGCACCTGTGGGTCCAGGATGCTCCCCTGTCACCTCTCACCGCCTCCGGCCAGAACATCACCTCCTGCAACCCAGACTCCCATCTGTCCTGTCCCTTTCTCTTCCCTCCATAATCATGTGCACAGGGGGACTCCCGCACGTGCCCCTCTTCCCTCACCCCCACCCCCACCCACCTTCTGAGCCCCCCCCCCAGGGTTCTCCCTCACCAGGCCTCCTGGGGAGAAACTGACAGCCCTCATTTAGTGGCACGGTGGGGGCGCCCCCAAGCTCCTTCCCTGCACAGCCTCTTACTGTCAGCCATGCTGAGAGTCTGCCTGTGTAGAGGGGTGAGGTGGAGGGGGGTGTTCCTGACAGCCACCCCTAGCAGAAGTCATCTTTTATTCATGCTGATAATGTCAACGGGATGTGTCTGGAGGAAAGTCACTTAACCCGTTAGAAGAAGCTGCTGCTGCTGCTGCTGCTGAGCTGGGGTGGGGGAGCAGGGGCCCCAGGATGGGAGCAGGGTAGGGATGCCCTGGCCTCTGGCACGCTCTGGGTGACACAGGGGTCCAGTGACGGACTGCCTGGGTCAGAGGCTCACCTTCCCCATGTCAGGTTGTTCCTGCCCCAGCATCTGGGAGTCCTGTGCTTTTACAAAGATGACAACCCCAGGAAGGTGCCTGTGAAGGTGTCCAGCAAGGTGGTCCCTGAGTGATATGGTCATACCTGTCTCCAGGGGGGCTGGTGGGAGTGAAGGAGAGAAGGGAAGCCTCCACAAAGGGGAGGCCCTCGGGAGCCCAGCAGGAAGGCTGATGATACTGTTTGATTTAGGGAACAAGCCCTCTGGCCAGGGCCCCTGGCAGGCCACCTCAGGAGAAGTGCTGAGCTGGATGCACCAAAGCCCTCTTCCTACCTCCTGTGGGACAGGAATGACACGTGGGAGCCGACACCCTATGCCCCCCACCCCCCAGATGGAACCACTCACAAGCACTGGTCTGCAAAAAGAGTAGCAATCAGCCCAGGAGACCTGCCTTTTCCTCCTACCCTGTCAGAAAATCGCTGTCCAGCAAGGAGCTGGGGCCGCAGTCTGAGACCTGGTCTGGCTGTGCACCCCTGCGCCAGGCTCCACGCTTGCCTGCCCCTCAGCTTTCTCCTTGCTGAGAAAGGCAAGTGCACCTGATGCTCGTGCTCTTTTGTGGGGTGCATCTTCCAGGGCTGGTGTGCCCACAGGAGCGGGGAGTTGGGGTGACCCTGGGGAATGCAGGCCCCTGGCAGGATGCCTTGGGCTCCCATGCCTGCACCATCTGGAGACAGGGCTGGAGAGACCCTCCAGACAACCCCTGTCCCAGGCCCAGATCGCTGGTGGGGGTCTGTCCAGGTCTGTCCACCTGCACTCCGCAACTGCCCAGCCCCTTTCCTTCTTTAACACTTTGACAGTGCTCACTGCATGCTGCGCTGTTTTAAACACTTCTCCCACCAACCCTAGAAGTAAAGGTATTAATAGCTACTAATATCATTCCCATTTTATAGAGGAGGAAACTAAAGCTCAGAGGGTCAAGTGTTCAGGCAGGAGGTGGGGTGGGTGAAGGCCTGGCTGGGACAGGGCAGCCTCAGGTGTGTGGGCCCAGCTCCGGTGCTCTGCCGGCAGTGGTGCCCCCGCGTGGAGGCCTGTGACACTGTGGCACCAGGCTGCGGCTAGGGTGGGGTTCCTGACCTGATCTTCAGGGAAGGAAGGCGGCTACCGGCTATAGACTATTATCCTCCAGCACATCTGCTTGTAAGAAGCTGTTGGGCAGCTGGCCAGAGGGTGCATTTGCTGAGGCTCATTTCTTTCTCACAATGCAGGTACCTGGGCCCAAAGTGCGGGCGTCAGTCCTGGAGGCCCACAGCTGGGGGACAGTCCTGCCCTCCTCTCCCCTGTGAGCTGACCACAGATCCTGCCTGATCACTGCGCTAGTGTCCTGGGGCTGCCATGACCGCGGGCCACAAAGTAGGGGTCTGAAATCAGCAGAGATGTATTCTCTCACAATTCCAGAGGTCAGGAGTCTGCAGTCAAGGTGTGGGCAGAGCTGTGCCCCCCGCAGGGGCTCTGAGACGATCCTTCCGGCCTTTTCCAGCTCCTTGCAGCTGAGGGGCACTCCTTGGCTTGTGGCTGCATCCCTCCAGTTCTCATGTGCCCCTCTCCCTGCTGGGGGTCTGTCTCTGTCTTTCAACTTTTTTTTTTTTTTTTTTTTTGAGACAGAGTCTCGCTCTGTCACCCTGGGTAGAGTGCTGTGGTGTCATAGCTCACAGCAACCTCAAACTCTTGGGCTCACGGGATCCTCCCACCTCAGCCCCCAGGGTGTTAGGATTATAGGCGTGATCCCACCTGGCCTCTTGCTTCTTCTAAAGACACCAGACATACCAGATTAGGGGCAATTCTACTCCAGTTCAGTTACAAGGACTCCACCTTCACTGAACTAATCACAACAATGACCCCACCTTCACTGAACTAATCACATTTGCAAAGACCCTATTTATAAACAAAGTCACGTTCTTTGGGAGTGTGAGGCCATGCATTTGGGGGGGACCCTATTCAACCCAGCACAACCCCATATTCAGCCACAATTTAGGGCCCAGTCCCATGTCCCGATCTTAGAGCCTGAGGCCTTGCCTGATCTGGCCCTGTTACACCCAGCGACTTTGTCCACTTCTGCCACCACAGAGGTCTATGAGGCTGCCACACACATGGTCACATGGCTCCACACAGTTCTCTCTGAAATGCTGTGGCCTCCATTTCCCATGCAGAGAACTTCCTCTGCCTTCAACACCAAGCTCATGTTGCTCTTAAGAAGCCCTCCCTGACCCAGGCTAGATCAGTTCCTCCTCTGGATTCAGGGTGTTTTCAGAGTTCCCCAGGTGATTTCAACAAGCCTTCATGGCTGGATGGCACTGCACCCAAGGCAAGAGAAAGGCAGGGACGTTCTGGTATATTCTCAAACCCTGATTCCCACTCTGAATGGTGGCTTCTGTCGCGGTGACAGCATCCTCTCTAACGGGAGCCTTTACCAAGGACAGTCCCCAGGCCACCAGTATCCCCCAGCTCTGTGCTCGGGCTCCCTGAGCATCACTAGCTCCACGGTGTCTCCCGTCTCCCAGGTTTGTGCGCCATCTGTGTGCGGGGGACGCCCACGTGCGGAGCTGCAGACGCACACGTCCTGTTGCCAGCTGGATCTCCCTTGGTGTCTCGAGGCAGCTCTTCATGTGGCCAGAACAGGGCTCCGGCTCCTCTCCCAGCCCCCACACCTGCTCCTCCTGGCAATGCGAACCTTCCAGTTGCCCAAGTCAAAATTTGGAGATGTTCTGAAGTTCTCCTCTTGCATCCGCCTCTGCTCCGCCAGCAAATCCTGACAGTTCTGTATTCGGAACGTCTCCCACATCCAACCCCTCCCTCCAAATCTGCCACCTGGTCCGAGGAGCCATCATCTTTCGCCTGGGTTGCTGCGAGGCCCTGCCTCTGTTCTTGTCTCTCCCACCCCCCTGTGCTCCCCACAAGGTGGCCTGGAAGAAATGGCAATTGGAGTATCTGTCCTTCGGCACTGAATGGCATCCTCTTGTGGTGCCTGTCCCCAGAATCGCATAGGCACCTTCTCTGTGCTGGGAGGCTAGGGCCAGCTCCTAGGTGAGGTAGCAAGACCACCTGCCCATGTGTGCATGCTTCTGAGCAGGTGCAGCTGGAGTGATCAGAGGGGGTTTCCTGGAGGAGGCAAAGCTGGTCCGGATGGGCCTCCACAAGGAACACAGGAGTATTCTGGGAAGGCAGTAAGTGAGCTGCAGTGTCTGCTTTCAAGGGAGCCGGGAGCCAGGGGACCACACAGAGGGTTGCCATGGGGCCCTGCACCTTGCAGTGTGAAACTTTCAGCCCCACCTCTATGGTTTTGCACTTGACCTATTCAGCAGGTTCTGGTGGTATGTTTCCCAGTGTGGACCATCTGGCCCAGTGATTCTCAATGTGGTCCCTTGACCACATAGCCCAGCAATCTGAATTTTAATACACCCTTCGGGGGGGGGAAGGGGTTCAGTTGTTGCTAGAGTTTGAGAACTTCTGATCTTGCTGTGCTGGAGCCCTGGGAATAGCCAGGACATGGAGCCTTGCCTGTTCCCCCAAGTCCAGCCTTCCAGACCCAGGAATGTCACCTAAGCCCAAGATGGGCTCTGAAGTGACCCAGACCACACAAGGAGGGGACAGAGATGACAAACCCACTCACGGAGACACTCTGGGGATAGCAGTGAAGGCGGAATTCCTGCAGTCATCCTGCCCTGCCCACACGCCTCACCTACACAACCCTTCTGGAACCAAGCTGGAGCTGGGGGGACCCAGAAACCTTGTACTCTGTACCCCAGTGTGTCACAGAGGGGCAAACAGAGGCTGAGAGCTGAGATGAAACCTGAACTCAGGTCTTCCAACGCTGAGAGAAGCTCCCAACAAGCTACATCAATGCTTCAACCACAGGACATTTTGCAAAGTCTGGGGATGTTTTGGTTGTCGTGACTGGGGGAGCTGGTGCTACTGGCCCCTCATGCGCTCAAGGCCAGGGGGTAGGACGGCCCCACCACAGAGACTGTCTAGACTGATACCCACAGGGCTCCATGCAAGAACTTAGGCCCCTGAGTCGAACCAGATCCGGGAACTAGGGACTCCCTGGAAGTGCATTATTCCCGGGGTTCTTAAGTTCATGCCAAACTCTTAGCAAGGTACCCTGAAGGCTGATGGAATGTCCAGTAAGCATCTGGTGGGCACTCTGTGAGTCAGGCAGGCCCCACACATGGCCAGCCACAACCCCAGATCCCCCAGAGAGCAAGTGGACACACACCCTCCGTGCCGGCAGCTGACCGCATCTCCTTCAAGGAAAACCCGAAACCACAGCCCGGGACCAGGCGTCCCCAGAGTCCCACCTGCTCCGAGGTGTGTTGTTCTGAACCTGGAATCTCTTCCCCATCACACCACCCGAACCCGCTTGGGAGCTCAGAACAGAGAAACCCCACAGAGCGGAATTACACGTTCAACCTTGAGAAATTAGACGGCACCCCTGGCTCCCCGTGCCAAGCCCCTCTCTTCCTCAGCGCACTGGCGAGCCCTGGTTCCAAGAGCGGTTCATATTTAATAATGCAATTTATATTCCACTCTCAACATAAACTATTGTAAAGGCGCTCTAATGTAAAAATACATCTGGCTTGTCAATAGTTTATCTTCTGGATCTGCATCTAAATTCCCGGGCCTGTTTGACTTATGGCTGCACCACTGTCTAATGAATAAAAAGGTGCAAATTATAGGCCCGGCTTTAATGCTCATCATAAAATTAGACGATAGTTGCAAAAGCTGCATTCTCCTGCCCACAGTGCAGCGATGGTGAGCCATAAATAAAGTGTATTTAATGTATCCCAGGGCTGTGCAAACCCAGGAAACAGTGTGTTATTGCTCGGCCTTCGATGGGCCCGCCACAAGTTCAATGAAGTGATAACGGATCCATCATGTGAATTTATGTTAACTGTCTCCTCGCAAAGCCATGGCCTCAACACTGTAAATAGCCTACAATCCTTCTAGCAGGCCCGCCTACCAATAAAACTGTCACTGCCAGGCTGGCAGCGAGCACCTCCAGGACAGGGGGAACAAGCCGTTACGTTCTGGAGGCCAACCCGGGCTGCGCCTCCCACCCTCCTGGCTGGGCTACGGGTCTGTCAACTGCAAAGGGAATGAATCTTCTAACAGAACGGATCCCAATTACAGAGGTCAACAAAGGCCAGCTGCTGGGGAGGATTTGCTAGGGCCCCCAGCTGGCAGGGAGGTGGCCGTAGCCTCTGCTGGGTGGATTGGAGCCTGGGACCCTGAGGTGGGGACCCTGGCCGGCTGGCCTAGAGTAGCAAGCTGGCATTGCAGACCCCAGGGCACACTTAGCACCAGGAGCACCGGTTGATGGGCCCGTGCTGTCACCATTCACTTGTTCACTCCACACTCTTCCTCCCCAGGGAGGCCCAATAGTTGAAAAGACCCAGTACACAAATGCAAAAATTAAGTGAAGCCAGGATCTATGTGGGTGGAATCCACAACAACCTCTCCCTTCTCTGAAGTGTCGCAGCCCGAGCCCTCACATATGTGTTTCACAGATTGGGAGCTGAGACCCATGAAAGGGTGGTGACATCATTCCAGGGGTCAGGGCAACAATCTCTTTTCCATGGCTTGAAACAGAATGTAAAATACCAGAGTCACTCTCGTGGGCTAAGAGCTTGTTTCAAGGGAGACGCATATGTGGTCTGTGTCAGGATGGGGCACTTCCTACTGTGAGCTGCAGACATGAACATTTGAGAAGCACTCCCCTCTGCCATCCGACAAGGTTCCTTAAGTACCAAGGATTTCTTGTGCCAAGAAAGCATCTTAATCTTCCCAAGTAGGTCCTACAGTGCCCCTCCCTGCTCCGTGTCTAGCTTAACCCCGTTCCCCACAGGACAGTGGCCAGGGAGTGTACAAACCATCTGCACCCTCGGCTGGGGCTCTGGGCGTGACTATTAGGATTCTCTAGTTTAAGTTTGTTGCTCCTTTTTTGGATCGCCCTTGGGGGTCTACAGCTGCTAGGCCGGCGGTGCATGCACACAGCGATACCTGAGTAAATCTGTTTGGTCTGGGAAGTGTATGCTAAACTGCTTTTAGTGATAGGAGTTGAAGGAAGTTTGGGGACCCAAGGCGCACACTTAGCCCTTGTGAGTGGCATTAATGATTGAAGACGGCACTGCAAACCCACCTGGCACAGGGCACTGCTGTCCTTGGGGATGACAGCTAGGGAAGATGGTGACATCAGTCTCTGAGTCTTTAGGTAACTCCTCCCTCCACTCCGCTC
This sequence comes from Loris lydekkerianus, assembly GCA_963574355.1. Lineage (NCBI taxonomy): Eukaryota > Metazoa > Chordata > Mammalia > Primates > Lorisidae > Loris > Loris lydekkerianus. The sequence continues at coordinate 151,180 of CAUYPK010103945.1, forward strand.
GCAGCTTCCCAATCCTCCTCCAGATGCCTCATTCCCTAGGCCCTGTTCTCTCGTGGGGGACAGAGCTCCCCAGCCCTGCTGCCTTAGTCTCACTGGCGAATGGGGGACAGGGCTCCCGTGGTGCTTGTGGCAGGGCCTGCAGAAACACACGACCTGTGAGATGCAGAAGGGCACCCTGCACCCACATCAGTTAAGAGGCAGGCAAACCACACGGGTTCAGAGGCTCATGTCCTCCACCAGCACAGAACCTTCCAGAAGCTATATGGCTTCGGTGGGCAGAACTCTCACTTCCTAAATGTAGGTCAAAGATTCAGCTTTGTAACCTGCTGTGGCTGATGGCTTCAGGGACATGGGGTTAGGGCAGCCATACTGGGCCCAGGATGGGCTGAATAACGACCTTCCAGAGATGTTCCTGTCCTGTCCCTGTCCCTGTGAATGTGACCTTACATGGCAAAAGGGGAGGAGGTGTTTGCAGGTGATTAAATACAGATTTGAGTTGGGCAGTTATCTTAGATTATCTAGGTGGGCCCTAAATGCAATCACAAGTGTGCTTAGAGGGGTGGGTCACAGCTGGGCAAGGTGGCTCACACCTGTGATCCCAGCACTCTGGGAGGCCGAAGTGGTGGATCCCTTGAGCTCAAGAGTTCAAGACCAGCGTGAGCAAGACTGAGACCCCATCTCTACTAAAAATAGAAAAACTAACTGGGCCTTGCAGCGAGCACCTTTAAGTCCAAGCTACTCAAGAGGCTGAGGCAGGAAGACTGCTTGAGCCCAAGAGTTTGAGGTTGCTGTGAGCTAGGATGACACAGCACTCTACCCAGGGCAACAGAGTGAGACTCTGTCTCAAAAAACAAAAAGAAAGAAAAGAAGGGTGGGTCAGAGGAAGACATGGCAGGCACAGAGGACAGGCCCTGAGAGGACAGAGCAGAGGACAGAGAGGGAGTTGGAGATGCTGGCCCTTGCTGGCGTGAGTGGCTGTGAGCCAAGGAAGCAAGGAGCCACACAGGCTGGAAGAGGCGGGAAGGAGCCTCCCGGGAACCCTCCACAGCCCAGCTGCACCTTTTTTTGGGCTTCTGGCCCCCAGAACTGTGGGAGAATAAGAGCCAGGGGGCTCTTGTTTTGAGCCCCCCAGCATGTGGTCCTTTGTCACAGAAGCCTCAGGAGACAAATGAATGTAGGACCCTGGTTGCAAAGGGCTTAGTGCTCAGAATTTGATGCTCTGTGGGAGCCACTTTGTAAATTTCTACTAATGTCATCTTTGATGGCAAAGTCTTAAAAGTTATGTCAGACGGGACGACCAGCACACACAGGGGGCTTGGTGCCACAGCTCTCCGGAGGTCTGCCCCCCGGCTGGCCTCTTCCTGCCCCTGCACCCCAGGTCCCACTCACCTACCCGCAGAGCAGCAGAAAGTTAAGCTAACTGGGTGGGCGGGGGCTTCTCTCTGCCATAACTTCCCCCTCCTCATGAGGGCCTTGAACTGGGTGCAGGAAGGCTGGGTCAGGACCTCAGCACCCTGTGTCCTGAGGCCAAGCCTCTGTGTCTTCCTTGTGCCTTCTTGGCCACTCTCACCTCAGCACCCAGCATATCCTGGAGAAGAGGCCAAAATCCCTAGGGAGTGGTCTGTCCACTTTGGCTCAGCATGCAGGCCCATGGGGATGTGAGACGGACTTTCACTCACACGGGTACCTGCAAATGATGGCGCTGGCCCTGATGTGGCACAGAACAGCCTTGGCTGCCTTCTCAAGAGCCTCCCAGAGCCATTCCCTGGACCAGCCCCCAAGACCACCACACCCGCAGAGGCAGGAGACGGCCACCCCGTTCCTCCTGTCTTTACCAGAGCCAGAGCCAAGGGTGGGGGCTACATGGAGACATTTTGATAATTAGGCTGAGGCCTCCCCACCCCTGCCTTCACCCTGGGAATATCCTTCCTTGGGGGAACCAAGAAGACGCACTCCGACCTCACTCCTTGCTCAGCCTGTTGCTGTTCCTTAGGGAAGGCTCCCAAACTTTAAGGATTCCCACAGGTGCCTTGCTAATGTCATCCATCCCTAGCAGAGTCACAAGCATGTTCACTAACTCTACAGGATGACCAAGGGACCCTTTGTTCTCGAAACACCCAGTGTTGGCGGCAGGTGTGACAAGGGCCCAGTGACTCCACACCCCTAGGGGGTCCCCTCTCCTTAAGTGTGGCTGCACCTGGTGACGAAACATGCCACAAATGACGGGGGTCATTGCGAAGGGCAGGCTACAAAGACTGGCTTCTCTCTCTGGCTATCACACACTCTCTCCCTCCTTCTAGGCTCTGTTAATAGCTAGAGCTGTGCGTAGTGAACTGGGGGGGCCTCCAGCCAACACCTCCAGCAAAGAACCCCCAGCCCTGAAGGAAAGGAATCCTTCCACAGCTGCACAGATGGGTGTGGAAGTGACTCCTTCCCCAGCTGACAGGTGACCGTGGCCGCAGCTGACACACCAATCACAGCCTGTGAGGGCCTCTGCCAGGAGACCCAGCTGATCCATACACAGATCCCTGACGCACAGAGACTGGAGACAACTGGAGCCTCAGAGTCCGGGGTGATTTGTTACACAGAAGAGGGTGACTAACTCGCCTGGTCACGTTCCTACGCCAGCATGCCTGGTGGCTCCCCAGCCCACTCCGAGCATAGCTTGCAGGCCAGTCACCTGCCCGCCTTCTTGTTTCCAACCTCTGCTCTTTGGGGCTCAACCTGATCCCAGCTGGTCAAAACACCTTGACCTTCCCGGCTCACTTCCCGGTCTCATTGAGGAGGCTGCACGTTCACCTCTGCAAACTGGACCCTCTTTCAGCCCTGCTCAGGCCTTCCCTTTGTGCGGCTTCTCTGAACCTCCTCCCTGGTGTCTCCCCCAGCATCTTTGGGCTCAGGATGGGAAAGTTGAGCCCCACTGACCCAGTGCCTGCCACTCCCCTGGCCTCCCCAGGCAGCAGGCACCTTTGGGGACAGGGTTCTTCTCCGCCAACCCAACACCATGCAGGGTGGAGCACCTCAGGGTGCTGGAAGCTGGGCTTAGAGACAAATAGCATAGGACGTGCCCTCTCTGGGCCAGTGGCTCTCAGACTTGGGAACTGGGAAGACTTGTGAGACAACAGATGAGCTCATGGTGACTCCGAGAGACCCGGTATGCAACTTGGCTGCTGTCCCTGGGCCGAGCCCGTTGGGGAAACTGGTAGAACCCAGATTGAGAAACATGCATCAACCTAAGGACCCCACATTCAAGGCCTCATGTATCCTGTCGGTGCTCAGCAAACACTCGGCACCAGTAAGAAGCTCCTATGTGCTCCTTGCTCCTCCCTCAGCACTCAGCCTCTCACCCCAGAGCCCAGAACAGCACCCCTGTGTGGCCACCACGGCCTGCCCCACGTGCCAGGTGGACAGCTTCCTGCCCCACTCTGCCCGCTCCACCCCTCTGGGCCAGTACCTGACCCTGGGTCTGGTGCCCGACTTCAGTGTGGTGCCCAAAGGGAGGTCAATATGTCCCCCTGGGCCCAGCAAACCCAACCCGGGCCCGGGCCCCCTGCACTCCCTGCCCCACCTCACTCAAGATGGCCCCTAGGACTCCCTAATAATAGCAGCACTAAATCCTCCCGGCCAATTCTGCTCCATTTCTATAAATAATGTAGAATCTTTTTATTTACTGACAGGTTGTAAAAGTATCAGGGAGAATAATGTGAAATCAGGAGCTGCTGAATAATGCATGGCCTGGCGTTCCCCAGCTGCCCCCACTGCCCCCACCACCCTCGCGCCCTCCCTGCACCCACGCCCACCCTGCCAGGCTCGGGAAGGCCAAGGCCAGCCCCTAGGCAAGGCTTCCTCCAGATCTGACCTGGACTTCTGTGGTTGAGCCTCCACGGGGTCTGGGGGTGAGGGGGGGTCTCTGGATTTGCACCGCTCTGATTTGTATATTCAAACCAGCCTCTGGCCCAGCTGCCTCCAGACAGATATTTGCGTGGTCAGAACCAGGTCTGCTTTACCCCCGTTCAGGCACACACAGACCACAATACACACAGCCACACACACAACACGAAGAGACAAACATGCAGACACGCACAATCACAGTGATCTATTCAACACACAACCCTAGAGACACACACACACTCACAATACACACACAACCACACACACAGATATAACAAGGCAGACACAGAGACACACGCAGATACACAATCACACACAGCACAATATACAAACACAGACAACACACACAACCACACGTGCAACCATACATGTAGATACACAACCTTGCAGAGATACACAGACATAAAGACATATCGCACACATACAACCACACAGAGACCTAGAGACCCACACACAAAAACATATGCACAGGTATACATACACACAGCCCCCCACACAGTCACAATCGTGTGACTTGGCAGGTGGCACTCCACGGAGAGCTGCTTAGGGACAAAGCCTCTGCAGCTGGCATGCAGGTGGGCCTGCAGTCCTGGGATCCGTCCCAGCCAAACTCAGGGCCATGGGGGCCCTACAAAGCCCAGGAGTGGGGGCTGAAACTCAGGAAAGGGCACAACCATGCTTTCTCCCCCGGGCGGGATGGGGCAGGTGGGACTCGGCTGTATTGTTCTTTATACTTTTTGGACTATGTTAAACACTTCACAATGAGGCCCCGAAGACCCCTGGGAGCCCATCTTCCCCATGCACAGGGGCCTTGCTGGGGGAATGGGGGCCCAGGGCCTGCAGAGAGGCAGCTCCCCACAGGTGCAGAGTCAGGGCTGACATGGTACAGCCCTGGAAGGCTTCCAGCGGTACCACACACATCACACATGTACACCTACAGTCACACGCGCATATGTGCACACAACATAGGCATCATGTGAATCCATACACATGACCTACACACCAGACAAGTACACGCATGTGCACGTAATATGCAACACCCTGTGCTCGCACAGACACACTTGTGTAATGTATAAATGCAGGTGGACACGTCACATACAGATCACACGGTCACCCACACAGAGATGCATGCAGACACGCCATATGCGTGGGTGCACACTCGACACACAGTACACATGTCCACACATGCACACACCTACGCGCAGACCCATACACACATCCTTTGTGCAGGGCCAGGTGAACAGGAAGCCCAAGAACCTGGAATTGGTCTGTAAACTTAGATTCTCCCTCTGATGCCAGAGCTGCAGCATCTGAAATCGGTGCCTCAATTCTACCCTCTCCCCTACTTTAGAGCTGGGGAAACTGAGGTCTGGGGTTGTGCAGCAATTGGCCAGATTATGTGGAAACCAGTATTTGCCTGGCACTGGCTACGTGTGGCAGTGGCCTGGGCAGGTTTCGCATGTCGTACCTGTGTCTACTGTCACTATGGTCTTAGGGTGGGGAGCAGACATATCCCCATTCCCAGGCAGGGACGAGGACACAGTCACTCGCACACAGACAGTGAGCAGAGCTGGGATTAGACCTAGTCGGGCAGACTGAGAGCCCGCGTGCTTCCCTGCCAGGTCCCGCTCACAGGGACTGCACTCTCATTTGCACTGACCTCTGGGAGCTCGGCCACCCTTGAGGCCTCTCTGTCCTGGGTCCTTCTCCTGCAGTCACTCTCTCTGCATTCCCCTCACTCTGCATGGCACGCTCACTCCCCACAGCCTGCCTGGGACCCAGGGCTGTCATCGTACCCATTTTGGCAGATGAGGAAACTGAGGTACAGTGAGCCCACACTCAGCAACCCCAGCATGCCAAGGCCCATCTGCACCAGGTTCTCATCTGGGCAGCACAGAACACTTGGAAGGGTTGAGACGATGCCAATTCTTCCAACTCCACCCCTCCAAATCGAATCAATCGGTCTGTGGGGTGGGCCCGTCCTTGAGATTTTGTAAAAAAAAAAAGATTCTAAGAGGCAGCCCTGGTCTCCAGGCTCATTTACTTCCAGAAGCCTCACACCTTCCTCCATGAGGGCTGGAGGGGGAGGATCCCCAGGGAAATGCCTGAATTAACATATCTTAGTCGGGGAAACAAGTAAACGTGTATTTTACATGCTACTACTAAATATGATGTATATGATGTATAATAAATCAATAAAGGACTAATTTTGATGTAAGACACCGAAAGTTTCATTATAAAAATACCCAATAGGTCAAAAGATAATCGCAATTTTATGCAAAGCCTAATTTGATGCTAAAATGTATGAAAAGTGCCCACTTTCTTAGGCAATTTTGTGCGAAAATGACCTGCTTACAATGTGTTAAAATCAGGCCTTCAGGAGGGCTGGGAGGGAGGTCTGCCTTCCCTCCACATTTCGGTCCTGAAGCCCAAGGCTGCCAGGCCCCAGAGGCGTGGGTGCAAAGGCAATCCAGGTGTGAGGCTGACAGGCGTCCTTGAAAGCAGCCAGATGGCTGCACGGTGGCAGGTGGTGCCTCCCCCACCACCAGGCACTCCGAGGAGGCCCGGGGCTGAGTCAGAACCCAAAGGCTCCCTGCCTGGAAGGTGACTTTGGAACCTTGTGAACTCGACTTGACAGTTCCAGAAGCTGAGCAGGAAGAGGAATCCATCTCTAGAATTAGTCCCCCCACACGCCCCAGGCAAAGGAGACCACATGCTCTGGGCAGGAACGGTGCAAGGAGACACTGGTGCCACATGCTATACCCTGCCCTCGAGGACACCGAATCCTGTGGCACGGCACAGTACACTTGTGCTAAAGTGTGTCGCCTGAGTGTCAGGCCCTGCAGCAGGTTCCAGGCTCCCAAGAGCTTGGCTATACGTATCCCCCATCTACTTCCCTATGCTTTGCCACAGGTCCGAGAGAAAGTGTGTGAGCCCCTGACTCCACCATGGGAAAGCAAGTCTGCCCATCTCCTCCCACCAAGGCCCCTCTGGACAGGAGGTGAGGCAGCACCCTAGGGTGTCAACTGTCTCCTCATCCCCCACCCCCGCCTCCCTGCCAACCTCTCACTCTCCATTTTTTGTGTTTGCTGTCTCTCTCTCTGTCCCTTTCCCTCCATTCTTTCCATCTGTCTCTGTCTCCAGGCTCCCTCTGCCCCTGTCTATCCCTTTCTCCGTTTCTCTGTCTTTCTCTCCCCCTGATCTTCCCAAGCCTTGCTGGTCACACGCTCTCTAGAGAGGGCACCCCCATCTCCTGCACAGACAGGAGAACAGGCAACCTCCCAGCCAGTGGCCATGCCCCATGCGTCCTTCGTCTCTGAGAGGCCCCATTCCAACTGGGCAGCCTCTGGACATTCATTCTGACCCATTGGGAGGACTCAGGAATGGCCTGACACTCTAGACTGAGGGAGGAGGAAGTGGCCTCCCCAGCTGGCGCCAGGGCGGTGGGCAGCTCGCCACTGGCAGTGTGGGGCATGGGAAGGTGTTAGCAGACCGCAGACCGGGGGCGGGAGGCTCCTGGGAGCATCAGGGGGGCGGCTTCTCCTTCCAGCACCAGGCCAGACATGGGTGCTGGGAGAAGGGTAAGGAGAATGACCAGGAGCTGTGCCCGTGTCACAGGCCTGCTAATCTGCTCTCCCCTGGAGCTCAGGCTGGGACCTGTCTACGTGGGGCCCGGGGTCTAATAGTTCCTGTCTCTCAAAACAAGACACAGCCCACTCCTGAGTCCCCATCCCTGGTGCCTGGCCCTGTCTAGCGGAGCAGCTGGGGAGGGGCGGCTGTCTTTGCATCCCTCCTTTTCCTCTCAGGATCCAAGTGAGGTCCCCAGCATGGAACGTGAGTAGCATGGGCAGGACAGACCAGGCTGGAAACCAGCTGCCTGGGTCTGAGAGGAAGCTCTCAGCAGCTCTAGAGAATGTTCTAGAGGCAGAAGTCCCAAAGGCAAAAAGGAGAACCTCTTTCTCCTAGAGCATCTTGAAGCCTGGTGGACACGTGAGCCGGGGGAAGGGCTGTGGGCCTTCCAGGACTAGCTCTGGGGACCTCGGGGTCCAGTCTGGAGCAACTCAGGCAGCTGGGAACTCCCCAAGACACCCCTGTGCAGGGGGCTCAGCACTGGCTGGCTTTCCTCTCTCTCCTGGTCTCCTCTGTGTTGGCTCTGCTCCAGGCCAGCCTGGGAAGGGGCAGAGGCCGGAGAGGAAGTGGGCGGAGACAGCTGAGCGTGATTCAGGAGCCGCTCTGGGCAGGCCCTGGAGAGTGTGGGCAGGGAGGGCGGGGGTGACAGATGGAGGGCGCATTTATTAAGGGTGAGTCAAAAGAGGCAAAGGGTTTTCTCAGGAACCCTGGTGAGAGGGAGCCCAGGAGCCGCTGTGGTGAAGGCTGGGTGTGGTGCCTGGCAAAGCCCAGGCCACAGAGCTGGATGCTGGGAGGGCGTCCAGGGCAGCGAACATGCCTGCCTGTGTCTGGCCTGTCCAGGCCTGCAGGCTCTGGGACACCTCTTTGCATTCCTGCAGCACCCTGGCAGCCTGGGCCCCTCTCCGGCCTTGGTTTGTCTTCCTATAGAGTGGGGTCCTCCCGTCCCGCTCACACGTAGAGCCCGGCCTGCAGCGTGCACACAGCAGGAACACATCTTCCTGGTTTCTTCCTTTTTCCTGTCTGCAGCTTGAGGCTTAGATTTTTCTGGGCAGGGGATGGATTTTAACTGTCCATCCCAAAGTTCACGGCAACGTCTGAACACTGGTGTGCGTGGCCTGCCCTAGCTTGCCCCCGACCACCGTCTTGCTCCTCCCCATCTCATGGGGCTGCAACCTCCACCCCCCAGAGAGGTGCCCCAGCCTCTGCCCTCCCCTCCTGCTCACTGCCATGCCCCACTTAAACGCTCAGGAGCTCCCCTCTACTGGCCTAATTCCCACACATCCTTCTTTGAGGCCCAAGGCAATTGCCACCTCCTCCAGGAAGCCTTCCTGGGACACCTCCAGCCTGTCCCCGTTGAGCCTCCACAGAGCACATTCCCCAGGACCACTCATCTAGCCCCGGCCTGGGCCAATCTTTGAGCCCAGAAACCTTGTGCTAATGGGGCCTGGGCTGGCACTGAGGGGGTCTTGGTGCTCAGGGAAGGCGAGATTTCTGGAGGCAGTGGGTACAGGTGGGGAAAAGTTTGCTGCAGAAAAGGAGTTGCTATGGGGAAAAAGGACCTGTGCTCCAGCTGAGGCAAATGAGCTAACAGCAGGCCCTTCAGGGGTTTCGGGGGGAGACCACACCTGCAGATTAAACCAGTGACCCCACACACTGGGCAGAGGGGAAGGGCCGGGGGTTAAGGGTAGGGTGAGGGACCACCCAAATCACCAGTTTTAAAGTGAAAGTCAGAGCACGGCATCCTCTTCATGTTAACATGATAGAAGCAAGCCCCCAGCCTCCAGGATTATTTGAGAATTCTCCCTCTACACCCATCAAATTAGAGCAGTGTCCAAGGGGGCCGCAGCAGCAGCCCGACAGGCATTAAACTTTAATGAGCGCTAATGGCTTCGCCCTACTTCGTGCACCAGGCCTGCATTTATGAACATTTAATTTCTCGGGCCTCGGCCCTCCCGTCTCCAGCAGCCCCCTAGCTGGCCCCAGCCCTCCCTTACAGATGTGTGGGTGTGTGTAGTCAGTAGGTGAGGGTGAGCCTTCCCTGACCCAATGCCCCCAATAGCCTGAGAGTTCATCCTCCTAGGAAATTAGGAGCCAGCAGTAGCAATCCTGTCACCTGCCAGACCTAGGGCTCCCAGGACGTGTCCAGAGGGCCCTGGGGCAGGCCCCACCCGCCTGCAGACAGGTAACATGATGCCCAGAGCTGCCCAGCCTGCCCCTGCCAGGGGGTACCTGTGTCAGACCACAGGGCCCGGCTGGCGGCCAAGCCCCTGCTGCCCCCTGGCGGCGAGGATGAGGAGCCACCACCCCTGGGCCCAGGCCCAGGCTCAGGCTGGGGGTGGGGGGTGGGGGCTGGAGGAGATAGAGGGCATCCTGGCTGGGGGTGCCCAATTCTGGAACAGAACTGTCACAAAGATCAGAACTCTGGGCTGGATGCTGCCTCATGGGTGGGAGTCCCTGACCCTGAGGACTGCAAATTCTATAGCAACTGAAGAAAGACTATTCTGGAAGGTTCCAGACCTGTCTCAGCCAGGGATAGGTGGCTTTTTGGCCTCAGGAGTGGCCTCTGCAAAATGACGTTAACAAAACAAGGGACAGCTGCATCCACAGCCCTTCAGATCCAAAATGGGAGTCAAAGCTAGAGGCGTTTATTAAGCACCTACTGTGCACAAAGTCCTATCCCTGACAATGCCACAGCATTCAAACATAATCACTTGCCAGGCTTCCAGGAGAGCTGTATCAGTCACAGACAACCACCGACCTCCCTCTGCCCCTGGCGGGCTAGAGGCCACAGCTTCCCAAAGCTCACGTTTCCCTGCTGATGTACAAGGAGCAGCTGCAGCGTCCCAGGTGGGCCTCAAGCTATGACCTCGAAGTGGCAGCAGCCTCCACAAGACCCTTGGTCTGCTCTTCTTCTGTCTGACCAGCTCCCGGTCCTTGTCCAAGAGAGGAGGCCAAGTCCAAAGAAGCAGGGAGAGGAGGAAAAAGGAACCCAGGCCCCACTCAGCCATGCTCTGGGAGACAGGCTTTGCCTCCAGGGGACAGAAAGCCTGCACAGCATCCCTTCCTCCAGCCTCCAGGCTCCCTAATGCTGATTCCAGTCACTCCCACAACTTCCTGTCTGTATGATCTGGCTGGGCCAGACAATGGGGGAACATACCGCCAACAGGATTGCTCGATAAAATACAGGACACCCAGTAGAATCTAAATTACAAACAAGAAATACTTTTTTTGATATAATGGCATTTTTAAGATAAAAATTATGTATCATCTATTTCAAGCATACAGTTCAATGGTTGTTAATATATTCATAGAGTTGGACAACTATCACCACAATTTTATTGTTGGTTTCTTTTCTTTTGCTCTGTTTTGTTTTTGAGTCTAACTTTGTGGCCTTCAGTAGTGTGCCAGAGCCTCATATCTCACAGCAACCCCAAACTCTTGGGCTCAAGCGATTCTCTTGCCTCAGCCTCCCAAGTAGCTGGTACTATAGGCGCCCGCCACAATGCCTGGCTGTTTTCAGAGATGGGGTCTTGCTCTGGCTCAGGCCTCAAACTCTTGGGCTCAGGTGATCCAACCACCTCAGCCTCCCAGAGTGCTAAGATTATAGTCATGAGTTACCGCACCCAGCCTTATTGTCAGTTTTTTATTTTGTTTTGAGGCAAGGTCTCACTCTGTTGCCCAGGCTAGAGCACCATGGTGTCATCATAGCTCACTGCAACCTCAAACTCCTGGGGTCCAGGGATCCTCTTGAGTAGCTGGGACTACAGGCACGGACCACCACACCTGGGTAATTTTTCTATTTCTTGTAAAAATGGGGTCTCACTACATTGCTCAGGCTGATCTCAAACTCTTGACCTCAAATAATCCTCCTGTCTCAGCCTCTCAGAGTGCTAAGATTATAGGTGTGAGTCACCATGCCTGGTCTCACAATCCATCTTATAATATTTTCATTACTCTGAAAAGAAACTCCACATCCATTAGAACTTGCTGTCCATTTCCTCCATAGCCCCAAGCAACAAATATTTTAAAAGCATAAGTATATTCCAGATACTGTAGGGAACATACTAATACTAAAAAATGTTTGTTGTTCACCTGAAGTTGAACAGAGGGTCCTATATTGCTTTTCTTTGTGAATCTGGCAATGCTCTTGGCCAGGTCTGTTGTAAGTATTAAATGAGTCAGGCACCCTGTACAGCAGGGGTCCTCAAACTTTTTAAACAGGGGGCCAGTTCACTGTCCCACAGACCGTTGGAGGGCCGGACTATAGTTTAAAAAAAAAACAACTATTAACAAATTCCTATGCACATTGCACATATCCTATTTTGAATTAAAAAAAAAAAAAAAAAAGGGAACAAATAAAATATTTAAAATGAAGAACGACTGAAGTTAAATCAACAAACTTACCAGTATTTCAATGGGAACTACGGGCCTGCTTTTGGCTAATGAGACGGTCAATGTCTGGTTCCATATTTGTCACTGCTAGTCGTAACAAGTGATGCAAGTGTGCATCAGTTAGTCCCCAGACGGAGAGGAGGGGAGTCGGAGAGTGCCGCACACATTCCACACATGCGTACTGTAGCAGGACAGGCAGCGGTGGCAAAAACACCCCGAGGGCTGGATCAATGTCCTCGGTGACCCACAGGCCAGTAGTTTGAGGACCCCTACTGTACAGCGTCAAGCTATTTGTTGGCTGTTTTGTTATCATTATTTGTATTGTCTTAATTTGGGTTCCTCCAGAAGCAGATCCTGAGACAAGGATCAAGTGCAGTTTATCTGGAAAAGAATCCTGGATGTGTGGGAGTCGAGGAGGAAGGAAAGCCAACAGGGGCCAAGCTAAGCAGTCCTGCTGGGGACCCTTGGAGAGAAGAGTCCCCAGGAAGGACCAGGGGGACCGGTACACTCAATATCACCTCTCCTTCTTGGGTTGGAGCTGTACCCAGGGGCACCGGCCCTCAGCACTTAAGTTGCAGCCTGCTGTGAGTGGGGACAAGCCACATTCAGCTTTCCAGCATGGAAATCCAGAAGCCATAGGGTTCCACGGATCCAACCTCGGACAACCTTGGAGATGGGCAGAGGAGATACAGGCGGGGTTCCACAAGCACCTGCTATAGTGGCCTTGGGCAAGTGTGCATGTGGGATAGTCCCCCCACCCCAAATTCATGTCTCCCTGGCACCCGTGAAAGGATGTTATTTGCAAATAGGGTCTTTGCAGATGTCATCGCGTTAAGATGAGGTGATGCTGGGTTATAACTGGTGTCTCTTTATCAGAGGAGGGGGGTTTGGACACAGATACTGAGGGAAGATGCCACATGAAGACAGAGGCAGAGATTGGAATGCTGCTGCCACAAGCCAAGGAATGGCAGAAAGCAGCAGGGGCTGGAAGAGGAAAGGAAGGGCCTTTGCCCAGACCTGTCACAGCCCTGCCGAACCCTTGATCTCAGGCTCCCCACCTGCAGAACTATGGGAGAATATGCTTCTGTTGCTTTAAGTTTGTGCTACCTTGGGCGGTGCCTATGGCTCAGTGGGTAGGGCGCCAGCCACATACCAAGGTTGGTGGGTTCAAACCTGGCCCCGACCAAACTGTAACAAAAAATAGCCGGGTGTTGTTATGGGCAGCTGTAGTCCCAGGTACTTGGGAGGCTGATGCAAGAGAATTGCCTAAGCCCAAGAGTTGGAGGTTGTTGTGAGCTGTGACACCATGGCACTCTGAGGGTGACAAAGTAAGATTGTCTAAAAAAAAAAAAAAAATTGTGCTACCTTGTTACAGCAGCCCCAGGAAGCGAAAGGTGCAAATCACTTTACTGCTCCATGCCTCAGTTTCCTCAATTGACAAAAGGGATAAAAATGCCTCCTTCAGGCCATGCGTGGTGGCTCACATCTGTAATCCCAACACTGCAGAGTCTAGAAGTTTGGGACCCTGTCTCTACAAAAAATAAGAAAAATCAGCCAGGCACGGTGGTGTATGCCTATAGTCCCAGCTGTTCGGGAGGCCGACGTAGAAGGGTCCCCTGAGCCTCGGAGTTCAAGGCCTCAATGAGCTATGATTGCATCACTGTACCCAGCCTGGGAACAGAGTGCAACACTGTCTCTAATACAAAAAGGCCTATTTTGTACGGTGGTTGGGGATCAAATGCATTAATAACCCCGAAGCATGGGACCCAGCACGTAGTGAAGCCCGCACTGTGTGGGTTATAGCTTCTATTCCTGCCGGCTGCCTGTTCCATCCCAGCCTCTCTGGAGTGGGCTGGGCTGCCAGCAAGTGGGGGTTTGGAGAGCTGACAGCATCAAATCCTCTTAAGCAGCCCCAGCCGGGGAGGCTGGCGCCTTGTTCTGTCAACCCCTGGGGCTCGGCGGCGGGGCCGTGAAGGCGCTGTAATAAAGTGGACCGCTATCAATTCCCCTGGTGCCCAGCCCCTCCACTCCGCCCAGCCTAGGCCTTGTCACTCTGCCAGTATTACGCATCTCCAAAGTGCAGACACAAAAATGTAATGTCATAACATTCGCAGTCCAGTAACCTTTGCTCGAGAGACGGTTCCAGCTGTCAGAGGAGCCGGGAGGTAAATATTTCAGCAGGTAGAGGCCAGTGAGGGGCTGGGGCTGGGGCCAGGCTCCCTGAGATGGGCAGGAGGGCACAGTCAGGGGAACGCTAGTGTCCGACCTCACCCCGTTTAAAATATCTGGCAAAGTAAATCCAAGGCTGGTGAGCAGGAGAGGCCAAAGCCAGGATAAAATATGAGCAGATATAAAGTCAGACACCTTTATTGTTCTGAAATGTCTTCCAACAAGTTATGGGACCACGGCACGACCCCAACCTATCATATTGTTATACGGCAGGACACAAAGCGGACTCTCAGAATTAGAGCTCAAAGGAGACTCACTGCTCTTGCCAGTCTGCGTGCCTGAGTGCAGGTGTCCCCTGACCCTGATCCGGCTGCCAGAAAGGAGCGCCTGTCCTCATATTTCATGGACACCTCTCTTCCATGCTGTCCTCTCTGGAGGCTGCTGGAGCCACAGCTGTGGCCTCAGAGCTACAGGCCATAAGTATTTGCTGAGCATCTACTATGTACTAGCAACTATGCAAGATTTGGGGGACTTGGAAGTTGGGGTTAGAGTTGCAATTCCCAGGCCTGGGCTGCAGGTGCCTCAGCCTATACCCTAAGGGCTGCAGTGGGCACTTTATCCTCTCTCTGTCCCTTCTCAGGCTTCAGCAGTGCCTCAGTTTCCTCTGGGCAAAATGGGACAAAAAGCCTGACTCCACGGGGTCTCTGTAAGACCTCAGTGCCCAGATGCTCAGCTTGCCCTACCTGACATGTGACCATTTGTAAGCAATACTCCTCTTGGGGCCTCAGTTTACTCCTCTGTAAAATGGAGCAATGCTAGCACCTCCCTGGCAGGTTGGGAAGCTGCATTGTGTTAGGATAGGCAAAGGGCTTCTGGCAAGAAAGACCTTGACAATTTGCTGGGATTATTATTGTTTATACAGCGGAGAAGAACTTGGAGGTTCAGCTGTGAAGGCAGGTGGTCCTTCAGTCTGTCTCAGGGTCTCTAGGATGTGGCAAACAGTAGTGGGACGGCAGAAGACTGAACTTTGCACATTGAGGCTTTATTCCACCTGCATGCAAATCAGATATAGATGTACACTTCCCCTAGACCTGGTGTGACCCTGGCAGCTTCTTAACATGTTCTGCTCAACCAGAGAGCTGAGGCCAGCCACTCCTCTTCCCAAGACTTGCCTGGAAGCCCTGATGGGCTGAGCTCTTTTTCTTCATCAGTGAGGGCCCTTCCCTGGTTCAGAGAGTGCCCTCGGTGTCACAGAACATTCCTCTACCTTGTAGGATTCATGGCACATCTGTGACTGTGTCTGGGAGTAACCTATCTGATCCACCTTCCCACCCACTTTGTCATTCCAGATACCTGTCCCAGCTCAACCCAGTTCCCAATGCAACTGTCTCGTCTCTTATGACCTCATCAATGTCACAACTGGGTCAGGAAGGGAAAGAAACCCTGACGTTGCCTGCCTGCCCGTCTTCCATCTTTCCTTCCTTCCACCACACCACCCGCCCACATACCCACTCATCCATCCTCCCATCCATTCTTTCATTCATCCATTTGTCCAGCCGTAAGCATTTACTGAGCACCTGCTATGTACCAGGCACTGTCCTATGTTCTGGGGACACATTGGTGAACAAAACACAGGGGACAAACTCTGACAAAGCTTATGTTTTAACCAAGGGAGAGAGAGTTTTAAAAAGAAGAAAAATCAGACAAGACAATTTTGGGGAGTGAAAAGTATGAGCAAGGAAGCTAATCAAGGTGATATGGAAGTGCTTTCTAGAGGGGTGAGGGGTAATCAGATCAAGTGATCTGGAGGAGCCTCACAAAGAAGGTGACAGTTCAGCTGAGGCCTGAAGGTCCAGAGGGAGCCTTGTAGGATTCATGGCACATCTGCGACTGTCTCTGTGGGTGTCCTACCTAATCCACCTGAAATGTACAAAATCCTATGGAAAGAGCATCGCAGGCAAGCAGGTCTGGGGCAGAACCACAAAGGAGGAGTCAGGAAGCTGTCAGCTCTGGTGGACTTGGATGGGTGGGTGAGGGTGCAGCTAGCAAGGAGGCTGTAGCCAGAGCCTGCAACTCTGCAGTCTGTGACAAACGGGCGATGTGTCAGGAAGTGGGGGTTCTGAGAAACTGGTGGGTGCGGGACTCGGGCTGGGCCTGGCCCCCCAGGTGGGGAGGGGGCCCAGCGTCTGACGTGCAGGTCCCACATGCAGGGCTGGGCTGTGGACAGAGCCCCAGCTGTCAGGAGAGGCAAGGAATCCCAGTGCCACCCCCTGGGATGTGCCTCACACTCAAGTTGTCCAGAACGTAGGGGAGCTGGCACTAGAAGTCCCCCATAGATGATGCGATATACCCCAGAACCTTCCATGGGAACTGTGCCATGGTCCCCTCAAACATACGCCCCTCCCTGCCAGAGCCAGCAGCCAGGGCTGCACCCAAAGGCATCCCAGGAGCATCACTCTGGTTCTTTCTCTCCCCAACAGATTTCTCTTAAAATCTGTTAACAAGAACACCAGGGGAAGGCATTGGAAAACACACGCCAGGCGGGCTGCCTGGGTGGGGGTGGGGCTCTGTCCAGCACCCAGTGATCTGGGCTTCTCTCTGCTGATCGCTGACTCCATGTCAGGCTCCCTTCAGGACTCTTCACGAACAAGCCTGTTCAGTCCTCACATCACTATTTCACAGTTCTGAGAAACTGAGCCCAGAGAGGGTAAGCATCTCCTGGAAGTCACACAGCCAACAAGGCTGGGATCACAAGCCGTGCTCTGAACTCCCACGCAGATGACAAAGATGAGGAGGATGACAACACTACAGATCACACTTCCTCAGTGCTAGGGACCCACCACTGCCATAGCCTGTCACAGTTATAACTCATCTCATCATCACAAAACCCATGAGTTAGACCCTATCATTATTATTTACTTTTATCTATAGGGAAACCAAGGCAAAAGAGAACAAAGGACTCACCCTCTTTCACTGTAAGGAAAAGGTGGGGCCGGGATTGGAGCCAGGCAGAACCAGCTGCTGCCCCTTAGAATCAGCTGCCCTGCTGGCTCCAAATGGGGGCAGAGGGGGACGGAGACACTGGCCACAATCTCAGGGCTTCATCCAGCTCCCTGGGCTGCATAGCTGAGAAAGGGGTGTGTGGGGAATCCCACCTGAGCCGCCACATTTAAATAAGCTGGGAAGTGGCAGTGGTCTCCAAGTGGTGTGCCCTCATCCCTGACCTGTCACAGAGAGGCCTTGACTGAGGGGCAGCTGTCACATGGCCACAAGGCCCACAGGCGGGCACACACAACAACACACACTCTACGTGCTTCCTCGGGAAAGGGGGCTCACCCCTGCCCACCACTGGAGCCAGCCCTGAAATCATCCTGTGTCCCCATCCACCCCTCACCCACATTTAGGGCTGCGGCAGGCCCTGTCTGCAGCTGGAGCCATCCTGGCCTCGGGGTCAGCAGCGGTCATTCTTAATGGCTCCACTCCCCCGTTTGGCTCTGTCTCCACGAGGGAGTGATCTATGACCCCATTACCGCCGGGGCCTCTGAAGGGCTCTAGGATGGATTACCGGCTGCCTCATGAGAGCAGGGAGGCACAAACCCGGGCAGGTGAAAAATGAACTTCATCAGACTCCCTGGGTCTCATTACCATCCGTCAGCAGCCAGGCCGGCCCCGGGGAGCTGTGGCACCTGCCTGGCGCAGGGTCTGTGGACAGCCCCCCCCAGGGCTCTATCTCAGCCCTGGCCCCACCTGGCTGCCTGCTTCGCTCCCCAGGGACCCCATCTGTGAGGGGGGGCGTGGTGGTATGTGGGCTACGGGAGCAGCAAGCATCTCCCACCCAGTCCTGAGTCTCTGCCTAGGCGTCTGCCCCCCTAGATGGGACTCCGACGTGGCGGCTACACCATGCCCATGTGGGGGCCCAGCTCACACACAGATGGTGCCAGGGGCACGGGGCAGCAAAGGGGGTGGGGGCTCTGCCTGCCCATGGCGTGACACACAACACACACACCTCTCTTCTCACCCACCTCCTGCCCTAGACAAGCAGCTATAGGCCTTTGGCCACTGCCCCAACACACCTGCTGAGGCTGCCTTGCCCAGGGCCACTGTACCAAGTCCCCTGTGCCTAGCTCAGGGTACAAAGGGCTTCCTTGGCAAGAATGGACTTGTCCCCAACTACGAGAGCAACATGAGGCCTGGGATAGATGACAGGGAGCTGTCAAGACTTTGCTATGGGGAAGTGGTTCTGGAAGCATCCAGCTCTGGAAGCCAGGGCAGGTGGGGCAGGTGTGCCCAATACGCCAACCTGAGGTCAGCAGCAAGTTCACCACAAGGCTTGCACCCAGGTGCATGAAGGGCCAGTAAGACACAGGAAGCCTGTCCCATGTCCCCTCCTGGGGTCCAACCCTGGAGGACCAGTTTCAATTTTCCCCTACCCCTCCATTATTTGTGTCCCCCATGGGGGCCTGCACTCGCAAGGGGTCTGAAGATGAGGGTGCCGGGGCATCCATGGCCTCCCACCCACCTGCCTGGCCGTGAGTGTTCAGCCTCTGTGGGCCGAGCTGGTGTGAGAGGGAGAGTGAGGCCCAGGGGCAGGGGACAGTCAATGAATCTTTCAACCCCGTGCACAGACCTGAGGCTAAGCAGCTCGTGGGAAAGGCATGGGACACAGCACCAACATGGTGCAGAAATGAAGGCTCGGAGAGGCTGGGAGAATGGAGGTCACATGGCAAGTACACAGCAAAGGTGACAGCTCGCCAGAGGCCTTGTCCCCACTGCTAGGTTATGCAGTAAGGAGAGGCCCTCCAGGCTGGACCTGAGCACAGACCTCGGAGGATGAGACCATCCTGACACCTCTGACACCCCTGCCACAACCTCACAGTCTGGTCTCAGCCACCAGGAGGCACATCTCTGTCCCTCTCAGGGAAGGTCTCCGGGACCCCCACAGGGGCTTGGGCTGGGCAGTCACCTGCCTTGTGTCTACACTGGCACATCCCTACCCTCCTCTGATTCTGTCCCCATCTATCAAGGGAGGTGACCACTCACTGCTTCCCAGCAGGGCCTAAGGGTCAAGGAGAGCTGCTCCGTGAAGTGGCCTTGGGGATCCCGCCTGATATTGATTCCAAGGGAAAAGCCAAATGGGATCTGAACCCCAGCTGGGTGGCTGCCAAGTCTACTTTCAGGGGGCTGTCAAAGACTGGTGACAACAGCTTCTCAGCCAAAGACACTTTCACTGACCCAGAGACCAGTGGTCCACTCTGACCCCAGGGCCTGCAGGTGAGATGCACGTGGGGTCCTCCTACCCCTCCTGTCCCTTTAATGGCAGACTCCACTTCCCCCTGGCGGCTCAGCCTCCCTCAAGACCTCCTCTCTCCCCTCCCCACGCAGACGACACCCACAGGCAGGTGGAAGGAAGCAGAAAGAGTCCATTGTGGTGAAGGAAAGTCACTGTCACACTGGCTGGCCTGGGGGTGCAGTGTGAATGTCAGAGAGATAGACCAGGAGAGAGTGTGTGTGCATGGGAGTATTGAAAGCGTGTGTGTGTGTGTGTGTGGGTGTGTGTGTGTCCATGGGGCTGTGTGCAGGGCTGTGTTAGGCTATGTGTGTTAGGAGGTATGTGTTCAAACACATGCTGTGTGTGGGCAGGTGTCTGTTGTGTATTTGTGTGGCGGGAGCTCTATGCGTGCACAGGAGCATGTGTGTGCAGATGTGTGTGCACAATGCCCTGCCCTGGGCTTTCTGCCATCACCTGGGGCACTTTGACTTGCTATGAATCTGTGCCCCTGTTCCCAACTCTGTCCTTCCTGCCTCACCCAGCGTCCCTGCATGTGGGCCCAGGGACTCTGATGGGCAGAGGTTCCCACAGGCAGGTGCCCCTAATTCTCAAGACCTCTGCTTTCTCACAGGGAAAGTGAGGGGCTGGCCATCTTCACCCTCTCTGAGGTCTCTCCCGGCAGTGTGACTGGGAGTAACGCCACCCAATTCTGCCCCCTGCCCAGGCAGCTGATCCCTGAGTGTCTCTCTGAGACAGAAGAACTCATGGCCAGGAACTCCAGATCTGATAAACCTCATGTCGCAGGTAAATCCGGTCCCCCAGGGGCCCACAACTATAAGGGGTTGTCCCTGTCCCCCCTGCAGTCAGGGTTTGCGGGTATAGGAAGGGACGGGAACGCTAAGATAAGAGGGTGAGCAGGGAGGGAGTAGCAGGCAGAGAGATGACCACTGGATGTCCCCGTGCCCGACCACAGCCCCACTACGTGTGGCCAGGAGATAACCACACTGCCTGGGCCACTGGCCAGGCTAGAACGCCTGCCTGGTATGCAGATCAACAGCCCCCCAGGCTCCGTGACACCCAGGAGACCCTGAGAGCTGATGTGGGTACAGCCCGCTGGGCTCCGTGGTACCCGGGAGACCCTGAGAGCTGATCTGGCTACAGCCCGCTGGGCTCCGTGACACCCGGGAGACCCTGAGAGCTGATCTGGCTATAGCCCACTGGGCTCCGTGGTACCCGGAGACCTGAAAGCTGATCTGGCTACAGCTTGCCCTCCAGCACAGACCTCGGGGGACGGGGGTCTGCTGGGGGGCCTGCCAGGCTCCATGGCACCCAGGAGACCCTGAGTGAGCAGACCCCTTGGGCACTCGGTGAGCAGGTGTGGCAGCCTGGCCTGTCTCAGCGCAGTTCCCCCAGGCTGGTGGCAGGGAGCTCTCTAGAAGGTGACATTTCTCGCTTTGAACAGACACACCAGGTTTACCTGACAGTTGCCGGCAGGGTAGTGAGCACAAGAGAGGCCTCCAGGCTTGGCTGGTATTCCAGGTCCCTCAACCCTGAGAAGAGGTTACTGTCCCAAGGGCCAGCCCGAGCTGCTGGCCTCAGTTCTGTGTTATTAGATCAACTAGTGAGGCCAGTGTGGTCTGGCTGCCTGGGTCAAATTCTGGCTTGTCACACCCACCAGGCCTCAATTTCCTTCTCTGTGGAATGGGGATAACATAGCCACCTCTTAGAGATGGCACCTGGTGAAGGCGATACATGTATTTGTTAAATAAACGTGTGTGAGTAGACAGCCCAGAGGCTTCCCCAAAGAACTGCAGACGGGAGTGCAGAGACACACCTGCAGCTGTGCGCTCACAGTGGCCTCGTTCACGACAGGTGGGGACACCTCAAATGTGAAAGCCCTAAAATGGGGTCTGCCAAGACCACAGAGTATTAGTCAACTCTAAGAAGAAGCAAAGGTCCCACACATGCTGCAACACGGATAAACCATGAGGACACTTCCCCAATATCAGAAGCCAGACACGCAAGGCCACGTGTTCTGGTTCAATTGTACGTGAAACGTTCAGAATGAGCCAGTCCACACAGGCAGAAAGTGGAGTGATGGTTGCTAGGAGCTGGAGGAAGGTGGGAGAATGAGGAACGAAACTGGTGGGCACGGGGTCTCCTTTGGGGGTGACAAGATGTTTTTGCACTGGTCAGAGAAGTCTTTGCACAACACTGTGAGTGCAGTAAACACCTCTGGGCTGTGGCAGCCGGTATTGTTA
This sequence comes from Loris lydekkerianus, assembly GCA_963574355.1. Classification (NCBI taxonomy): domain Eukaryota; kingdom Metazoa; phylum Chordata; class Mammalia; order Primates; family Lorisidae; genus Loris; species Loris lydekkerianus. Next base: position 172,792 of record CAUYPK010103945.1, read on the forward strand.
TGTGACTTGCACCACACTCTAACAAGTTAAAGGGGCACGTACTGCAAAGACTTCACCAGACAGTCAGTGGAGTCCTACACCCCCCCTGGCAATTCACAGGCCCCCCAATAAAACACAAAGAACAGGGAGGAGGATGGTCTCTGAGCCGGGCTGGCTGGCGGGGCAGGGTGGGCTGGTGTCTGACGCAGGATGATGGATCTGCTCGTGCGGGCCCCCCAGTGAGCAGTAATTGCATCTAATTAGGTCCGGGGCCACGCCAAATGGAGCCAATTTGTTAACCTTGTTTATGTCAAGCTTTCAAATCCCTGCCGTCTAACACTGAGCACAGATCAAATGTCTGAGATGAGACTCTGAACCTCCACTGTAAAGGGGGCAGCAGAGATGGGGGGGCAGACCCCAGGGTGGAGAGTCAGGAGGTGTGGGGCACCTGGGCAGCAGGGGGTCTGCCCACCTCGCCTCATCCTGACTCCATGTTCTTGACCAAATGGCCCCCCCAGGCTTCAGGCACCACATCTGCAGAACCGTGGGGTCACCTAGGGCTCAGGAAGAGAGGGGAGGCACTGCACGCTACAATTCAGATAAAGGCCGGGAGTGCCACCTTCTCCCCTCTTGAACTCTGTCTCTGAGATGACTTCAACCACTCTCCTTTGTACTCGGAGCCCTTCCAGTCCCAGTTCCATCTCTCCCCCTCCAGAGAGTCCTCCCAGCCGTCTCTGCCACGTGCCCCACTGCCTGCCTGGCTGGACAAGCCCCTGCCTCTGACCACATGTTCATGGCTATGGTGACTGTCAACCCGAATTCTCTAGCCAGGCCTGTGGTCCTTACAGCCCAAAAGAATGTTCTAGAAAGGGCAATGCTTGGCTTTCCAAGGTCGAACACCCATGGTCCTGTCCTTGGATTTGGACAATAAGCCCATGTTTGGCAGACTTGAGGTCCCCAAAAGATTGTATCCCGGCCTCTGCCAAGCAGGAAGGCTGACAGTCCAGATAATAGCTGCACCCTAGACCCTGACAAGGTGACCTTGGGCCAGGGAGGAGCAGCTGTAGGAGGATCACAGCCATCTGCTTCCCTCACCTCGGCCACAGTCACTGCTCTCTGGCTGGACCTAGGGGTCAGGTGGCAAAAGGAACACACACCCAGGCGGAAGGGACACTCACTGTCTTGCTGAGGGCACTGCCTGGCAGGAGCAGGGTACAGGCCCAGCAGCCCAAGCTGGCAACGGAGCCAAGGGCAGCAGGAAACGCCCCCCAGCAGCTGGGGGGAGGTCCCCGCTGATCCATGAGAAACCACAAGTCCTGAGAGGCCTGACCACAGGCTCACTTGGGGGCAAGAAGGAAACCGACATCTGAAAGCGCCTACTGTGCGCCAAGGGGACCTCCTCGTCTTTCCTGGAGCAAGGTGGGGGTGTCCACCACCAGTAAGGGAAGGGTGTGAAGGGCTTAACCTTCTCACTCTGCCATCCCTTCCTCTACACATCTGACAAACGTCTACGGAGGCTTCCCATGTGCCAGGCACTGTAGGTGCTGGGGACACTGGGAGGAAAGCAGACAGAAGCCCTCCCTTCTGGAGCTGGTGTGGACACCAGATGAGAAAGTGCTGGACAGTGACATACGCCAGGGAGAGGGCCTGAAGCAGGGAGGAGAAGGCAGGCCTTCGTATTTGGGGAGGGGGAGGGGAGGGCAGGAGATAATGGCCTTCTCAGGGAGGGCCGTGTGGCTCTACAGAGCACAGAGGGGTACACGGGTGGTCTGTGGCCACCCAGCCAGGGAGAGCCAGAGCCAGAGCAGAACTGAATATGTTAATTCTCAAGTCCTCTGGCTCTTTGTACCCATCCAGTCCCGCTATGTCGCCCTGTGGCCAGATGAAACGCAGCAGAGAAGACAGTACAACAGCAGAGGTAGGAGGTCACAGCAGCACCTGGGAAAGTCAGGTGGCCGTTTCCATCCCAAGCTGCCAGCCTGGCACCACCCGAGACCTGTAGGTGCAGAACTGTCTCTTAGGCCTGGGTCTCTAGGTCTCTGAGACCGGTAAATAACTGTTTCCTGCCAGTATTGGAGGGGGGGGGGGGCTAAGGAGGAAACACACAAACCTGTCAGATATGAGTGCCTGATACATGGGTATTATTGCATGGTTGCTATAAAGGAGGGGTGGGGGGTCTCCCTGGCCCCTGGGGGAGTCAAGGAGGCTGAGTGGCCTCCCCAAGGCTCATGACCCTGGAATGGACCTCCTGCTTCTGCCCTCCCAGGCAGCCCACCCTGCCAGATGAAGCCACCCTGGCCTGGAGTGAACAAGCAGGCAGCCACGTGGAGGACATGGTCCCTGGCTAGGGAAGGGTTTGCTGGGGCCTGAATATCATGGCATGAAGGGGAGTCTAGAAGCCTGGCCCTGCCTACCTCTCCAAAGCCTGCCACGGAGGAGGGAAGCCACATAAGGGCCAGTGCGAATGTGGCCCCCACCCCCCACTGGCCTCCTCAGCCCTGCCTTGACCCCTGGTGTGGGCCTGCTTGTGGCCATCACAGCCTGCCATTCCTGGGGATATCCACTTAGCCCACTGGGGTTCAGATGACCAAGGTGATGAGCCCCTTTCTGGAGGCAGGGCTGTCTGCAGCAGGCCCAAGGTAAAGTGGCCAGGCCTGTGGTTTCCCCATCCCACCCTCCTGCCAGCTTCTGTGTGGACGCTCACTCAGCATGGCCACCTGGAATGCAGCCCCTGAGGGCAAGACGGATCCTCCCCGACCACCTCTGCTGGTGCTTATGAACCCAGGACTTACCCTGGGCCAAGCCGGGTCCCAGCCCCAGGGGTGAGCCCCCCACCTGCCAGCACCTCCAAGTGCCACAGGAAGAAAGGAAGCAGGCCATTCCCACGCAGGGCAGTTTCTCTGCTGTCCCTGCTCCAGGCATTTGCCCCTCTACAGACCCAGACCAAGCTCTATCAGTCCTCCTTTTTTTCAGATGAGGAAGTGAAGGCACAGAGAGGTTAGGTAACTTGCCCAAGGTCACACAGCTAGCGGAGGTTTCGGTTGGTGTCTATTGCCCCAGGGTTCTCAGGAAGTCAGCAGTCCAAACCAGAGTTCTTAAGTTAAGAATTCACTTTCCAGAAAGGAAGGTCAGGAGGCAGAGGACAGATGGTCAGAATCACAAGGGAGGCTTTAGGGTATGGTATCCCATGATTCTCACACAACACAATGCCCATGGAAATGGGATGCACTGGACACCCAGCGACCCACCAGTGTTCCTCCGTCCTCTGAGCACAGACATGGCTTCCCGCAACCCCCAATCCCCACCCCACAACAGGGGTGCCCTGTTAACCAGAGCTGTCCACACCTATTACCCCTATCAACATTCCAGGCTCACAATTAAAAGTGACCAAACTCCAGAACAAAAATGAAAATGTGACTGGTAGGGAGGGCCTGGCCACTGCACATGGTGCAGCTCCTGCTGAACAGTCTTCTGAGACTGTGCAGTGTGCAGCCTGCAAACGGCAGGAACAGCCAGAAACCCAGTGACGGTGGCTGTGGGGGGACTGTGCATGGGCCCCTGTCACATCAGACGCAGCCTCCTTCCCCAGCTCCCCTGGCTGTCCCGTCTTCCCTTCACCGCCCAGCGTCCCTCCCACTCTGCCTGCTCTCACATGGAAGGCACCTGTGGCTTGGCAGAGACACTGCTGAGGGGTGAAGGGAAACAGCCCCACCTCCATCCCCAGGCACACTGCCAGCTCCCGCCACTGTGGTGACAGCCGCCTTGCAGGATCTGAGAACAGAACCAGGGCTATATTCATGTGTCCCCAGTCCAGACCACATGCCCAGTGGGCGGGCTGCGGGAGGGCAGAGCCGCTACCCCACACTGCCTACACCACCAGCCACAGGCTGTCTGTGCCCAAACCTGCCATTAGGGAGCCAGAAGGCGGCCAGCCCAGCCTGCCCAGCCACCAAACTCACCCCAGCCCCACCTGGGGGCCAGGGCAGTGCCTGTACTGTCTGTGCCAAGTCCCACATGCCCAATCTGAGACAAAATCAAGCTCCTTGGCCATCCTTACTGCACGGATGGGGAAACTGAGGCTCAGACTTGCCTGAGCCTGCCTGTGGGCCATCTCATCACGAGAGGGGAGAACTTGCAGGGAGGGTGTGCCTACTCTGTGGTAGGTGGGGCCCTGAGGGTCGGAGGCAGCTGGGAGGCCCAAGGAAAAACCCACATGGCTGAGAAGGGAGGCTGCCCAGAGGGTAGAGGCTGGTTCCTGATGCGAATTCAAGCTGCAGAATCACTGGGCTGGTCCCCGGCCATCTGCACACCTGGGGAAAACTTCTTATCTCTCTGAATCTTAGTTTCCTCACCTGTAAAATGGGGTTGGGATGGAACTGCCAGCAGCATGGGAGCTGGCATGCAGCAGGTGATTAATAAATGCTCTTTCCCTTCCTGTGTCCTTCTGGGTAAAAGGGAGCAATGGTCAGAAGCCAGAATACTGGTGGTGGGAAGGGTGACCAGGGAGTGGCCCCAGATAGATGGCAGGTCTGTGTGACATCCTGGCCTGGGCTCCTGGCACTCCAGCCTCTGCCTAGAAGGGGTTGTGGGATCAGAGGAGTCCAGGGCTCTAGCCTCTACACTGGCAGCACTCTCTACCCCCTAAACTGGTCAAGTACCAGCATCAGGCTGACCTGTGTGCCAGTAATGCTGGCCCCTCCTGGCTCTGACCCTTTGTGACGCAGGGGCTAGGCTGGGTCTCACCTTCAGGGGCTACCTCCTGCCCTGGGCCCAGTGAGTTCAAATGGACTGGCCCTGCCACAGCTGGGGACTGTCAGCCCACGATGCCCACCCTTCCCCTTACTTGGGGAGAGATGGGAGGGCCAAGACATGGGCTACAGGTGGCCTGAAACGGCACAGGGGGTACAGGAGGGGACCCTGGGGCTCCAAACTACCAGGCCAGGGGAAGAGCAATGACAATCCGATGCTGATGGCTCACACAGCCTGGGCCAGGCTGCAGGGGGCCCCACACCCCACTCGCTCCATCCAGCCTCACACTCCCGGCCAGGGAGGTGTGACCAACTGCCCTCCACCGCAGGAAGAGGCCCGGGGATTAGGCCGCTTGTCCAGGTCAGATGGTGGCAAGTGGCAACACAAGGATTCACACCCAGGCCACCAGCCCTAAAGCTTTCCCACCATGACCCCTGGGGGCAAAAGTGTGGTAGACAATCTCTAGGCCTCTGTAGGAAAAACGTGGTGACACCATCACCCAGGAGCAGGGATGAGAGGCCTGCCCCACCTCTATCCTTGCCCCACAGATGACTGGGGCCCTCCAGCCTTCGTGAGGCAGAGGGGAACCCACGTGGAGGCTGCCTGGGGGTCCTGAGGGCCTCCCCTCCCCCATAGTCTCCCCCAGCCAGATACATCATCCACACCCCTCATACCCTCTAGGGCTGTGGTCCTAGACAGCTGCTAAAGCCACTATCACTGTCATTGTCCCCACACGGGGGCCGCCACCCCTGCCAGAACTTTGGGGTACACACACAAAACACACACTACATGCAGATGGCCACAACTATATACAGACACACAAAGAACTACACACATACACACACCCTGGTGTGCAGACTACACACCAAGAGCCACACGCACACACAGACACGTACCAACACAGCCACACACACACACAGAACTACACACATACACACCCTGGCGTGCAGATTACAGAGCCACGCGCACACACACATGCACCAACACACAGCCACATGCACACACAGACACACACAGAACTACACACAGACACACCCTGGCATGCAGATTACACGCCAAGAGCCACATGCACACACAGACATGCACCAACACAGAGCACGCGCTGAGAGCCACACACACAGAGAACCACATGTGCACACAGGTGTACATACATGCACTCACACAGACACGTTCTCACACACACACCCCAGAGACGGGTAAGGAGCTGCTGAATTGACCTGTGTGTCCTGACAGGGCCCAAAGGGAGGGGGGAGGCCAGGTGGGCAGCCAGGGCCCACCCTCATGAAGGAAACACAAGACTGGCCCTGCCATGGTAGGGTGACCTCAGGTGGCCGTGGGGCAGGAAGGCAATCACACTCACGCTGGCCTCCAGTGGGATCCAGGGTCCCCAGTCTACCCAGGAGGAGGGGGCAGCCAGTGCTCCCTCACCCACTCCGCCCCCATTCCAGAACATCTCCTGAGCACCCACCCTGGGGTAGGACTTTTCTGGGCAGTGGCCAGCACATCTGAGCTGAGCCCCTGCCTGACACTTGCTGGGTTCTGGGGACGGCACAGCACAGCAGGTCGGACACGTGGCAACGACGACGCCATCTCTGGGCATGTGCTCCACACGCCTTATGCCATCCCACAGGGGCCCGGGGGCAGAGTCCACCTTGCAGACGGAACCACAGCGCTGCTGGGAAGCAGAGGAAGAGGCGCTCTCCTGCCCTCCCTCCCCTTGCTTGTCCCTCTCTCCTAATCCTTTCTTTCCATTTTTGTCTGTTTCATTTGACAAAACACCAAGGAAAACACACCTAAACACCCCATGGTCATCCTAGAAGATGGACAAGGTGTGTCCTGCTTTACCCAGGATGGCCCAGCTCTCACCTGACATCCTCACACAACAAACTTCAGCACCTCCCTGCCCTGGAACAGGCTCTAGCCAAGTAACCCCGTCCCTCTTGTCCCTCTTGGGCCTGAGGAAATACCTGAGAGAGAGAGAGAGAGAAGGGGAGGGTCTGGGTGCAGAGCAACCCCTGAAGTCTTCCTGGGAGAGTGGGGAGAGGCTGCCCACCAAAGCCCGGTGCCCACCACCAAGGCCAATGCTCGGTTTCATTCTTTTGTTTCAGGAGGGTTTGAAAAAGTGCAGAGAGTGGACATCAGGCAATTTGTGGGATGGGCCTCAGGGAAGCCCAGGAGTGTCACCAGCCATGCGGGTGGACATATGTTGGAGAGTAGTGGGGGAGAAGACACCCCAGGAGCTGAAACCACAGAGGAATGGCTGGCACCTCAAGGCATAGTGCAGGGCAGAAGGCACGGGGCTGGCAGGCTCTGGGCCACAGGTGACCACTGAGCCCCAGCGGTGGGAGCAGAGAACCCTGAAAGCCCCTGGCTGGACAGCAGGGGCTTGGACCTAGGGGCTGGGCAGGGGTCACAGGGCTGTACCTATGGCCTGTGATCCAGCAGGTCTTCTTTCACAACCAAGGAAAGAGCCTGCCTCCCTTTGCCACAGTAGCTGCTGCTGGCACCTGCCTGTCCTAGCAGGATTGGGCTGTCCCTGGCCTAGCAGAGGGCCTTGGCATGCAATGTCACAGCCCACTGTACTCCTGTCAAAGCCCTGAGGGTAATTCTGGAGAACCTTCTGCTCCTCTCAAGTTTAGAGAACATTTTCCTAAACAGGTTGGATTTCCTGAAATTGAGGTCAGGCCCTCTCGGTTCAGGGCAAAAACTCCATGCCACACGGCCTGGGCTTTGCAGCCCAGCTCTGTCTCTCGCTCCCTCCGCGAGTCCCTCAGCTCCTCTGTGCCTTGGGCTTCCCACCTGTCCACCTCAGAGGGTGTACTGGGTATGTGGTGAGCTGGCACCTGCTGAAGGTGGCAAAGGGCCCTAGAGTGCAGCAGGTGCTCACTGAAGGCCAGCTGCCATGGTCCTCATTACATAACGATCAAGGTACACAGAGGTGGGACCTGGAATCTGAGACCCAGAGGGAAGACAATCCTGTTTGATCTCCACCCCTCAGCAGATTTCTTGGACTCTGCTCGGATGCCATCAGGGACGGGGAGCTTGCTACCTCACAAGAGCGCAGGCCTTGTCAGTGCACTCCTCCCTAACCAGACGAAATCCATCTGCTGCAGCCCCAGCTGGGGAGTCGAGGGTCCAGATCAGAGTCCCCTGCTGCCCAGGAGATTGGCCATGAGGGCAGGAAGGGAGGCAGGGAGAAGCCCTGCACATCCCACCCAGGCCTCTGCACCTGCTCCTGCAGCTCCAGGCCTGCCCAGCTCTACTCCTGGCCTCCCTGCCCTTTTCCTTCCACTTCTGAGGCATCAGGTGGCTTAGGAGATGGGTCTTCCAGGTGCCATGCCCAGCTCTGTCCCAGGTTGCCAGCCCTCAGAGGGAAGAGAACTTGGATTCACTGACCGTAAAGAGCTGCCTGGCACCCAGGAGCACAGTGAGCTGGGCAGACAGCAACAACCTCACTCCCCCCAGGTGCCCCACAGAAGCTCTGTGCCAGCCTGTTGGAAGGAGGGGTCCCCACGGCAGGGGTGGTTGGGGCATTCCCAGGGAGAGTTTCGAGGACTGGCCACTGTGGCCTCAATGACTGCCACGCCCCTGAGAATCCTCCATGCCTGCACTAGAGTCCCTGGGCTCAGACTGAGGCCATCATGCTGGCCCTCCACATGTGTACCATGAGGCCCTGAAGCAGAACACACACCCTCCCACTGAGGCACAGCCTGTTCTCTGTCCGTCCTCCCCATCTGTCTTCTGTCCTGGATTCATACCCCCTCCCCCACGCCCTGTACCTGGTCATCCCTGGGACTCACCCAGCAGCACTTTCCACTTGGGTCCCTTCTGGTCCATGAGCCCTGAGTGTCCCAGCCCCTGGCCCCCTGAGTCTGGCCTGGCCACCTGAAGAACAGCAGTAGCCTCGGTCATCAGGTAGCTCCCTTTGGCCTGGGAGAGGAACGAAGGGCTGGAGCAGCGAGGCTGGAAGGAGAGGAGGGGTCCCCCTCTTTGCCCAGGTTGGCAGTTCAGTTTCAGTAATAAACTCCAGGGACAGCAAGAGCTACAGCAAGCCTTGACAGGGCAAGGCCCTCCCTCTGCCCTCCCAGCCTCCTCCACCCACCCTGGCACAGGCCTCTGTGAGCTGCACACAGGAGCCAGGTCGGGCTCGGCGGGTGGCGGATGCTGGGAGTGGCGGGCACCACTTCCTGCCTTTACTGTCACCACTGGCCACAGCGCTTTTCCTAGCAGGACCCAGAGGGCTCAGAGGTATTTACTGCACATGGAGAGCCACCGTGACCAGTAGAGGCTCCAGGTCCTAAGAGGGTCACACAGAGGGATGGATGTCCCACCAAGGTCACCCCAGTTGTTCACAGAATCATTTCACAGTATATCCTGAGTGTCCACGCAGGCCAGGCACCATGCCAGGCCTGGCGGTAAGCTGGATCTGCTCCACTCTGCGCAGAAGCAACTCTGCCCAGGAACGTCTTCAGAGAGCGAGCCTCAGGAGAGACAGCTGCCAGAGGAAGGGCAGAGGCTGGGGGCAGGTCACATGCTCTGGAAATTGCAGGGGATGCTGAGGGATGCAAGTGCCCATGAGGCCTTGCTCTCCAGAACTTTACAAAGATGCTCCCACAAGAGATGGAGAGAAATCTGATGAGAAGGTATGTGGTTCCGTGGGGAGAGAGGAGGGAGGGGGAAGGAAGAAGCCTACTACCATTGGGTCTCCTCCCTGGGGTCTGTACCTCTGTCCTACTTAAACCCCAGTTCAAGTGTTGCCTCCTCCTGGAAGCCCTCCTGGGTTGCACTGCGCTTTCTGTGCCTTCTGCCCTTTGTTTCTGTCAGCGTATCTGGGAGCATGAGCTGAATGGTGGCTGGAGGTGAGGACTACTTGCTTTACAAGGCAGGCTGGGCCCCGGGGGATGCCCAGTACACCTGAAGGTGGGCCCACAGGCTCTTTCTGGGGTGAGCTGGTGAGAGGCTGGGGAAGATATGGAGCCTCATATGGTCTCTGAAGTGATCCCTCTTCCCTATGCCCAGGTCAGGGGGTTAGGACTGGCCCAGGCCAGTGTCAGTGCTTTCGCTGTGTCTGGGGCTTTGTTGCACCACCTCCTGGGAAAATGCCAAACTGCACCCAGCCTCCAGGTAGAGGGAAGAACCCAACCCCTCCCAGGACCCCACCAGGAGGGCTGCGACCCCAGTTCTAAAGGCTGTAGTTATTAGCTGAGGCCACCCTCACAGCCCGGCCCCATCAGGTAGGTTCTAGCGCCATCCCCATGTTCTGGAGGAGAAACCTGACCCAGGGTGACCTAGATTGCACCCCTAGGGGGTGAATCCACTGTGAGACTAGGGTGACAGGGTGACCTAGAGACTAGGGTCACAGGGTGACCTAGATTGCACCCCTAGGGGCTGAACCCACTGTGAGACTCACCACCACCACCCCACCCCCCAGCAAGACCACGAGGCTTGAGGGACCAGCTCCAGCAAAGCACCTACACCTGTGCCTGGCACACAGTTGGTGCTCAGTAAATGACTATTTCCAGGGCTCCTCCCGACCTGCCTACTCTTTAATTGTGGGAACGGACCTGCTATGACACAGCCAGCCAGACAAGCACCCAAAAGACATCCATGACTAATCCGCAGAGCCCCTGTCATCTTGTGTGGCAAACAGGCTTTGCCGATGTGATTAAGTGAAGGACCTTGAGACATGGGGTCTCCCGGGTTATCTGAGTGGATCCAACAGAATGACAGGGGTCCTTTACGGGAGGCAATAGCTGTGAGAAGTGTGGGATGCAGAGACGGGAGCAGGAGGCTGGGCGAGAGAGGAAGGGGCCGGGAGCTGGGGAGCAGGTAGCTTCTGGAGCTGGAGAAGGCCAGAAACAGACTCTCCCCTGGATCCTCCACAAGGGGCTGCCCTGTTGCCATACTGCATTTAGCTTCGGGAGACCTGCGTCCAGAACCGTAAGTGAACAGCACGGCTTTTGTTTTAAGCCACCAAGATCGTAGGGGTTTGTTACAGCTACCGCTGGAAACAGTGTGTAGCTGAGAAGAGCCCTGTTAGCAAGCTCACAGTAGATGCTCAATAAATGCTCTCTCCCATGTATACAACCCAGGGATCCTGTGGCCCTCTCCAGGCATCCAAGTCTAAGTGGGAGGCAGGACCAATCACTCAGTGTCCTTGGCCCCAATCTGATCACACTGACTGCCCAGGAAAGGCAGGGCAGCCTGGGGACACAGGATTTTTATTTTTTAGAGCAGGCCCCCTATAGGCTTCTGAGTTAGGGTCCCATTGGTGCCTGCTGTGCCCAGTGACCTTCAGAGCTTCCCCAGCATAAAGAGTTCTGCCCAGAGTGATCCAATGGTAGACCCCACTCTGGGCACTGCAGAGAGAAGGGAGGTTCTGGAATGCGGTGAGGACCAGATCGGAACATCAGCCCTTGACCTAGGGAACTCGGGAAGATGCACACCCTGTGCTCACTCCTCTTCACGTCCCCCCACTCCCCTCCCCACCCGGGTCAGGGCCTCCAGCACCAGCCGACCTAAACGCCTGTGTTTACTCCACAAAGCTTTACTGAGCATGTGTTACATGCCCTGTGCCAAGTGCTGGGGAAGTGAGGAGGACAGTAAGCCATGGCCCCGTGCCAGGCAGTGGCTGCTTCAGGGCCTTTGCATCCCATGGCCTGGAACTGTCTGTCCAATGCTACCTTCCCAACAAGGCCTAGGGCCACTAGTCTGATGCCATGCCCTCATCTCTCAGTGTTCCTTGTCCTACTTTCCGTTGTGGCTCTTACAACATCTGGTGTCATACAGTGGCTTGCTTATTGGGGAGTCACTTGTCTTCTTCTGGAATGACAGCACTTGGGGCAGAGACTTGTGTCCTCAGTACTGCTGTGCCCCCCACCCTGAGACTAGCATGGCCTTCGATGTCTGGGAACAAATGTGCACGTGGATGACAGGGTGGGGGTGGAGGCCAGTGTGTGAGCGGGCAGGTGTAACCTCACCTGGAACCATGGGGGAGAACACAGAGGGGGAACATGCTCAATTCTGAAATGCCGTCTGCTCCTAGTGAGAAGGTTGTGTATGGGTGGACGTCAGTGTGGGCACAGTGAGGGTCTTACAAATGAGGCACCCTCCAGTGCCAAAGGTGACTAGCTGAGGTCCCCCAATGCCAACTGTTAGTTTGGACCTGGTCAAGGGGAATGAAGGACAGTGGGTAGGCAGAGACCATGGCCAGAGTGGTGGGCAGGTGGGCACTAGCCTTGCAGAGGTAGTCTGTGCCCAATTCAAGGCTCTGTCTCCCTCGGGTCCCCAACACTGCTCTGGGACGCTCCAACCCAAGCTTGGGAATAGACCCTTCTGCACTTCAGCCAATCTGAATTTAGAGAGACGTTCCCATTGAGAGTACATAGGCCCTCTCAGCGTCGGGCCAGTGATTTGCTTTTGTCTTTTAGCCATTGTGAAGCATGTTCAAGTCAATTCTTGGCTTGTGGTTTTTTCAATTACCCAAGTTAAATTCTCTTTTCTTTTTTATTTCATGAAAATCTAAACCAGTCACAGATGGACACACATAGTCACACCCTGGCAAAGGAACCAGCTCCAGGAAAACAGACCCTGGAAAGCAGGAGAGTAATAGGCAGGCGGGGTCTCTAGGCATAACCCCTGCTAAATATTCAAAGAGGTTCCTGAGGAGGGATCTGCTTACAAGGAAAGAGCCTCTTGGGCTTCCCAGGCTTCTAAATCTTCCTGTCCTGACTTGCAAGCTCTGTGCTCCCAGCAGCTGCGTTACAAGAAGTTCTCGAGAAGATAAACAGGTCGCTCACTCGTGAAGAGAGAAACAGACTTTGGATCCCAGCTCAGCTGGAAACGTACAAGGAGAGACAGAGTGGGTGACAGGAGCGGGAGGCAGTCACACTGCGGAGAAGCCTGGGAAGGGGGCTCTCGTGCCGAGTGGAGAGGCCCCGGCCAAATCCATGGGCACCCCCTCCCCCCACGCCCTCTGAAGCAGCTGCCGCTTGGCACGGGGCGGAGCTCCCGGGAACCCAGTGTCAGCCCACTCAGCTCCAGAGCTGTTCCAGGCGACGCCTGCCAAGGCCTTCTGGAAGCCAAAGCCAAGAGCCCAAGCGCAGTCCCCGCCTTCCTGGCAATGGAGGCCTGACCCTGGCTGGGAACCTGTGTGCCCAACAAAGAGGACATAAAAGCTGTCCCAGAGCCAGGACTTCTGGTGGTTACCGGCTCACTCTCACTGCCAGGGTCAGACCTAGCTCGTGCCTGTATGCCAGACACCACGCTAAGCCCTGTATGTGGGTTGACTTGAATCCTCCCAACTACCAGAGGATCAGCCCCTCTGTACAGAATGGGGAAACTGGGGCACAAGGGAGTTGGTTATCTGCCTGATATCAAAATCTCAAAAGGAGCAAAGCCAAGTTTTGAACTCAGAGAGAGCAAGTTTGGCTCTGCACACTTAAAGACATTCACAGGCCGAGAGCAGTGGCCCTGAACTCTGGGAGGCCGAGGCAGGACTATTACTCAAGCCCAGGAGCTGGAGACTGGCCTGGGTAATAGTGAGACCCCATCTCTACAAAAACTAAAAAATCATTAGCAGAGTGTGGTGGTAGGCACCTGTAATCCTAACACTCTGGGAGTCTGAGGCAGAAGGTTTGTTTGAGCTTAGGAGTTAGAGACCAGCCTGAGCAAGAGCTAGACACCTAGGAGTTGGTGGTTGCACTGAGCTGTGATGACACCACTGTACTCCAGCCTGGGCAACAGAGCGAGACCCTATCTCAAAAAAACATTTTTTAAAAAAAGCTATACATATCCTAATCACACCCAGCAAAGAATTATTTAAACACAGGGCTAGAAAGGAAAAGGAGGCGGCGGGGAATGAAGTCACTTCAGACCGCTATAAACATTCAACTTCCAGACAACTGATACCATAACATTCTTACGGCCACATAGTTATATCCACTAGACATGGCCCCTGGGGAAGCTGCCCAGCCTCCAAGAAATCCCTGCTGCAGGGCCTGACGGGCTCGCCCTAGGGAAGGGACTACCTATATTTACCCTCTCCTGGCCTCTTTTTTTATGTTCTCCACCCTCCTGAGTGTTGCCTTCCCCCAGGGAGCTGGGTCAACTGCTGGTACTTTAATGCAAAGCTACCCTTCCTGACCCCTGGTAACAGGACAGCAAAAGCAGAGGGTGAGTTAGAGCAGGGGAGGGGGGCACTGAGCTGTTGCTGGCATGAACAGGACCGGTGACATGGCTCTAGGAACATGCTGTCTCCACTGCAATTCTCAAAGGGAGACCAGGAGACCAGGAGACAAGGGAATGTCACGATCTCTCTGGCTAAGCTCCCAGGCAGACCTGGAGGACATGGGACACAGAGAACCTATGTAAGGGCAGCCTTAGCCAAAGCCCAGCCTCAGCCCCATCCTAGGGGAGCTCTGGAGGGTGAGCAGAGCCTCTGTCATGGAGCAACGGGCTCCACTTCAGGGCTATAGAGGGCCACCGGGGATGAGAGCTCCTGGCCTTCATGCCAAGGGCACAGGCCTCCAAAGAGAGTCATAAGTGTAGCTTGGAACCAGAACACACAGGACCAGTGGGAGGTGTAAGGGACCAGGAAATGTCTGGGCACAGCAGTGACAGGTCTGGCCCATGCCATCTTTGGCTCATGGAATTGCACGCAGCATACCCAGCAGAATGGTGACAGGAGCAGAGAAGGCCGACCAGGCTTTCACAGGACTCAGCCACACCTGCCGGGGACAATGACACTGCGTGTGGTTCCACTGCCCAGCAGCTCCATGCCCAGCCCCCCTTGCACCTGGGTGGGCCTGAGTTGGTTCAGGTCAGCAGCGTGTCACGAGAGTAGCGCGGGTCTCTGTGAGGCCACCGTGGGAAGCATCCGATGGCCTTTCTGTGTTCTCTTCCCTGGGTCTGTGGTGACAGAACATCAGGGCACTGCAGAAGTTATAAGAAGGCAGTGATTGCAGATTGAAGGGAGCCTGGGACCCTGAGCCACTGAGCCACCGAGCCACCAGACTAGGGCTGCACCTTTTACCACTGGGCCTCAACTGATGCAGCTGATTTTGTAAATGACAGAATAATGTCTGTGTCCTGATCTCTGGAACCTGTGACTATGTACCCTTACATAGCAAAGGGGGAATTAAGGTTGCAGATGGGATTAAGGTGGCTAATTTTCTGACCTCGAGATGGGAGATTATCCTGGATTAGCCAGGTGGGCCCAGCGTTAATCACAGGGGCCTTCTAAGCAAGCAAGGGACGTGGAAGAGAAATGAGTCCTGATTTTTACCCAGTGAGACCCATGTCGGGCCTCAGACCTCCAGGACAATAAGAGCAAATGCGTGTTAAGAAGTCACCGCCTACGTGATCATTTGTTACACCAGCCAAGGACCGTGGCCATGGTGGCGGGCAAGGCAGTGCTAACCCAGGGAAGCAAGGGAAGGGAGGGAATCTTCCTCCCATCCACTGTCCCAGAGATGGGCTGGCTCCCCCCAACACTGTGGCCGACAGAGGGTGTCTGGTAGTGACGGTGCCTGTGGGTAAACAGAGGCAAAGTGTGGGGAATTCAGGCTTTTATGAATGTGCCCTCCAGTTAGGAGACAGTCCAGGTGTTCACGCCCTTGGTTACCCTCACTCCCTCCTTCTCAGGTATTTTCTAAGTCCTCCTCTGTGTGGGGATGCTGGGATCAGCCCGGCCCTGGGAACTGAGACAAGAAACCCCATGGGAAGAACCAGAGCCGGGGCGCAGGCTGGCGTTAGGGTAGGAGGAAGGGCCTGGCCTGGTAGTCCTCAGAAACCTGGAGAAAGTGCTGATGTGAATGGAGGCTTTTTGTGGGGAGCAGAGCAGGTGGCTTTCCAGACAGAATGAGCCCACAGACTACCCAAGTGCCCCTCCAACATGGCAGGTGAGAAGGCGGGAGCCCCACGAACAGGGCTGTGACCAGAGCGCCAATCTTGGCCTGGTTTTCTGCAACCCCACCCCACCCTCACCTACAACTGTGTCTGTCAATAACGAGGTCAGCAGCCACTCCAGCAGTGTCCCAGCTCAGAAAGGACATCTAGGCCCCATGTGGCACCACTGCTGGGCCGCCACTGTGCGACGTGGCAGCCCCGAGGGCCATGCAGAGAGCACATTTGCAGAGACCACAAGGAATTGTGCAGTGTGCAACTTGCACAGCTTTGCATGGCTGCCCTCAGTGCCACCTCCATGTCCACCCCCTGATCCCACACAACCAGGAGGTTATTCTCACTATGCCGGGTTCTGGGTCTCGCAAAGGCTCCATGGCTGGGAAGTAGCATCACCAGGACTTGGAAACTGGGACTGAGTCTCACGCTAAACCACACTCGCCTCCCACTGCTAACCGGAGCTGCTTCCCTCCTGAGGAGGCTGCAGACGGCATGCAGATAATGGTTCTAGGGAAGCCTGTTCCCATCAGCTAGTGATAAATCAGGAGTGTCCTCTTGCTAGAGTTTGTGCCACATGCAAGTGGCACATGAGAAATGGGCCCTCCTTCCACTAACAGCGTAGGGGCATTGGAGAGAGGAGCTGAGAGCTCACTCCCCACCCCCGGGAGGGGAGGCCGCCCGGTCACGAGATTTTGGTTGTGTCCTTCTCCCACCAGCTGGAGACGTCTGGTCAGTGAAGGTTTGTGCTTTGCGTGTCAACAGAGTCCCAGCCCCAGGACAGTAGCAAAGGCCTAGGAGTCCTGCGGCCACGGACGCAGTCCTCCCATAGCTCTGTCCTCCCCTGAGGTGGGCACCCCCATGCAGCCCCTGAGAACCAATCTTCCCTGGCAGTGAGAGCCCAACAGCCACCTGGAGCCTTTGCCCATCGACTGCAGTGACACTAACATCTGGTGAACCCTGTGGGCTGACCTGGGAAACTTGGGAGGAGGATCCAGTGGCCCCAAAACCCAGTGCTGCCTTCACAGCACACACAACCCTGCATCTGGGAGAGGCCAGGCAGCTGCTGGCATGTCCCTGGGGGACTTTCCCGTCACAAGTCTGGCACAA
This sequence comes from Loris lydekkerianus, assembly GCA_963574355.1. Classification (NCBI taxonomy): domain Eukaryota; kingdom Metazoa; phylum Chordata; class Mammalia; order Primates; family Lorisidae; genus Loris; species Loris lydekkerianus. Next base: position 189,529 of record CAUYPK010103945.1, read on the forward strand.
GGGCTCCTCTGGCAGAAGCTGCCATCGCGACACACAGGGTGTTTGTGTGGAACCGGGGGTCAGAATGAACTCCTATGGCCAGTCGCAACCCTGCCAAGTGGATCTATCCTCTGCCTGGTGCGCAGGGAGAGGCCTGGCCTGCCAGCACTGGGGTAGGAGCCTCCGCCCCAGGGCAGTGACTTGGGAAGAGGGAGAGGTAGGCCTGTGTGTGTGCATGGGGGGAACAGGTGTTTGTGCAGGTGCATCCAGAGGGTTTGGGGTATTTATGTGCATGGGCCAGTGTGTCCGTGAGTGTCTGAGTATTTGTTTGGGGAGCCTGTGTACATATCATGTGTGTATTGTGTGTGTGTCCACCTGAGTAAGCATCCGCCTGAGTGTGCATGCATGTTTGTCCGCCTGAGTGTGCACGTGGGTGTGTATCTGCCTGAGTGTGCATGCGTGTGTATCTGCCTGAGTGTGCATGCGTGTGTATCTGCCTGAGTGTGCATGCGTGCGTGTCCACCTGAGTGTGCATGTGTGTTTCTGCCTGAGTGTGCATGCGTGTGTGTATCTGCCTAAGTGTGCATGCGTGTGTGTCCACCTGAGTGTGCATGTGTGTGCATCCGCCTAAGTGTGCATGCGTGTGTATCTGCCTGAGTGTGCATGTGTGTGTATCTGCCTGAGTGTGTATGCGTGCGTGTCCACCTGAGTGTGCATGCATGTATCTGCTTGCGTGTGCATTTGTGTGTATCTACATGAGTGTGCATGCGTGTGTCCACCTGAGTGTGCATGTGTGTGTGTATCTGCCTGAGTGTGCATGCGTGTATGTCCACCTGAGTGTGCGTGTGTGTGTCCACCTAAGTGTGCATGCGGGATGCTCATGGAGATGGGGTCTGTGTCCTTGTGCTTGTCTCTGGGTATCTGAGTGCACAGGGGAGGTCTGGCCCTGCATGTGTGTCATTGGTTTGTGTGTGGACCTGTGTATGTGGTATGTTTTTGTGGGACATATGTGTCTGCATATCTGTGTGTGTGTGGTCTGTGCGTACACCCATGTATGTGATGTCTGTGGGCCGTGTGTCTGTCTCTACGTGTCTCCCATCCCTGTGTGTGTCCCCACATCTCCTCTGTGTGTGTGTCCCCACGTCAGTGTCTGTCTGCACGCATCTGTGTGTCTGTGTATCCCTGTGTGTGTAACCTATCTCCATGTGTCTCTGTGTGTGTCTGTGTGTCTGTACCCGAGTGTCTGGACGTGTTCCCCAATGCCCGCCCTGCTGCCCAGCTGGCAGTGCACAGCTGGGCCCAGGAGGCTGCGCCTGCCTGCCTACTGGATGGGAAGTGGCAGGTGTGTAATAAACCATTCGTCACTGTCACATTTCCAAGCAGCAGCGGCCGCCCCTTGTGAGGCCTGACTTCAGGATAAGCTCCTGGGGTGTCTCTGGCTGGGAAGGTGCGTAGCCTGACCGGAAGCAGCTGGCAGACATGGGCTCCCGCTCCTGTCCCATCTGGCCGTCACCCTTGACCTGGCCTCCCCTCTCCCTGCCCTGCCAGAAAGACACTCAGGGATGTCCCACAACGTCTGCATCCTGGCCCCCCCCCCCCCCCCCCGCCAGAATGAGGCGAGTTGCAGCAAGGACCCCTGATAAGAGGGTTCTCTCTAGGGACCATTTGGCCACCAGTACCAGGGACAAGCCTGTCCCTGCCATGTGATGGCAGAGCTCAGCCTCAATGATGACCTGTAAGATGCTGTTTCAATGCCTGAAATGACATGTGCACAGATGGAAGTGGGCTTGGCTGATCTCCGCAGAAGCCCCCAGAGCACCTGTTCTCACAGGCTCTATCCCACAGATGTAAAGACAGAGGAAAGACTAATTAACTCACCCAGGGTCCCTCAGCTGCTTCATAAATAGCAGCCAAACTCATTTTGGAATTCCACGTGGGGCTTGTTCTGCTCTGGAGATCTCTGGTTTGGGGGACCTCTCTCAGGGTCCTGAACATATAACTCTGGCCCGGCTCTGCCCAAAGGGGGGAAGGAAACGGGAGAACCAAGCAGGCTGCTTCCTCCTCAGGGTCCTCTGCTGAGCTGGGAGCCCCAGACTCTGCTCCTACCGAATGGGGCCAGCCCGCTCTGCTGCAGGACAGGGCCTGAGGGAGCCGGAGGCAGGGCTGGCCCAGTATGGACTCAGTCTAGAGCTGGTACCTGGACCCAAGCCTCAGGAATTACAAATAAACAATACGTGGATGCCAGCCAGCTCTGCAAGGCCTGTGACAACGCTCTTGTGTCCTGTCTGACCCCTGCCCTGGGAGCCAGGCTCCACCATTAGTCTTCGTCCCACTTCTCAGATGAGTAAACTGAGGTACAGAGTAGACAACAGCCTCACCCAAGGCGCTCAGTGTGCTGGGGGGCTGGTGGAAGGAGCTGGCTCCCTGAGAGCATCCCTGCCTTGTTCCCTGTGCAGCCTAACCACTCCAGCCCATCTGCCAAAAGCCCCTGGCCAGCTGGGTCCATCTCTGACCCTGAGTCTACCTCACAAAGAGAAAGAGGTCACTACTGGGGTCATTCCAGACATGGATGTCCCACACCAAAGCCCAAGTCTGAGAGGGTGGCCAGCTACCCCCTGCCCAGCAGCAGCTCCCCCGCCTGCTGGCCTGGCCCTGCCCCCAGCCTGGCTCACTCCACTGAGAACAAGCAGATCTCCAGCTGCCCTCACAGTGATGGTACTGGAGGGGGCTGGGCTGGGGGTCTCAAGTCTCTTCCCTCTCAGAGACAGCAATGGGGATAGGACACACGTGGGGGCCCTGTAGCTCCCTAAACATGACCATGGCCACCTCTGGAGAGTATTGCTCCAGAAATACAGCCTACGGGTGGCTCGTGGTGGCTCCCTGGTCCCTTGGCCCAGTCATGAAACACTTCGGGAGTCCACACACCAAGGAGGGGCAGGGCTTCCCCGTCCAGGGCAGAGCAGCTACCTGGATAGCTAACAAACATCAGGACACCTGAGGATCCAGGAAGGGGAAGGAGAGGGAAGACCAGGCTGGAGGGCAGTTGGCGGCCTCTCCCCCAGCTGACCGCTGGGACCCACCCACAGAAACTCAGAGACGACCCCCATGAGCCAGTCATGGATATCCGTGACATTACTTTAAAAATGAACATGTGGACGAAGAAGACAGAACACACAAGTGAATCACGCAACAGACACAAGCAGCTTGTGAAATCAGGACTCGTGGGCATCAAGACTTGGGCATATTGATTAAACCACAATTTTGGACCCTGAAGAGCTTGAAAACCAGATAGCGGCGAGGCTCTCCCCAAGAACCCGACGCAGAGCTGAGCCTGAACTGGGCCTCGGAGCCGGCCCTGCGGGAACAGCGTCATCACGGCCCTGTACCCAGAGAGAAAAAAAGTGCTGGCATCTACCTGTGCTTGCGAGGTCTGGTCCATCCCCATCCCGGCCGCTCTGTGGACACTGTGCTGGCCTTGGCTCCTGAGCGGCCCTGGGACCCCTAGGCAGGGTCTCTGCTGCGGCGCCCAGCCGGGGCTCGGGCTCCCGAGCGGGAGGGTGGGCAGCTGTCGGTGCCTCCAGAGGTGCAGAAGTCACCTGCAGAGAAAGAAGGTGGACATTGTGACCTTGGGCTCATCTGCCAGAGAGGATACATGGAAGGATCCCCTGGCCACAGAGCTCTTCTTCCCCCTGCTGTAGTCTGGCCTCTGTGGTCAGGGACTCAGATTGGCTGGCTCAGGGTAGCCCAGAGCAGGTCCCCAACAAAGACAGCACCGGTGTCTTCCTTGCCCAGCAGGTCCTGCCAGGGGACACCAGGCCAGGCTGGACAGTGTCCACTGGGGGTCCCACCTGCATGGCCCCCTGGCCTGAGTCCAAAACTGGAGCTACCTGAACCTGCCTAGAACCTGCCTAGAAGCTGGCCAGAAGGACTTAAGAGGGAGCTAGCTGGAGGTAGAGTCCAGAGATCCAGCCTCATCCTGTCCCCTAATTTTGGGGAGGGGAGGTTTATCTGTGGCTCTTGCCCAGAAAGCTATGGGAGCCCAGCATTTGGTTTAGCGAGCTGGGACACATGCACATCTGGTGTTGGTCCCTCATCTGTGTCCCCTGGGGGACAGTCTCTTCTAGACCAAGCAGCCAGAGCCGTCTCAATTATGAAGTGAGAGAACGGATAGTGGAAGGCTATCATCTTTATTTCTCTGGCTCTTTCAAGAGATCAGGTGGGGGGTTTGTTCTACTTCCTGGGGTGACCAGCTTAGCTTCCTAACAGATGTTTCCAGGTGTTTCTAGGCCCCTGCACCAAGGGGGCCACAGGCAGCACAGGTGGGCTGAAACCCTGGGACCTGGCTGCGCTGGCTGCCGACCTCCCTGACCTGCCGTTCACCAGGGGAGCTGGCCACCCATTGCGAGGCCGGCAATGGTGCAGACCACACCTCAAACAACCAACTCCGTAGGACCTACAAAATGTACCTCCTCACCCTGCTGACCACAGCTCTACACGGGACGTCCAGCCCCACATAGGGCACCCAGCCCCACACGGGACCCCCCAGCCTCATCTCAGGGCACCCAGCCAGACCAGCAGAATGAGATCTGCTGGTAGAATCAGCCTCCACTGGACACCTGGGCTCACAGGCTTGAGGGGGGCAATACTGTCATCAATGATTATGATTGACACAAAAACTGCCAGTCCCCAAGGACCTGAACTTGGCAGTGGGGAACTAGGCAGTGACAGCAACACTAGTTACAGTGACAGGGATTCACACAGCTAATCTTAGTCGCTCTGTGGGGAGGCCGTGCCACCCCCACAGCCACGGCGTTTTGTGTAACTTTTTAAATTGTGGTAAACTACATCTAACACAAAACTCACCGCATCACCACCATCCATTTCCAGAACTGTCTTGTCATCACAAACAGAGCCTCTGTCCCATAACACTGGCTCTGGCCCCTCCCCAATCCTGGTGAGTACCATCTGCCATTCCAGCTGCTAATCCAACCCCCCTCCAAAGAAGGTGTGGGAGCCTGAGGTCACAAGGTGGGGGTGGGCCAGGGCCTTCAGAGGCCAGGATATGGGCAGTTGTGAGCTAAGACTGGGGTCAGGTCTTGAACAACCAACTACAGCTATCCAGGGCCAGTGAGGGAACGGCGATCCCCCACTTCCCAATTTTGTGCTGGGGTAGTGTTGTAGGGGGATGAGTGCCATAAACCCAGTGCTAAGCGAGACAGACAGCTGGGAATTCCCTGGGCGAGCTTAGGCTCCACTAGGCCTACATGTAAGGGACGTGTAAATTCACCGTTTGTTTCCGGGAACACTTTAATTTATGAGGTCCATATGCTGACAAGGCCCAGACCACAGCCCCGGCCAATCCCACAGGCAGTGCTGGCGGCTCAGGCTGGAGCCAGGAGAAGGCGGCCCCCTGGGGGACACAGCACACTCTCTTCACTCATTCTCTCACTCAGGGCCCAGCGTGGACCAGTCAGCACTGCAGGGACCTGGAGCGCCAACCAGGGGTGGTTCCCACATTGTGGGCACTCAGCCACTCCTGCAGTTCTGCCCTAAGACATCTCAGAACCCTGCAGGGTGAAGCTCAAGAAAAGCAGGAACAGGGCTGCCAGGCTCACAACTGGGCCCAGGGTGGCTCCTGCAGGCGACATGAGACTCCTGCTGCCAGGGGCTTACAGGCCACACTGGCCAAATCAGGCAGCAGCTGTGTGCAGGCCTTGGGGACCCGTGACCCCTGCCCACATCCTGCTTCTCCTCCTGAACCTGGGGCCCCTGCATCCTGCTGGGGGAAGGCAGATGAGGGACATCTCCCGGGGTGGGGCCAGCTCCTGAGAGACTGGGTTTGAGGACAACACGTCCCACCACCCCTCGCTCAACTCAGTTCAGCTTAGCTCCAAGCCTTATGGTGAATAAAGGTAAAAACAGCCTCCTCTACTGAGCACTTACTATGTGCCAGGCACCGCTCTAAGTCTTTACACAGATTATTAGTAAGGTATATGTTTCCACTGGGGATGGTGAGCAAGTGACAGAGTGGGCTGGTTGAGCCCTCGCAGTAGTTGGCAAAGTAGGGACTGGAACTCAAGCAGTTGTCTGTGACCTAAGCTTACAGAGCAACTCTTAAGCCATGAACAGCAAGTGGCAAGAGAGAATAACACTGAGGGATGTGGGTGCAGATGACACGTGCTACAGTTGTTTGAGAATGGAGAGCTGCCCAATGGCTGGCAAAGTCCAGGCGGGCTTCCTGGATCAAGTAGCATTTGAACGAGGCCTTCAAGGGCAATAGAATTTGGGAAGGAGAAGGGACAGGAGGGCCAGCATTACAGGTGTGGGGGACAGTCTGAGCGAGATGCCACAGGCAGAAATGGGTGTGACCTTGCTTTGCAGGTGCTAAGCCTGCCACGCTTCCTCCCAGGTGCTGTGTGGACTCCTGCCCTCCTCAAGGCCTAGGGGAGAGGCTGGAATACACGTCCCCGCAGGAGGGTGAGAAGCAGGGAGATGGCTGCACCCTGACCCAGGGTCAGCAGGTGTTGCATTGAAGGGCCGAGGCCCACCTTGCCATATTTTGATTTTTCAATAGGAATCTAGGAACTGATTTTTAAAAGCTACATGCTCCAGCTTAAGAAGTACTAGCAACTAATTCAAAAAATGTTAGAACACTGTGCAAACCCTCATTCACCATTGATGAAAATTTAAAATGATATAGCTGCTTTGGGAAAAGGGCTGGCAGCCTCTCAGATGGTTACACACAGAGTTACTCTGTGACCCAGCAATTCCATTCCTATGTATGTAGCCACAAGGACTGCAAACCACACGTCCACACATGTGTACACGAGTGGTCACGGCAGCCCTCAGTCCTGCAGACAAACGAATGAGTGGGTTTGGGGTATTTTCTTCCCTGTTCTGGCCTCCAGATGAGAACACACCCCAGCTGATACCCAGATTGCAGCCTTGTAAGGACCCAAGCTCGAATTTAGCGAGCTGCTAAACTCGTAGTAATTTGTTAGGGAGCAATAGATACTGATATAACCCTAAAGCTGTAGAACAGCGCCTGGCCCATGTATAAATGTTCCCTGGAGCCACTGTTTGCCCCAGTGTGTACCAGAAACAAAAGGGTCAGTGCCCTCCCCTGGTTGGGAGCAGGAGGATTTCATCCCCTTTCCTGTCAGCAGGACTCCAAGTCACTTGGTCAATACTAATGTACGGACGGGCGAGGCTGCTGGGCACACGTGGTCTCCTGAATATGGATCCCCGCAGAGCATCACCGTGACGGCTCTCAGCCAGGGAATCGAACATAGGGAAAGAGCTTCCCCTACTCACCCTTCAAAAGCCAAATTTACGACAGCTCCTAGCTAATAAAACGCAGGCCCCCGAACCCGCATGTGCCTGTGCCTTCCCCCTGAGAGAGCCAAGGGTTCCAAGCCCACAGTCTGTCTTAATTTAAGGTACTATTATACTTGTCATGACCCGGCCCTGGGGACCCTGGAAACCACAGCATCTGAGAGCAGCCAGGGGCCCAGGCAGACCCGGGCTTGAATGGCTGACCAGGCTGGGAAGACGCTGCGGAGGCCTGCGTTTCCCTGGACTGGCGCCCTTAAAGCTTCAGTCAGCTACCGGGAAAGGGGTTTCTTCAACAGGAAAGGGGACACATGGCCACCACAGACCTCCTCGTGAGATCCTGAATGGCCCTTTCTCTGAGGAACTGGGGTGTTTTCTAGAAAGAAACAATTCCAAGTAAATTCAGGGTGGAATTGGGGAGGTTTACAGGCTCTGAAGGGGAAAACTGCACACAAGAGTGCACATAGTTTTATTTTATTAATTGTATTAGTCCGTAAGATTCCCTACGTCTGGAAAACCCTGGTCTATTTAAAATTTTTATTGAGATAGAGTTCCCATACTATACAATTCACTTATTTTTTTAAATTTCAGATTAATATGAGGGTACAAACATTTAGGTTACATTGTTTTCAATTCTATTATTATTATTTGAGACAGAGTCTCACTTCATTATCGTGGGTAGAGAGGGTTGTGGCATCACAGCTCACAGCAACCTCAACTCTTAGGCTCAAATGATCCTCCCAAGGATCCTCCCAAGAAGCTGGGACTACAGGCACCTGTCCCAATGCCTGGCCATTTTTAGAAACAGGTTTTTGCTCTTGCTCAGGCTGGTCTGGAACTCCTGAGCTCAGGCAATCCACCACCTGGGCCTCCCAGAGGGCTGGTGTTGGGATGATTACACGCCTGGCATTGTTCAAGTTGTAGAAAAGTCCTTCACCCTGAGGGCGTGCTGAACACCCCCACACTGTGCACATTAGTGAGATCCCACCAGCCAATCACCCTCCTTCTCCCCCCTCCTCTCCCTTCCTCAATTCACTTATTAAAGTGTACCATTCAGTGGCTTTTAACACACTCACAGAGTTGTGTCACCATTAACCACCATCCATTTTAGAATGTTCATCACCCCACAAAGGAAGAAATCTGTGGCCCCCCAATCCCTTAGCCCTCCTGGCCCCCAGCAACATTTGCCTCTTCTGAGCATCTCACAGAAACACAACCACTCAACACTAGACCTCTGTCCTGCCTCTTTTCCAGACAGCCTTACATCTTCCAGGTTCATCCACATTGTAGCATGTAAGCCACTTACAGCAGATCCTCCATAACTGACCACCTCCCCACACCAACCTCTCCTCAAGGTGATCTAATTGTCATAGACTGGACACACAGCAGGTTTACGTATCAGTACAGCAGGCCTAGTTCCTTATGGTGATCACCTCCGCATGTTGACCAGTCTGTGACGGTCCCTCAGTCACCTTACAGAGGTTCAGGGACATTCCCGTTTGAGTACCTGCAGCAGCCCAGAGGCCGCTGGACAGAGACTGCAAGATGTCTGGCTGTAGAAGACTCTACGGCAGGGGCCATCTGGCTGTGCGTGGAGCCGGCTGCCTCGCCCCTTGGATACCCAGCCAGACCCTGTCCCCAGCCACTCCTGCCATGGGGCACCCCACGCTGCCTTCTACCCCAGCTGGGAAATGGCAGCAGAGTGACTTCATCCCCCCCCCAGCCTTGGTTTCCCCTTCTGCAAAGGAGAATGGGAAGGCAGTGCCCATCTCCAAGAAGGGCGATGGGAGAAATTCCGTGAATTATTTCTGGTAAAGCAGCGGCACACGGTGGGTACTCAAAAAACCGCAGCAGGTCTCATAGACTGAGGGCAGGACCTCAGGAACAAGAGTCCAAGGGGTACTATGACTCCGGGGCCTCATAAAGCCTGCAGGGCATGTGAGTTTCTGACCACCTACTGTGTGCCAGGTGCTAGCCGAGCACCTGATGTCTGCACCCCATTTGACCATCCAATAGGCGCATCTTAATTCTCACTTTGTAGGGGAAGAAACTGAGGCACAGAGAAGTCCAGTCAGCTGCCCAGCCGATCAAGGTGAGAGCCAAGGGTGCAGGCCAGGGAGTGCCCGCTGTCAAGCCCTTAGTCCCACTCAGAGCCCAAGGTGCACAGTCAGTGTTCAGCAAATGCTAGCAGAGCCCGAGGCCACTCTCATGGGCTGCACAGCACATAGCACCCCAAGCCATGTTCCCTGTGGGGACTCAGGTTGACGCTGCTGGTGAGGGGCAGAGAGGGGCAGTTTGCTGACGGCTGTGGATGAGTTGTCCCAGAATAAGGCCAGGAAGAGAAGATAAGGGATGCTCAAGCAGGAGAGGGACACCTGCAGCCTGAAGGCACCAGAGGCGGCAGGGCCTGCCCCTCGCCTGGAGGAAAATTCAGGCACCAGCAAAACAGGTGCAGGGAGACGAGCCGCCTCTTTGCCCAACTGTGGGCGGGGAGTGTGCAGGCAGGGTGTTGTGGGCACGGCTGGTGGGCTCAGCCTGGAGCACCTCCGGGGCGGCCAGGACACGCAGGTCACTGGACCAGGGCTATCTGCTGGCGGGGTGGGGGAAAGGGGCACACACCAGTGGCCCTGCCTCAGGAGCCCCCACTGCCTCCCACACGGAAGCCCATACACAGAGACGTTTTACTCAACCCACCCTGATGGGGTTTCTTGTTCTGTGCTGCAAGCTGGCACATCAGAGGCCGAAAAATGGTATTTTATGCCCCTTAATTCCCTGTAATAGCTCCATAATGGCAAGCAGAGGACTCCAAATACTGCAATAAAGGGAGTGACGAGGCTTCGGGTCGGGGGAGATGGGAGATGCCGAATGCGGAGGCCCCGACAGGCAGACAACTACGGGTTATTAAATGTGCGCCGCGCCCGGGTGTAATTGGGAAGTTATTAGATATGGAATACACACAGCACCCAGCAAATGAGTAATCAGGGACTAATTAAGCACACGCCACACGGCAGATCACGCGGGAGAGGCTGGTGGCTGCCACATCTGTGACTGCAATTAAGGGCGCTCCGGCTGCGATGCTGCGGGCTGGGCGGGAGCTCGGCAGCCCGGACAAGGGTGTCCCAGTCGGTGGCTGGGATCCGACCCCTCACCACCAGCCTCATCCAGCCTTCAGGACAGCAGAAGCTGGACAGCTATGTGGTCTAGGACTTGAAATAAAATGGAAAAGATGGTTTTCTCCCAGGCTTTGAGTTTGGCCAGGTGACAACTTACTGCAGCTGCCGAGGCTGCCTGGACAATTTGCAAAGCATGTGCACAAAACCACGTCTCAGAGCTCTGCAGCCATTCTACAAGGTAGGGCAGGTGGGAAGTACTGATGGGGAAACTGAGGCTTAGAGGACACAGAGTAAGCAGAGGCCACCCAGCCTGGCCCCCTCCAGCCCCCACCCCAGCATTTCTTAGGACAGCACCCAGGCCCAAGTAGAGAAGGAGGGGCCAGACGCATTACATCACCAACAAGAGCCAGGGTCCAGGGATGCAAGGCCCCAGACCTCCAGACCTTGGCATCAGCCTCGGGGTCTCCTCCTGGAGGTCAGCAAGGGAGCCAGACTAACCTCAGGTATGCCGCCACTAGATGTCCATCTCCCCTACTGTCCCCTTCTACCAGCCCAGGTGGCACCTTGTGCCTGCCCATCTCTTCCTGTCCTGAAGCTGGTCTCTGGGCGTACAGAGCTGCCAGCTACAGCCCTGCAATCACACCTGGGTTAGCAACCTGCCTGAAACACCACATTCATCCTGCCAACCCCTTTGCCAAAGTTCTGAGGCCTCTGCAGGACACCCAAGGGCCATGCTGTTTGGCTTAACTCAGCTTTTCGTCCACTTCTCTGTCATGCTCTGATACCTCATGCTCTGTTACCCCTAGGGTCACCCTGCTCACCCAACCATGCACCCAACCAGCTACCCAGCCATCCACCTAGCCCACCACATAGCCCTCCAATAAACATTCATGGAGTACCTACTCTGTGCTAGGTGTTGCAGCAGGGATATAGCAAAGAACAAAACAGTTAAATATCCCTCCCTCAAGGAGCTGCCATTCTGGCTGGGGAGAAACACAGTACCCTAATAGGAACATGAACAAAGTGCTCTAATGTCAGCTGACAGGAACTGCCATAAAGACAGACAACAGGAAAACAGGACAGGGAGGGTGGGTGGGGATATGTTTCCCATGGGCTGGCTCCGTTGAGAAGGACATGTGTGCAGACTTGAGGGACGTGAGCGGGCTGGCCATGGAAACACCAGGGAAGGGTGATCCAAGCAGACAGAACAGCAAAGCACAGTGTCCCCGAGGTGGGAGCACGTTTGCCACCAGGGAAACTGGTATTGCCAGGGAATACTCTTAGCTTTGCAGACCACACAGTTACTGTCAAAAACTACCCAAGTTTATCACTGTAGCACCAAAGCGGCCTGAGAAAATATGTAAATGAACACACATGGCTGTTCAATAAAGTTCCATTTAAGGACACTGAAATTTAAATTTCATATGATTTTTACACGTGATGAATTACTGTTCTTTGGTTTTGTTTTTTTAACAATCATTTAAAAATGTGAAAACCATTCTTAGTTCACGAGTCTCACAAAAGCAGGCCTTCGGCTGGATCTGGCTTGTGGGCTGCAGTTTGCTGATCCCTGATCTAGAAACGCCAGGGAGGCGCAGGTGGCTGGAGCGGTTACGAGGTGGGGTGTGGGGAGGAAAGTCCCCGGGTACAAAGCCAGTTTGGGAAGGGGTCTGCAGAAGGGCCCGTGAGGATGAGCAGAAGCCCACGTTGGCCTGAGGGTGGCTGGGAACAGGTTCCTTCTGACGTGTGCCTCTACACCTGGGTCACTCGGTTCCTTCCCGCAGGAGCTGAGGGCACAGACTCAGTTCGCATCTGGCCTGCTTCAAAGCCCCGCTCTGCCCTTCCAAGCTGTGTGCCCCCAGGGAAGTGATCCCACCTCTCTGAGCCTTGTCTTCCCCATGTGTGAAATGGGGATGGTGACAGCGACTGCCTCCTCGGGTGGCTGTGAGGATGAACGAGTTTGTATTTGTAAAGCTGGAAGGACAGGACCCAGCCTGTGCCCCAGGAAGACCCTGCACCATCTGCATCTCCCACCATCTGTTTTCTATATGCTATTTGCTATTGTGGCTTTTCATAAGAGACCTGGTCTTGGAAACAAGGCCATCTGCTTGTCCCGGGACCTGCAGGTGGCTGGCCAAGGAAGCTTCTCGGCAGGGCCAGCCCAGGTCAGAGTTCTGAGTAGGAGCAACGTGGGGTCCACCCAGGAGCCCCCTCCCACCCCCAATCCCTCAGAGTCCCCCTTTGGACTCTGTCCCAGCCCACCTCCATTAATGCCAGAGATGTAGGAGCTACAGATTTGCCCTTCAGACATCAGATGCCTCTGAATGGAAGCCTATATAACTCCAGGCCCTGGAGCTGGGTCCCCAATGCAGCAGATGGGGAGACAAATCTGAGTTATGGAAGGAGTCACAGGGAGTCTGGGGCAACGCTGATTTGGGCACGGGGAACAGCCAATGCCTGGCTTCTCCTTCTGGCTCCCCTCTGCAGCCTGCAACCCCTCTCTACTCATGAAGTGATGCCCCATTTTCTGGGCACTCACAGAACTGACAGTATCATCCACCTGCCATTGCTCCTTCTGATGTCCCCAGCTTGGGAGGCCAAGCGGCTTAGCAACATCTAACCCTTACAGCTGTTCCCTGTGCTGATATGGCTCAGAGATGTTTAGCAACCCTCAGAACATCACACAGCGAGAAGACAGACAGACAGACATTAGCCCGGTGGGCCTTGAGTCACATGGAGACAGATCACTTGTCACTTGTGCTCTGAGGAGAGGGTATTCATATAAACGGATATGAGAGTGGGGCCGGTGGGGGCTGAGCCCAAGCCTGGGCTTCCACCTCAGCTGCAGCCTTGCCCGCCGCAGGTGAGCGTGACATAATGGCTGGAAGGAACCGCCGCCTCACCCAGGGCAGTCAGTTTATCAAGCACTGACAGTGCATTAGCTAAGTGATCACCAGACTATTAATTTTTTTCCCCAGCCTTTGCCAGGGGTATTACAGTGAAAAATGGCAGTTTAACCGCAGGGAAATTCTTCAGGGTGACAAAAATAAAAATAGCTCTAATTGAAGTTGATAGAAATTATACCCTTTAAAAAACACACGTCGGGATGCACTGGCTAGAATGTGAGTTAACGCTGGGGCAGGGTTTCTGTCACAGAAACGTGGTGACAGCCACAGCCAACAGCCTCAGGGGGCATCACTTCTGGTCGGCAGGCCCCGAGGTACCCAGGAAGTGGCGATGACAGGAGGGAGGGCTGGCCACCGGGCCCTGCAGAAACAAGCTCACCTGCTCACCCCACCACGTGTCCCTCTCCATCCCACTGCTGAGAGATGGATGACGTGTCCTGGGCACCTTGCAGGCCCAGGGACCGAGGCCATCGGATGCTAGCACGCGAGGTTAGTGACTCAGCCCCAGCCACCTCCTCAAGGCCCTTGAAACCTGACCCGAGTTTGAAACTTACACATTAAAAAAATGTAAATAACATAGATCCCAGAGAGTTTAGAGTAATCCAAATGTTCTTGTACACAGCAGTGAATGAACTTTTAGCAGTTGAGGAGGTTTCGATTCAGTGGATGGAAGAATAATAAATGTAACAGCAATAAAATAATAATCAACACAGGTACAGCATCTGCTCCGAGCTCTGCCCTCTTTTAAGTACTTTCCACATATTTTAATTCACTTAATCCTTGCAACAGCCTGTGCAGTAGACACTATCATTATCATCATCATTTTCCAGGCGAGGACACTCGTGCGGAGGCCCAGGGAGGTTGCATAACCTGCCTAGACTGACAGTGAGGGCAGAGCAGGGCTCTGTGCGGCTGCCGGTTCCAGCCCGTCCCCAGCCACCCTCCCAACCCCCACCCCCGCCTCCCAGAGACCTGCGGTCCTATAGGAGATGCCTCTGCTCATGCCTGCATCCACCAGGACACCTGTGTGCATCTGGCCTGCTTCAAAGCCCCACTCTGCCCTTCCAAGCTGTGTGCCCTCAGGGAAGTGATCTTACCTCTCTGGGCCTTACGTTCCTCATGTGTGAAATGGGGATGAGCGCCTGCCTCCTCGGTCAACTGTGAGGATGAACAAGTTTGTATTTGTAAAGCTGGAAGGATAGGGCCAGGCTGATCCTGAACACTCCCCTGCCAACTGTCAAATGACAGTATAATCCGTTTCCATTTGTCTACACGCTTATCTGTTAAGATTGAGACACCCACCTAAAGTTCTCATCTGAGCTCAAAGTTGTGCTGGGATTGGGGGGTGGGGGAGTACAAACCAAACCTGTTAATTAACTTAAAAGTATTCATCATTTGATCCTGCAACCTCATTACCAGGCATCTACTCACAAGAAAAAAAATTCATCTTACCATAAGGACATTTGCACTAGATTGTTTATTGCAGCTCAATTTACAATCCACCAAAATGTGGAAACATCCTAAATGCCCATCAACCCAGGAATGGATTAATAAGCTGTGGTGTATGTACGCCTTGGAATACTATGCAGCCATTAAAAAGATGGAGGCGCTACATCTTTTGTATTAACCTGGATGGAGTTAGAACACATTCTTCTTATTAAAGTATCACAAGAATGTAGAAGTAAGAATCCAATGTACTCAATTCTAATATGAAGCTAGTAGATGAACTATTACTTACATAAAAGAAAAACTCAAATCAATTCAAAGTGGGGGTTAGGGGTATGAGGGAGTCGGGAGAGGGGAAGGAGGGAGATGGGGATAAAAAAAAAATAAGTTGTAAAAAAATAACAATAAACATGTGCCTGTAGTCCCAGCTACTCGGGAGGCTGGGACAGGAAGATCGCTTGAGTCCAGGAATTCTGGGCTGCAGGGTGCTATGCTGATCGGGTGTCTGCCCTAAGTTCGGCATCAATATGGTGACCTCCTAGGAGCAGGGGGCCACCAGGTCGCCTAAGGAGGGGTGAACTGGCCCAGGTCAGAAGCGGAGCAGGTCAAAACTCCCGTGCTGATCAGCAGTGGGATCGTGCCTGCACTCCAGCCTGGGCAACATAGTGAGACCCCGTCTCTTAAAAAAAAATTAAATTAAAAAAGTATTTATCAGGCCCCTGCCCTGTGTCAAGTCCCTTCCTTGCACTAGGGACCTGGCAATGAGCATGGCTGGGAGTGTTTCGGCCTCCGTGAGGCTGGCATTTTGGGCTGGAGTGTGAGTGTTAGCTAAGGACACGGTGCAGTTTGGGCTGAGGCACAGGTCACAGCACATCACTCTTTCTGGGTCCACGGGCCAACAAAAAAGTCATCAAAAAATGAAAGTATATGTGCCATGTGCCATCTCCTGGTGTAAAGACACAATTCAAGAATCTAAGAATTCAACCAGCAAAGGATTTTAAGATTCATTAAAAAAAAAAAAAAAAGAAAGAAAGAAAAAGATGAAAAAGAATCCCCTCTCCTCTCTCTCCTACATCCAGGGAAGAAATCTAATAATGGAAGCAACACAAGAAGACAGCAATTTTAGTACCTTTTCACCGCCGTCTTCCCTGAGAAGATCTGAAGGGAATAATTGAGTGACGTGAGTCCCAGCTGAGGTGGAAAGGGGGAAAGAAAGAATGAGAAATAAAAGGAGAAGCTTCTAGAAGGGCACAGCACGTAGGCTAAGCCGAGCCAGGCCTGGTCATCATTGCTGGCCATCTGTTTGGAGAAATCATAGCAGAGTGGGCAAAGCTCAGGGTCTCCCACGAGAGGAAGGTGCAGCCAGCTTGGTTTCAATGCCCAGGTAGATTCTAGAACAAATCACTGGAGGAAAATCTATTTGCAATTACATAAAATAACCCAAGAATTCCCACATGGTTACTGGTCTGGCTGCGTGAGGGGGAAATGCCACCAGGCCCAGCTAACTCCCATCAGTGACAGTCCAGGAGAGCAAGCTTGGTGGGGACGGGCATGCTGCAGAAACTCTGCCTACAACAGTCAACAGGACACATGCCCCAAAGGTAAAACAGATTCACCTGCCGTGTGCCAGGCCACGATCTGCACACGTCAGCTCATTTCCCAAGCACCGGTGGCAGTGACAATGAGGAGGTTGGGGGCAGTTCCTGTCTGCTAAGCTTGGCACCTGCACCAACTCCTTCACTCTGGTCTGTGTGGCTATGGGGAAGTTACTCAACCTCTCTGGGCCCCAGCTTCCTCATCTGTAAAATGGTCATATGATGGCAGCTAACCCACAAGTGGGAAAAAAGGAACCCAAGATACATGTGCTTAGAATACCACTTGACCTTTAGGAGCTGTTCGATAAAACCTAGATGATTTTATTTCTTCTGATGGCAACCCATTAAGATACCGTACATACTCGAGTATAAGCCGAGTTTTTTCCGGCACAAAATTGATGCCGAAAAACCCGAACTCGGCACAAATTTTGTGCCGAAAAAACTCAGCTTATACTCGAGTATATACGGTAATCATTATTATTTTTAAAACAAGGTCTTGCTCTGTCGCCCAGGCTGGAGTACAGTGGTGTAAGCACAGCTCACTTCCAACTCCTGAGCTCAAGGGATTCTCACCCTGTACTCTCTCAAGTAGCTGGGAGTTCTTTTTCTCAAGTTTCTCAAGTTCAGGGTTCTTTTCTAGAGATGGGGTCTCACTATGTTGCCCAGGCTGGTCTCAAACTCCTAGCCTCAAGTGCTGCTCTTGCCTCTGCCTCCCGAAGTGTTAGGATGACAAGAATGATAGGTGTGGGCCACAGTGCCCAGCTAAGGTATTGAACATCCTTTAAAGTATTCAGTTACATTATGAGCCACTCATTGTTCAAAAATTTTACAAACCTTAACTTGCTTGATCCTCCAAACATGCCTGTGAGGCGGATTCTGCTGATACACCCCTTTTGTGGAGGAGGAGACTGAGGCCTGGGGAGTGGGGAGGAGGGGCCGGGGCAGCTGCCTCAGGTCACACACAGCCTGCTCTGCACAGAGACGCTGCTGTCACTGCTGTCACAGTCTGTACTGTTAAACTTCAGGCAAAACTTCCCCTCAGAATAGCCCGGAAAGTTAGGAGGGTACTCAGGGCACCTCTATTGTACAGAGGACGTTCAGCAACTTCACACACCCAGAGGTGAACCCAGGTCTGAGTCAGGGAAGAGGAAAAACCCAAGGAGGAGAAAGGAGGATGGAGTGAGCAGGATCCTCACAGCCGTATTTTGGGGTGGCATGTCCCGAGCCCTGACATTTGGGGGAGGCAGTGACTTTGCTTCACGGATCCCATAGCCCTGACTGGGGTTCCTGCACAGTGGCCCCCTACACTGAGCACCCCCAGAGGCCATCGTGCGGGCACAGTACCTTGGAGTCCACCCTTTAGTCTGGACGCCAGTGTGAGATTTGTCCTTAGCGCTGGCCTTCTAGGCTGAGCAGAACATGGAGAGGCAGAAATGAGAGCAGGGGAACCCAGAGCAGGGAAGCTGGAAGTAAAGAACTCAGGAGTGGGAAGGGCAGTGTCACCAGCAACCCTGATTTAGTCTCCCCCAACCCAGCCCCTGTTCCAAAGTCATCTCCAGCTATGCTGCTGGTGTGGTTAACTATGACTCCCACTTTCCAGATGATGAAACTGAGGCCAGCAACCAAGGCCCAGGGGCATCAGGACATAGTGGCAACTCCAGAACCCACAATCCTGACCCCTCTGCTACACCTTCTCAAAGCCACACTTAACCTGTCAGCAATAGGGAGCCAAGAAAGGGCGTAGAGGAAGAGCAGTGCCATCCCAGCATCATCTGTGGTGCAACGAGGGGCCTTGGGGACTAAGACAGCAGACAGTGGGAGTCAGGAAAAGCCTGAGTGCTCACCAAGTGGGTGAGGGTGCAAGCAGAAAGGTGGCCCAAGAAGGAGCTGGGTCTGGGGAAGGAAGGCAGAGGCCTGCAGGAGTGATGGTCTTGATCCCGAGGCTGAATGACCCCAGGCTGATGGAGACATTCTGGTTATCACAACTGGGGGTGCTAACCCAGGGACTGCTCAACGTCCTGCAGGGCACAGGTCCCCCTCCCTCCCAGGCATTTTCCAACCCCAAGTGTTGAGAGAGAGAAACCTGGGCAGGAGGCCTCCAACCAGGGAGGGCAGGTGGGGTGTGGCGGGCAGAGCAAGACCCCTGAGGAGAAGGAGGTGAGGGCTCCTCACACCTGCCACCAAGCTCTAAGTGCTGGAGCTCCTGCACGTCAGGGGGTTCCCTGGGAGTTGGAATATTGTTGTCCCCACTGTGCAGAAGGCAGCACTAAGGTCAGGGCTGGTCGCGCACCTGCTCTAAGCCCCACAGGTCCTAAGGGGGTGAGGTGGGCAAAAAGGAGAGGGACATGACCCTGGACAGCAGCTGGGCTCAGAGCAGGACCAGCGAGGCAGACAGAGAAAGAGGAGGGGCTGAGATACAGAAAAGCAAGGGGCGTGGTCTGGGCGGCTGGGGGTGGCAGCTGGGGTGCTGAGGACACAGGTAAAGCCCACGATCAGCTGATGGTCAGCGAGGGAGACTGTCCTAGGTCGCCGGGGTGGCCTGTGCTGACGGCCCGGGACTTGCCTGGCTATCCCCTCCCCTGGGTAAGTCCCTCTGAGAAAATAAACCCAGTGTCCATCTCCCACCAGTTCTGTGGCTCTGGTTGAACCCCACTGAAGTGGGGTTTCCGGAAGGGCTGAAGGCTTCAGGACGCAAAGGGAAGAGGCCAAGCATGGGTCACAGCTGTGATGGCCCAGACACTCCTGGTGGCCTCTGAGAGCACACACAGCCTAATTAGAGGGCAAGGAACTCATTAAAACAGTAAGGAGCCTAGGAGCAAGGGGACTGTGGAGGCCACAGCCCTAAGAGCTGGTGCAGACTATTCTGCAAAGGCATCAGCTGGGGAGAGAAGGTGATACAGGGTGGGGCAGAGGGAAGTTTCTGAAGCTGGGACATCATCTTCCCCATGCGCCCCCCCCCCCCCCCCACCTGACACCGACTGCAGCAGAGAATAAAGGATGACTGCAATGACTCAAGGAGAAGAGACTGGAGTGGAGAGACAGGAGAGGCAGAATCTGGGTTTCCAGGTAGGAAAATGCAACAAAATCTAGCTTGCAGAAAAACCCACGCCATCCTGCCACCTGGCTGCTATGCAAATTAGGCCTGGGGAGAAGGGAAAGCTATCAGAGCACATGAGCTCACCACAGCCCTGGTCTCCCCGCAGGGGAAGGCGAGTGACAAACGCGGAGGAGGCTTCATGCTCAGTAAGTCACATGAATGAAGACCTTCAGCTCTGGGGCCCAGCAGGACTGCTGTGGATCCCGCTGTGTGACCCGGGGCAAATCATTTGCCCTCTCTGAGCCTCCGCAGCCCCATCTGGGAAGTGGGGACAACACTAATTCTTACTGTGTCAGGTTGCTGAAAGATGGAGTTAAGAAGTACAAAGTCCCAGGAGTACACAAGCCTTAGCATTATTACTAGGAAGGGGAGAGGGGATTTTGTACACCAGGTCTGTGACTCAGATGTCAAGGCACACAGCCCCAGGCTCTGATGGGACAGCAGCTCCCTCTTATGGTCAATAGCAACACAGCCCGAAAAGAAGAGTAGCCTGTGTTTTTCCACCTCTAGGTGTGAGGCATGCTTGGTGCCTGCCCCCTTGCCTGGAGGTGACTGAGAGTCTGCCCCGCCCCATCCCCCCATCCTCTGCTCCTCCAGTCTGAACCTGGGGCGGTCAGCCAGGAACCCCACTGTGGTCCTCACCCAGAGGTAGAGCAAAAGCAGTCAAACTGGCACTGCGCCTCTAGGCCCCAGATCACAGCCAGAGGTGCACAGAATTGCCATAAAGGTGACTCAGTGTACACACCCCTTTCATCTGGAGGTCCCAGGGCCTGACACTCTCAATTAAAAATCTCACGCCCTGGGCGGCGCCTGTAGCTCAAAGGAGTGGGACGCTGGCTCCATATGTCGGAGGTGGCAGGTTCAAGCCTAGCCCTGGCCAAAAACTGCAAAAAAACAAAAAAAAAAAAACAAAAACAACACCCCAGGCCCTGCACCTTGGCAAAAATGAGCAGCATTTCCCCACTTCCAGATGACAGCCTGAGCTCAGAGAGGTAAGGTGCCTTCGCTAAGGCAACACAGCAGGGTATGAACTCTCTACCTCCCAACTGCATGGTTTGAATTAAATCTTGCCCCAAAGCCAGGCTCTGTAACATGAGCCATTAACAGCTCAGAGGTGCCTGAAACTATGCAGTGAGACCAGAGTAGTCCCCACAGGGAAGCAGGCTTCCAGAAACTGCAGACTTCCCACATGTGGGGGAAGGATGGGAAAAGGAAAATATGGAAGAGCTGGCAGGTCTGTCCCCAGGCCTGAAGGGCTCACTATTGGCCATCAGTATTTGCCAAAGAAGGGTAGGAGGGCTCAGAGAGAAGGTGCAGAATTTGGGACCCAGGCTGACTTCACTAAAACACTTGGTGCAAGCACCTGAGGACCCACCTCCCATTGCACCCAAGGGGGCTGCTGCTGCCTGTGACTACAAATGGCATGGCTTTAACAACACAGATGGGCTCCCGCAGCACTGGAGTTTAACATGGGTCTGGCTGGGCTAAAATCTAGGTGCCTGCAGGGCCAGCTCCCTCTAGAGGCTCCAGGGACTTTCCCAGCTTCCAGAGGCCACCCACATTCCCGGCTGGGGCCCTCCAGTGACTCCAGACTCATGATGTCATCACATGTCCTATTTCCTCTTCTGCAGGGCCACTTTCTGTCCCACATAAGGCGCAGTCAAGAAGATCTTCCAGGGTCTCTTCCCCCATCTCAAAGTCCCCAACTTGATCCTACCAGCAAAGTCCTGTCCCAGAAGGGACACATTCACAGGTCAGAGGATGAGGATGTGAACACCCTGGGGTGGGGGTAGAGCAGCGGGTTTCCTGTGTGGCTTCCCCATTACTTCCCTGGCTGGGGCCCTCAGGTCCCCCCAGGGAGACTTTGCCAGCGCCTGGCGGGTGGGAGGGGCATTTGCCAGAGGGAGAATATAGAGGCTGGCCAAGCAGGCCGGGACTTGGATAGAGCCCCAGCAGTCCCCTCCCGCCCTCGCCCTCCCTGCCTCCCCCGCCCCCAGCTCTTCTTCCCAGGCAGTCCCCGGAGTTACTGTTTTAATGAGTTCCTTGCCCTCTAATTAGCAGGTGCGGCTTTGAAAGGAAGCGCCTGGTGTTTACCTTGCGCGGAGCCTTTAATAACCGAGCCTGAGGAAGGCGGGCTGGCTCCCGCCTAATCCCCCTGGAGCGGCTGCGCTTAATGAGCCCTGGCACCAGCCCACCTTCTCCAGCCCTCTCTGGCGCCCTGCGGTGCCCCGGGGGGCTCGTAGCCAAGCGCAGGAGGCGCCCAGCAGAGATGAGGCCTGAGGTCAGCGGGGTGCCCGGGTGGGTGTCATCCTGCAGGCTGCTCTGCCCAAACACCCCCCCCCCCCGCCCACCAGCTGGGGCTGTTCTAGGCTTTACCTAAGTGGCTGACACTCTCAACACCAGCAGTGTGTCACCGCCAGCAGGGCTGTGTACACAGACACTGGGTGCTTAGCGGGCACCATCTCCATTAATGTCACACAACCCTGACATGGGCGGCATCACCACCCATTTTGCAGATAAAAAAACTGAGGCACAGGAAAGCACAGGCCTGTGCCGACTACTAAAGTGTGGTACTGGGTTTCTAACTAGGCTTGGGCTGACACCAAGGCTATAGCTCTAACCAAGGAGCCCAGAGAGCTGTGGGGAGGGAGGGGGCAGAGGGTGAGGGCAAGAGGTCAAGGGTTAAAACAGAGGTGTCACCTATCTGCCCTCTAAGAGGGGGTCTGGCAGCCAACCCTACCTGCTGCTCTTGGGGTTGGAGGATTGGCCCTACAGACTCACCATCCTCTCTTACCTCCAGGTTGGGGGGGGGGGGCACCAGGAAGCCACAGGGTGTGCAGCAGAGAGGTCTGGGTGGTCTCCCCTGTCCCCATCTATCCAATTAACCGCAGGGGGCCAGAATGGAGCTGCTTCCTCCCCCCTATTCAGTGGCTTGACCTGGTGGGGGTGGCAGACTGGGTAAATGACCAGAGAGGCACAGCCCACAAGGACCCTGCAGAGGGCTGTGGCTGTGGAGAGGGACCCAGGCCCATTGTCTTCCTGCCATTTCCTCCTGCACGGCAGACCCCACCAGGCCCACAGAGGGACCTGAACACAGAAGAGGGATATTCTAGAACGTGTTTTTTTTTTTTTTTCCTTTTAAATAAATGGGTCTGTCTCTAGGTTGTAGAGGCCCCTCCCACCCCATTCTGCGAGGCAGTTGAATAGCCCGCCAGCCTGCCAGAGATGGAGAGGCATTCGGGTGTTCAGGGGGAGAAGTCCTCTGCAGGCTTCCTTTGTGGGGAACCGGCTCCCTCCAGCCCCCGCTGGGCCTTTATCTGGCTCAGCCCGCTCTTCCTGCAGCCCAGAGCCTCTGCCTCACCTCGAGGAGGTGGCTGGGGGGTGGTTTGGGGTGGGTGGGGGGGACTAAGACCCTGGACACTGGACCCTCCCTCCTGGACAAGGAGTGCCTGGACCTCTGCTCCTTGTGGGGGCTCCATTTGGAAGTGTAGAGGAAACGTGGCTGCCAGCCTTGGCCACCCAGGCTCCACTGCCCTGAGGTCTGCCCTGGCCTCGTGGCCAGGTGAGTCATGCAGCCTCGGTCAGGCTTAAATCTCCAAGCATTTACTAGACACTCACTGCATGCACTGCTGGAAGGTCAACCTGGGAAGGACAGGTCAAAAGGCTGACGAGCCTTTGAGGATATGACCTGGGGGTCCCCTGAACCACAGCCAACTGGCTTTGGTTGTAGTCAGGGATTTATGCCAGGCAATAGTGGGGCAGGGACCGATGGTAACGGTGACGCGGCCTTTCGTGTCTAGGGCTTTGCCATCAAACAGGAAAGGTGACATCCTCCAAATAACCTGTGTGTGGCAGGTTTCAAATCTGTCACCTCAAGAGTTCACTCTCCTCTTGGGACACCATCTTACCCATCTGTAAAATAGTCTGCAGCAGAGTCAGGTGACCTGTACTAACCCATCCAGCCTGGACCCCCTATGTTGTAAGGATAGTACAAACAAAACGTGTACCAGATTACAGCTTCCAAACATGGTCACCCTGCACACTCTTCCAGAACCTTCCAGTTTTGTCCCCTTCCCTTGAACCGGGGAAGGGAGCAAGCTTTGCGTCTGCCTCTGCTAAGAGAAGACAGGAGAGTAGTGGGAGGGCCCTTAGGACACGGGTCCTGGGACCTGGTGCTATGCTGTTGGGAAGCCCAAGGGCCTGCAAAGAGTATCTTGTTGAGAGAAACCAAGAGTCCAGAGCAGCCTGCCAGCCACAGGGTCAATGGCCACACCATCTTGGGAGTGGATCCCCCAGCCCCAGCCAGTGCCATGGAGAGCGCCCTCCCTGCCCAGCCTGATTGAAAATGCAGATCTATGATGGGCATAGTGGCTCACGCATGTAATCTCAGCACACTAGAGGCTGAGGCAGGTAGATTGTTTGAGCTCAGGAGTTCAAGATCAGCCTGAGCAAGAGCGAGACCCCATCTCTAAAAATATCTGGGCAATGTGGTGGGCACCTGTAGTTCCAGCTACTCAGGAGGTTGAGGCAAAAGGATCATTTGAGCCCAGGAGTTTGAGGTTGCTGTGAGCTGTGGTGCCACAACCCTCTTCCCAGGGAAATGGAGTGAGACTCGGTCTCAAAAAAATAAAGAAAAATAAAAAGTTGAGATGCAATATACATACCATTAAAAACACCATTTTAAAATGTATAATTCAGTGGTTTTCCATATATTCATGATACTGTACAACTGTCACCACTACCTAATCCCAGAACTTTCCGTACCATTAGTAGTCACTCCTCTCTCCCACCAGGGTCGCCCCCACCCCCACCCCCACCAAGCACCTGCTGCCTCTCTACTGATTCACCTGTTCTGGATATTTCATACAAATGGAATCTCATACTATGTGGCCTTTTGTCTCTGGCCTCTTTCCCTGGGCACATGCTCAAGATCTGTCCGTGTTGTACCACAGGTCGGAACCCTACTCCTATCAACGGCACGAGAACACCCTCTCTGTGCACAGCTCACGCTTCCCTTTACGTCAACAGCTGATGGACACCTGGGTTGTTTCTACCTTTGGGCTGTTATGAATAACACTGCTATATACACGTGAGAACACGCGTGCACAAGTTTTTGTCACTTTGTGACAATTAAGTTCACGAGCTCATCCTAAAAGGAGTGCTTTGAAGGGGGACCAGGTGCTGGCATCCGTGCACAGCTTACCAAGGGGAGAACTTTGAAGGTGACCTTAAGGATATTCAGCAATGAGGTATGTAGCACTTTTTCTAGGAGGGGTTCTCAAACTTAATTGTCTGACCTCATATGTTTTCCTTCTCTTCAGTACCTAGAGTGGACTTGCCAGGTCATCAGGCGACTCTACGATGAATCACGTGAGGAACCGCCAGGCTGTCTTCCACAGCGGCTGCCCCCCACCCCTATACATTCCCACCAGTGGCGTATGAGGCTCCCAAGTCTCCGTGTCCTTACCGACACTTGTTAGCGTCTGTCTTTGACTCTAGCCACCCAGTGGGTGAGCAGGACAGAGTTGGGCTCACGGCCTTCCTGGACTTGGAAGCTCACCTTCTCTGTGCCAACTTATCTCCCAAAGCAGAGGAGAGACAAGCAGGAGACAGACAAGCATGACCCACCTCATCTCTGGGCCCCGAGTTCAAGAATTATGAAGAATGCCCACCCTCTGCTCAGCCTGGACAGAGGCAAGGTGGAGATGGTCACAGCAAGGCCTCTGGAGCCAGCAGGTTCCCACTGTAGAGGCCTGGGATTAGCATCCCCAAGCAGGCTTCCCTCACGCACCCCACCCTCCGCCACCGGTCCTTACCACCAGTTGGAGCAGGCCCCTTCCCTCCCAGAACCCCTGTCTCTTTGGAAATCTCTCTTGCCAGCCTCCTTGGAATCTAACTCATGAGCTCTGGTCTGCCAGTGTCCTTCAGCCTCTGACCCTTTACCCTCTCTAAGGGCGGCTGAAGTGCACAGGGGAGCCTCTCCCATCATCCCATGGCCACCATCAGCCATCAGAAGGCTCCGGAAATGCCGAGCCTCTGGCACGGAACGCTGTCTCCCTCTCTGAGATGGCACAAAAATGCTTGGTCAAACCATGTGACCCAGTTTTTGGTTTGGAGGCTGTGGCACTTAGAGCCCCAGGCCTACCTGAAGCTGGCTCCAAGCCCTTCTCCAAAGCCCCATCTCCTCCGCAAACCACAGACCCCAGGCAGCAAGGGACAATGATGCCCTGTTCTGTTTTCCTTCACTGGTTATTTTGGGAGGTTGGGTGACAAAGGAGGAACAAGAGTGACCTTTGACTCAGACTGACTGGCGTCTGATCCCTGCAGGACCACTCACTGGTCAGCAGTGACCCGACATCGTTTCAGCCTCAGTTTCTTCAAAAGTAAAAATGGAGATAATAGCCCTTCTCTTACAGGACATCCAGAGGAACCATGTCCCCAGAACACCAGAGTGCGGTGCCTGGACTCAGCCGATCTGGGCAAATGTTAGCTGTTGGCAGGACCACAACACAAACAGCCCCTGGTCATTTCATGTTACAAACTCACATCTGATTAGGTTTATATATTTATTTTTCTTTGCAACAGGGTTTAGAAGTGCAAACAATGTGGCCACTTGCAATCTTTCCAGAAGCCTCAAGGAGTTCCCAGACATTCTGGGTGGGCTGCTTCCCCAGCCCCTCACCTCCAGGACTTTTAGGGTGCTGACCCATCAGGCACTATCAGGCCCAGACTGGCCTCCAGGGATGGCAGAGGACACTCTGTTTCTTGGAACGTGGGCCATGTGACATTGAGCTGGCCTCTGGCACATGGCGATATTGAACTTGGAAATGGATGCTGTGCTCTGGGAGGCTCAGAGGGCCCACCCAATCCCAGTCCTGCTGACCTGCAAGTTGCTGGGTGCAGAGCCTCAGGCACCTTCCCACACAGGCCTGATGCCAGTGCTGAGCAGCGGTCGCTGCCCAGGGAGGGAGGCGCCATGGCCAGGCTCAGTGGGTAGCCACAGGCCTCGCAGTCAGGAGGCTGGGATTCTGGATCTGGCTTTATCCAAACCAGCTCAGGGGCCTTAGGCATATCCCCAGCCCCTCTGAGACCCAACGTTCTCATCTGTAAAATGGAGCTGTTAATCTAGATTAGAGGTTTTATCAGCTATAGGCAGAATTCTCCCCCACCCCAATTCTTTTAAATAAAATAGGTAAAAGCAAAGGGCAGCTGAGGCAGAAGAGAGTGTGGTGCTGACACCTTCACTTTCCACGCCCTTTCCTCCTGTCCTGTGGCCTCTGTGACGCTGTGCTCAACCTGTAGGTCGTGACCCTCAGGAACTGTATTAAAGGGCCGCGGCATTAGGAAGGTTGAGAACCACTGCCTAAGGGTCCCTCAGACATCTATGAGCCTGCACCCTGGAATTATATGAGCCTTCCTTCCGCCTGCAAATTGAACTGAGCACTCACCACGTACCAGGAACTGTTCTAGGATCTGGGGATACTAGATAGACAAGGTCCCTATTCTTTGAATGCCTAGAGGTGGCAGAAACTAAAAATATATGCTGTAGAGGGGATAAAGACCGTGAAGGAAACCGGCTGCATAGGAAATAAGATCAGGATCAATGGAGTATTATTTCTAGGAGGGTCACACGGGTAGAGTCCTAGAAAGGCTTGAGGAAGGGAGCTCTGAGTACAGTCCAGGCAGGAGGAGTAGCATGTGCAAAGGCCCTGGGGCACAAGTCTTTGCAAACTCACATCTGGTTAGGTTTATAAATTTAGTTTTCTTTGTAACAGGGTTTGGAAGTACAAAAAGCCTGCTCAGTGCTTTGGAGGAATAGAAGAAGCCACAGTGGCTGAGGCAGCCGAGCAGAGGGGCTGAAAGGAAGAAGGTGAGCCAGTGAAGGGGCTGAATCACAGTGGCAGGTCAGGAGTAATGGCTTGCAAACCTCACAATGTGACTTTGGAAATAGGGTCTTTGCAGGTGTAATTAGTTGAGATGAGGTCACAGAGGATTAGCGTGGGCCTCAAATCCAACGAAAATGTCTTTACGGGGGGGGGGGGGGCAGAGACACAGGGGGAAGGCCAGGGGACACAGCAGAGACTGGTGCAATGTGGCCACATGCCCAGGAGCACGCACGGAACCCCCAGCAGCTGGGAGAGGCAGGAAAGACCCTCCCTACCCAGCCTCCAGAGGGAGCACTCCCTGTCGACACCTTGCTTTTGGACCTCTGGCCCCCTGAACTATAGGAGAGAACAGATTTCTGCTGTTCAGAACACCCAGTTTGGGGTGCTTTGTCACAGGAGCCCCAGGACACTCTACACCTGGGGCAGGGACTTTGATTTTACTTGGGAAGGGGGGCCCATGAGGACTGCATACATGGACATGGCATGGTCTGATGGCATCACGCTTATGTCATGTTGCCCGGGGTCCGTGTGTTCTTAAATTTAATAGATGTGAACTGACCACCTCCCACTCCAGCCTCCTAGCCTCATAGAGAAAGAGAACTGCTCATGGCCTCAAGTGACATCCACCTGCTAAAGACATCCACCTCAAGTGACATCCACCTCACTCTGGGAGGGCGGAGCCTGGGCCACCCCCTCTGCTTACACCCAGTGCCCTCCAGAGGCCCCAGCCCCAGGAACAGCACCATGATGGATCATCAGCCCCGACTCGTTCTCCCTGTTGTCTTATTTCAAGTTTCCCAGACAGATTTCTCCTCTGAAAATTTGGAACCTGTCATTATCCATCTGAGAACCTGTAATTTTTTTTTTTTTTTTAAAGGAACACAACCCCAAAGGAGAAATGAGTCAGTCTAGCTGGCCGTAAGTCCAGGGATGGGGGCAAGCTCACCCATAGATTCAACAGGCCTTTATTGAGCACCGTCCATTTGCCAGGTGCTGGGCTGGTACCACCACAAACAGCACTTGAGTGACATTTGCCAGAATGTATACGATTTGTGAAAAGCCTTCCAGACAGGTATGAAGGCGTTAAGACCTAACAACAACCCAAAATAACTGGGTACACAGCAGAAAGTGCATGTGCTCCCAAGATAGGCCTCGAAAAGATCACAGGGGCCGGGCGCGGTGGCTCAGCCTGTAATCCCAGCACTCTGGGAGGCAGAGGCAGGTGGCTCGCCTGAGCTCACGAGTTCAAGACCAGCCTGAGCAAAAGTAAGACCCTGTCTCTACTAAAAATAGAAAAACTAGCTGGAGCTGTGGCAGGTGCCTGTAGTCTCAGCTATTCTTGAGGCTGAGGCAGGAGGATCGCTTGAGTCCAGGAGTTTGAGGTTGCTGTGAGCTATGATGCCATGGCACTGTACCCAGGGTGACTGAGTAAGACTCTGTCTCAAAAGCATAATAAAATTAAGGACCACAGGAAAGTTCAGAGAAAACGGGGTGATATAACGCTGGCCTGCCCTGCAAGGCCCCTGTGAATGCTACATTCTGGGGGTTGCCAAAGCTCAGCCATCTGTGAAATGGTGGTGACAACTGTCTGCCCAGGACTTTGAATGGCAACCAACCTCCCATGGGGTCTGCATGGGGACCCCTTGAGACAGAGAGCTCAGTGGCCCAATGCTCAGCACCCTACCTACCACGGCCGTGGCTGCCCAGAGAGGTAAGGACCATGAGGACCAGCTGCCAGGTGGACACAGGCCCAGGTTCTGGCTGCCCTGTGCTCCACGGGCACAGCTGCTGCTCCCTGCAGCCTCGTGGGACATGACTTGATCCAGCAAGTTCTATTACGATTCCTGCTGCACTGCCCCACTCAGTGCCCTGGCACCCATCACAAGCCTTGGGTCACATGTCCATTTTCTAGTATTTTCGTTGCAAATTCCCAACGACTGGTGGTATAAAGCTGAGCATTTGCCTGTATCCTGTTCAGAAGACGTGAGGGGGAGGAGGAGGAAGTGAGCGGCACTCAGGGCCTCTCTGCCCTTCTAAGCTACAAAGGAAACGAGGACACCCAGACTCTGGGACCCGCCACTGCTTGCCCTGGACCCCCAGGCCCTCCCCCAGAAGTTGGGATTCTGCCTGACTTAACACTGCACGTCATCTCTGTTACTTGGGGACATAGTGGGGGATGCTGTGGCCATTTAGAGGTGGGGACATCAGGGCCCAAGGTCATTTGATAACAGCTCAGTGTCAGAGACTGAGCCCAAGCTACAGCGGCTCAAAAACTGGCAGTCCTGGACATCTCCCCACCCCTTGGCTCACAGCATCAGCCTTGGTGGTCATTTTGGGGGGCACTTAGAAGCTGTGCCCTCACTGGTGGCTGCTACAGCCTCTGCCAGAAGGGCTTGTATGGCGCAGCCCACACCACCTCCACCAAAGCTGGTGAACACGTGTGTGGGCCGTGTCCACCATTGTCCTGACCACCTTCACAGTCACACACTTAATTCCCACAAGGAGAGACTACTGTCACCCCCATGGAAAGCACGAGAGAACTGGGGCACAGTGACCAAGTGACTGTCTTGCAGGGACAGCCAAACCCCAGCGAGAAGCCCTTATCTGAAGGGTGTTCACAGCCTGGCTGGCCCCAGCGGCCATTGCTTACAAAGGGCTGGATCCCCTCAGGGACTTGGATGAGTAACCCACCCCATGGCTTCCTAGCCTCAAACCCAGAGGCAGGTGGCTGCCCTACTGCTGAACCTGCCCCGTTCACACCTGACTGACCCAGCCCGCAGGACCTGTGTGGTGCTGCCCTCCCTGACCAGCTTGCCCGCTCACTCTTTTCCAGCTTCCAAGAACCTTCCCAGTGCTTTTAAGTCCAACTTAGGCCCGGCAGCGCCAGGACCCCCAGCCCCAGGCTGATACCCAGAACACATAACAACAGATTTGATAGGGCTTTCGTTTTTTGTTTGGGGTCTCCCAGAAGCAGGTGAGATAGGAGTTGAGGGCAAATCCTTTATTTGGGAGGGAATTCCTGGCCATGTCAGTGGGCCTGAGGGGCTGAGCAGGAAGGGGGGGCCACATGGGGTGAGTTAACGCTTCCAGCACACGCTGAGGACTCAGGGGGCGAGGGGTTATGCAGATCCAGTGCAGGGCTGTACCAACCGAGAGACTAGGGGCTTGTGCCCCTCTCGTGAGGGCTGTTTTGGCAGGGGGCTGCTCCTGCGACCCTTGTCCCCAGCACTGCTGGCGCTGGTGGTGGGAGGCGAGGGTACACCTGAGAGCCAGGGCACCAGCCTCCTCCAGGAGCTGACCAGTTACACAGCTGCCTGTAGCCAGCAGCCTGAGCCCTCAGTGGGGTTCCACGCCCAGAGGGGCTGTCTGACTGCACAGTTGCTACCACTGGGCCACAGTCTCAGCCCCATGACCCTGGACCGGCTCAGCGCAAGGTGTCCTCATGTCCTCTGTAGCAGCCCACTTCTGCTGTGCATCCTGTCACGACGTCCTCCACAGTAAAGGTAGCTGTATAAACACACAGCAAGGAGAAGCAAGGGGAGAAATGCACATCTGTCTCTGGCCGGCAGGCCGGCAGGAGTCCTCACCTGCAGGGTTGGAAGCACTGAGGGACCCCTTCTGGTTTCCATGGACTCAAGTGGCAGCTTATTCAATATTCAGACTCAGTGACACCCTCAGCCACACCCTGCTGGGTGGGGCAGGCAGGGTTACTGAGCCTGGGTTCAGACCCCCACACCCCGTGGTCCTCAGGGTCTGTCAGGGCAGCCGGTCTTGTCGTGGACGGTGACCCATGAGGAGCCCTGGGTGGATCAGGATGGGGGAATGGAACGTCCAGGGTTGCCGGCCTCCATCTGCTGGGAAGACCTCTGGTTGTTCTGTGGGCCCTCTACTGAGGACATTGCCTGCCCTTGCAGATGCCCTGGTCAAGGCTGAGCGCTGACCTCCACTGCCCCCTTCTGGTCATCTGGCCACGAACTGCCCCGGTCCATCCCTTCCCTTCTGTGAGCCTGGCAGCAACTCCTTCCAGAGCAGAGGGACCCCAAATCCAAGGCTGCTATAGGGCTCATGGCCCGAGAGAGAGATAGGGTGTCCCTAGCCTGGAAGTTGGGAGGTGTGGCCCCCAGCTCTGCTTATCCTATGCGGTGACCACGGGTCACATGTGGTTAGTGGAGCCCTCGAAACTTGCTCTGTGTTGACGAGATATGCTGTGGGAGTTCTACCTTCACCACACTGGATTTTGAAGACTCAAGGAAAAAGCGAATTTTGAACAATTCCATATATTGATGACACGCTGAAATGATATTTTGAATATACTGAGTTAAAAAGATAATATATTACAATAAAACTTCACTTTGTATTTGTCGAATGTTGGGCCAGGGTGGATTGCTCCTGATGTTCCCTAACTCAGCCACAGACCTTACTGGGGCCTCTGCTTTGTCCTGGGAGACACTGCAGATTTCTGAACTGGCCCCAACTGAAAACACTGACCAGTTTCCCCCAAACCATGCAAATGGGTCCTGGACGTTTCCGTAACAGCAGCAAATGGCATAAGCAGGTTTGTGACTTGATCAACACACGGGCCCGGAGACTCTTAACTAGTAAGGGGGGGTCCCCAGGATGCTCTGTCTTCTCTACAACAGCCCTGGAAGACATACAAGAAACAGAGCCCTCTGGTGCTGCCCTCGGGGAACCTGGGAAGGTAGAACTCCCAACACAGCAGGAGGAAAATGCACACCCAGCCTACAGCTTCCTGCAGACACGCGCCCGCCCAGGGCTGGCTGGCAGGCGCCTTGGAGGCATGCTGGAGCAGGCAGGTTTTCAGGAAGGAGCTGGGAGAGAAATGGGACCCTGTGTGTGCATTCACACGTGTGTACGCACAGATGCAGGGGACTGTCAGGCAGCCAGCCTGGCCTCCTCCAAGGCCTGCAGCCTCACCAGGCCCCTGTGTCTGACATCCCCCACCGGTCCCCTGCTGTCCTGCACCCATGCTGGGCCAGGGGACAGGAATGGTCACCCAGTGCAGTGTAAAGAACTCTCCAAAGGACCCTGTGGCACTAGCTGGCAGGTTTCCTTTTCTCCTCTTCTCTTCCTCCCCCTCCCTTGGTTCCATGAGATCGGTCTCTCTTCTTTCTTGCCTGCTCTCTCTCTCCCCCTTCCACACACACACACACACACACACACACACAACACACAGCTGAGACCAGTGCAGTATTATTCCATCACCCCAGGACCTGTTCACACACCTCGATCCCCAGTCTCCCAAACCACCCCCACCATGGGCATGTGGGAGGGTCACCAGGCCCAGGCAGAGGTCTTGTGAGCAGCAGTAGCTCCTAGCAGCTCCCAGGGACCCTCCCCACAACTGCCCTGACTGTCCAGACACTGGTCTCGCCTGAGCTGGCCCAGAATCCTCGGCCGAGGCCTTTCCCCACCCCCAGCCTGATGTGTCTCCGGCTAGCCCAGGGTGACCAGCGGGGCAGGAAGACCTCTCACAGCAAAGGGCAAGGAGGGGGTAGGAAGGGGAACCGGGGCAGGGGTGGAATTATGCTGCTTGGCTTCCTTAGAGCCGACATGAAAGGGGCCTGTTGTCCACCAGGGAGAAGGCCAAGATAGCCTGGCCTGGGCCCAGCTGGGCCAGCCGTCCCAGGACTTCTACCAGGGTGGTCTCTGGGAAGGGACAGCCCTCCCCAGACATAGAATCATGTGGAATGAGGTCAAACCAGGTGTCTGGGGGCCATGAAGAAGAGAAGCAGGGTGAGGGATGTCTCCCAAGGACAGGCGGGGCAGGCTGTGTCAGCTCCGTGCAGGCACCACGGAAGGATGGATGTGCTAACGTAACTCTAGCTGCACAGGGCCACCCCCTCCTGGGGTCCATGAACACCCGCTGTGGCCACAAGACCTGAATGGGCCAGCAGGGCCCTACCTTTTCCCTCTTAAGAAAGTTCCCCAAGAGGTCCCCCAGGATTCCCTCCTGTGGTTGGGGGGGGGGTCAGCCCTGGTGGCTCCTTCTCTCAGGGAGGCCCCCCCAGGGACCTGCACTCCAGCTGGCCCTGACACCTGAGGCAACACTCTTCCAGCTCAAGGCCTCAGCTGCCCTCCTCTGAGGGTCCATGTCAACCCAGATGGACCTGGGTTGACATCCTCCTCTTCCTTACTGTTGTACCAGGGTGACCAGTGTCCCCCCTAAAATTCACTTCCTCCCAGAACCTGCTGATGTGACTGCTTGGAGAGAGGGTCTCTGCAGATATGGTCAAGTTACAATGAGGTCATACAATGGAGTGGGGGGGGGGGCACGCTAAATCCATTGGCTTATAACAAGAGGGAGATTTGAGGACACAGAGAGAGGAGGCAGTGTGGAGATGGAGGCAGAGTGATGCCACCGCAAGCCAAGGACACCTGGAGCCTGGGGAAGCTGAAGAGGCAGGGAGGCTCCTCCAGCCTCCGAGGAGAGCAGGGTCCTACCAACACCTTCACTGTGTTGGCCCCTCTCACGGGGTCCCCTCCCTATAAGAGGATCACAGTGTTGAGAATGGGTTGGACATTCTGAGGGGGCCTCCCAAGGAGCTGTAAGTGACAGGGCAGCAGGGGAGTCTTAAGCATTCTGACCCCACTCCAGGCAGTGGGGGTCCAGGCAGGGCAGCCCAGGCCTGGAGTTCAGGTCAAACTGGCCCAGCCAGTCCAGGAGCACTGAAGCCTCTGGGTACAAGAAGGTAGAGAGGTCGGTGACATGTGGTACCTAGATGCCACACTAGCCTCAGCTTCTTAACCCCATTCATGCACACGGACCCTGGAGTCTGTCATGAAAATGGCTCATGCTGGGGCACAGTTCAGAGAGTGGGTCCCCCTCACCAGGGCGGCAGGGCAGTGGCATGGACTTCAGGCAGACAGGACAGATGTCCCAGAGAGCCTGGACAGTCTCAGATCCTAAGACACTTTAGGGAAGCAGAGGCAGGTGCGGGGGACTGTCAGGCAGCCAGCCTGGCCTCCTCCAGGCACCCAGTGTCGTAAGAGAGCCACTGAGCCTGGGCACCCTGCCAGAGGGGCTCCAGCTGAAGATCCCTCTACACGTATCAAAGCAGAAGACGCAGGTGAACACGAAGAGAAATGGAGAAGAATCTGGAAACCAAGCCTGTGGAAAGGCAAGTCATCAGCACCCCTTCCCTCCCTCTTTGATGTCCCAGAACACTGAGGTGGGCCAGGAGCCGGAAGGGACTGTAGCCCAGATCTCTGTCCCTAGCAGCCCTCTCCCGTGGTGGCCACAAGAGCTGGCTTTGGATTATGAAAGTTAGGGTACCCCCCACCATTCTGCTCCTGCAGACGCCCACCCTGTCAGCGGAGACCGCTGCCACACAGAGGGGACGACACACTCCTTCTGCACCTGGACTCTCCCTTCTGTGCCAGTGCTGGTGTCGAGGGATATGGGCCTCAGCTCTTCTGTTTGGGGCAACCCCAAGAACTGGGGGCATCCTTTGGACCTTTGGAACTTGGGACCTGGTGGAGCAGGCTGCCCTTCCTCTCACAGTCCCCACGGCTGTCAGACGCCCTGCCCTGCCTGCTGGAAGACAAGAGAATCCTCCTTGACAGA
Source organism: Loris lydekkerianus (assembly GCA_963574355.1). NCBI lineage: Eukaryota > Metazoa > Chordata > Mammalia > Primates > Lorisidae > Loris > Loris lydekkerianus. The sequence continues at coordinate 224,468 of CAUYPK010103945.1, forward strand.
CCATGGCCATGTCTGACGGCCACAGAGGAGGTGCGGCCTGGGTTATATTTAGCCTCAAATTGGTCCTGCCTGCCGGGTGCTGGAGGATGTGACAGGGGAGGGGGAGCCCTGCTGGACACCCCACCCCCAGCCTTCCACTATTCAGGGTTTTTGCTGCTCACTGCCTTACAGCTGGGGGTGTGATGCACAGACCCTTGAGCCACGTTCTCTGGAACCCTGAGTGAGTGTTACAGGGTGTGGGTGGGCACAGGCCAGAGGCCACTCTGAGTACCCTCCACTGCAGCCCCTGCCAGGGCTCTCCCTCCCTTCCTCTCTCCTTCCTAGACAGCCCTAGATGGTGCCTGGGGAGGTGCAGGGTGGCACAGAAGGGGAAGAAACAAGCACGTAGGGCAGGTGGGATAGGGAGGTGAGAGGGTCTGGAAGAGGTGGGAGAGGGGGAAGACAGGAGAGAAAGGCTGATCCCAGCCTCTGAGGAAAGGAAGGCAGATGACAGCTTAATAAAAATAGCTTGTCTTAAGTACCACCAGCTGGTTCACATTTATCAACACAGAACTTCACAACCATCCACTGGGTTAGCTCTGGCTACTGTCCCCATTTTCCAGATGGGCAAAGTGAGGCTCACAGCCATACAGGCCTCAGAGCTGAGAGTGCTGCCAGGGATCCATGGGGGGCCTAGTCACGCACCCCTCCCGGGTCCTCCCGTGCCACCCTAGCACACTGGACTGGACTGGGGCATGGGGGGCACTGGCTGGAGCAGCTGGTGGGGGCAGCTGGCAGAAGGCACAGGCCAGCATGGAGCCCGGCAGCCCCAGCTGAGCGCCAGGCAGGTCAGGGGTGAGGCCGTGCTAAGTGGCTTATGCCTGGGCTCTGGGCCGACTGACAGGCGGCTGGATTAACAAAGACGCGCTCTGTTCCCGGGCAGGTCATGTGGAAAGCGCAGCCTCGACCCCTGTCACTTCTCCTTTTTTATTTTTTTGTAAGAAGGGATGTTTGTTCCTGAGCCCCAGGCGGAGGGGAGGGGGCGCCTGCCACTCCGCCAGCTGTAGCCACATCAGCTGCTGTGGGTACAATGGGTGATTCTCAGCCGTGTCCACCCCTCACCCCAAAACCCCAAGCCCAGGCCGCCAGCCGGCCCAGTCACAGGGCTCAGCCTGCTGCCCAGCTTTGCAGCAGAGCCATGCTCCTAAGTGCCAGCTCAGAGACAGCAGCTGAAAATGGATCATTAGCCCCAAATGGCGTCTGCAGAGAAGGGGGCAGCAAGCAGGGGGGCAGGCCTGGCACCACAGAAGCTGCTTCCAGCCAGATTGCAGGAGGGCCGCAGAGGGCACACAGCATCCTGTCCAGCTGGGATCACGTACTGCCACGATGCTGTTTTAGATACACTGGCTTAAACGAAATATATTCTTTTTTGTTGTTTTAGAGACAGGGTATTGCTCTGTCACCCAGATTGGCATGTAGGGATGCAATCATAGCCCCCTGGAACCTCAAACTCCTGGGCTCAAGAGATGCTCTTGCCTCAGCCTTCCAAAATATTGGGATCATGGGTGTGAGTCACCTGACCAAAATATATTCTTAAAATTAAGCCCATCTGTTTCTTTTTAAATCTGGCTTAATTACAAATTAAAATTATAACTAAAATTATATATCTAGTTGGCATTTTATTTCCATTGGGCAGCCCAGGTCTGGGGTCTTGCTGATCTGTGTCTGCAGGATCCCCTCTAGGAGCCTGTCAGAAATGCAGCTTCCCAGGCCCCACCCAGTTCTATGGGATTGAATCCAATCCCAGGGCAACTTTGGAGCCCCACATAGCTGTATTTGTGACCTGTCACCAAATGGAATCAGGTCTCCTGCACATCTGAGCTCCTGAAAAGCCCCAAGTCCCTGAAAATGTCTTATATCCCATCATCTGAGACAACACAGTTCCCACCTGGGAGAAATTTCTTCTGAGGGTCATGGTAGCAGCAAGGTATGACCTGAGAAGGCTGAACTTGACCCGGTCTCTCCAAAGGAGCATCTGGTCCAAATCTCTCTGATTTAGGCTAATTGGAGGCAAACAGCCCCGCAGAATTTAAGAACTGGTTACTAAGAGCTTTCCGCAGGCAAAGTGCTTAAAAAATATGTTACCCTTGGCTGGTCATGGTAGCTGATGCTTGTAATCCCAGCACTCTGGGAGGCCAAGGCAGGTGGATCCCTTGAGCTCAGGAGTTTCAGACGGGCCTGAGCAAGAGCAAGACCCTGTCTCTACTAAAAATAGGAAAAATAACTGGGTGTGGTGGTGGGCGCCTGTAGTCCCAGCTACTTGGGAGGCTGAAGCAGGAAGATCGCTTGAGCCCAGGCATTTGAGGTCAAACTCTGCCCTCTAGCAGGGGCTACAGAGGGAGATGCTGTCTCAAAATAAATAAATAAATAAATAAATAAATAAATAAATAAAACACAGTTTTTTTTTTGGATATATACAACATGAAGCCAGCCTTCCCTCCCAGAGATCTTTCTGGGGGTTAATTCTAATAAAGAGATAAGAAAGATTTCCTGCTAAGAATCAATGGCAGTAGGTGTGTTGGGAGTTGCTTCTGAAGTCCCTAAGGAGTTTGTTTTCTCAAGCAGTTTAACAGAAGTCTTCCGAATACTTGTTTGTAATCAGCATTCTGCTCTGCAGCTTAAAATGCATGCTGATATTTAAGGATTTCCAGGCCGCAGAAGCCAGGAGCTTTTCTGTTTTGATCTTGTGTCTTCAGAAGTTGCCCCAAAAGCTGCTTTAGGGGCCTCCCAGAGGCTGGACTGGGGGGAGGGGGGGGTCCATGGTATGGTGGGAAAAGTCAGCCTTTCCTGGCCCCTGGCTCTCCCTGCTGAGATACCACCAGCTCTGTGGTCCTCAGAGGTGGGTGCTTCTTTCAGACATCTTGGAATGTAGGGAGCAAAGTGGCTCTATGTTTACTTCAAGCAGGAGGAAGTTGAAATGCACACACTCACTCGTGGTCTCACTGAACTTCACAGCTAAATCTCACCCATGAACCACACCTGACCCCTCTTCTGCCCTGGCGGAAGCTGTCCACGTTGCCAGCACAGTGCCTAAGAGAAAATAACCACGTCCTTCCCTGGGTTTCAAGAAGCTGCCATCTGGCAGGGCACACCTGTTGTCCCTGCTCCTTGGGAGGCTGAGGCTGAAGGATTGCTTGAACCCAGGAGTTCAAGTCCAGCCTGGGCAACATACTGACAGATTCTGTCTTTGAAATAACTACAAACCTGCTGTAAGCTACCAGCTTCAGAGCTGGATCCAAATTTCCAAAACTAGTGGTTGAAGCCAAGGACAGCAAAAGATTAACTGTGCCCAAGGAGAGGTCTAACCTTTGCTCCCAGCTCCTCAGAGGTGACTTGTAAGCCCTAGAATGTCCTGCTAGATTAAGAGTGTCTGGTTTACCTGGGCCCTAGGCTACATCAGATAGACTATGGTAATGATGAGATTTGTGGGGGGCCTGGGACCACGAAGCATCAGCTCGGCCTCTGGAAGGGCTGGGGTTTAAGGCCAGCCACACGAATGTCAGCCACATCTATGTGACCAAGCCCCAAGCAAGACTCAGAACACTGAGGCTTGGAGCAGTTTCTTTGGTTGGCAGTACCCATGCGTGTTGTCACACATTACTGTCATGAGGACAAGTAGAAACTCCACCTTGGGAGCCCCTAACCCCCTACTCTGTTCTGTGAATCTCTCTCCTCAGCTTTAATCTGCATCCTGTAATAAACTGTGACTGTGAGTAAGAAAGCTTTCCCCTTGGAATTCTGTGAGTCCTTCCAGCAAACTATTGAACCTTAGGGCTGCCTTGGGGACTCCCTGAACTTGGCATTTGTATCAGAATTGGAGGTAGTCTTGGGAGCTTGCACTCTGCAGGTGGTTAAACCAGAGGGAACACAGACAAGAAAAGAAATAAGACAAATCTACTGACCACCAGCAAGAAGCACCCACATTGGACAGGAAATATTCCTGCCTCTCCCTAGTGCAAACCATTCCAAGGCCCTCAGAGAGCCCCCAGTCAGAGGATGAGTGACACCTGATCCCTCCACCCCACCACTGGAGCATGCAGCCTGTGTGGTCTGAGCACAGATCACTGCCCACTCTGCTGCTGGCTTCCCCTGTGGACACCTGCTCTCCTGCCCACATCTGTCTTCACCAGCTCTCACCTGCAGAGTGCAAGGGCCCCCAGTCTGACCCTCAGGGCTACATCCCACATAACTATATGGTTTGAGCTGAGTTTCGATGGGAACTGGTTACTGCCAAGCAGAGCATATGTCCCAGTGTCTAAGGGGGAGGGGTATAGGTCACCAGAAAGCACAGGACCCCGGGACCCAGGCCTGTATTACCCTTCTCCCTCTGTGAACTGGTGCAAACCATGTGGGTTCTCTAAAAGGCTGCTCTCCTCTCTAGAAAATGCCTAGCCCAACAGCCTCTCTGCTCACTCCATATCTCTTTCAAAACTGGGGGCAACTCCTGTGGCTGAAAGAGTAGGGTGCTGGCCCCATATACCAGAGGTGACGGGTTCAAACCCAGCTCCAGCAAAAAAAAAAAAAAAAAACAAAAAAAAAAACTGCCTTAGTCTGGCTGTGCCCAGAGCTAGAGGTGGCCACTTTCTTGCTGACTTCCAATTGCTAGAAATGGCAAAGCATGATGGCACACTCCTGGAGTCCAGCACCTCGGGAGGTTGGGGAGGGAGGATGGCTGAGCCCAGGAGGTGGAGGCTGCAGGTTCCTGTGACTGAGTCTATGAATAGCTGTTGCACTCCAGTCAGAGCAACATAGTGAGCCTCCGTCTCTGAAAGAACAAAAGAACGCTAGAAAGTTCCTTGTACAGAGTTAAAATCTTTCTCCTGCAACTTCTACCCACCGTCTGAGGGGAGCCATTGCCTTCGACCAGAATACTTCTATACTTAGCCCTCAGCCCAACTCAAGCAACCTGTAGAAATGGCCACGCTACCCACACTTGTGCAGCTCCAATTCCCTCCACCTGTTCTCCAGCGACGTGGCTTCCAGCACTTGCTGCCCTGTGGGGTCAGTGTTCCAAAGGGCCAACACTGCCCCACAGTTGTCTTCCCTGAGCTGGGAGAATCAGGAAATGAGGCTGGCTGGGAACACAGCCAGGGCTGGAGGGCTCTTCAAGGAAACTGGAGGCCAATAGATTTTTGGAGGAAGGTTCTCTTTTTCTAGAGCAGCATTTCCTAACCCTGGCTGCTCACCAAATCACCAGGGAAACTCCGAAAGGCTCAGATGCCATAGGTCCATTGGCAATTCGGCTTCATGGGTCTGAAGGCCGGCGTGTCAGCATTTTGCTGAAAGCTCCTCTGGTGACTCTCATGCGCAGCAGTGTAGACCCCATGGGGTGGGGGGTCTTGGAGACAAAGCCCACCAGGATGACCTGCAGCCCAGGGCAGTTTATTTTGCTCCCTGCAGTGAGAGGCACACACTCTGGGGGGCTGAGGGGGCGTCTTATACAGATTGCACTGGGTAGCTGGTGGCCCAGGCAGGCTCCTGGTCGGACTTGGGCTTGGGCTGGGTGGTCCTTACAAGGTTTTAAGGAAGTGGGTTGGACATGGTCCTAAAGCAGGGGCTATCTTAATTTTTTTCTAGGAGGTTAGAAAGCTGAAGCAAGGTTAGAATCATCACTGGCGAGTGGGCAGTAATTAATGATGCTTGTTGGGGGGAGGGACTGAGTCATTTAGTGGTTGCACAGTGGCCTTGGCATTGTCTTGTTCCAGAGGGGGAATGGGAAGTCTGGTCCGCCTTCCACAAGCATCGCTGATGTTCAGGCTGCCGGCAGGCAGTGTCTCACTTTCTCCGCTGATACCGGGTTTGGGAGACTCAAGGTAAAGGGATACGCTCCATGGCTTTTCAATTCTGAAAGACCTCCTCCCCCAACACTTCCTTTCCTTTCTGAAGTCACAATGCTGGGCCCTCTTCTGACATGGACGGCTGAGCTGGACACCTGGTGCCTCTAAAGGGCCCCTCCCCACCTGGCTGGTCAGGAGGATAAAATGGCATGATGCCAGGCGGGGAGACCTCCACCCTCTGCACCACTCCATTCCTCTTCCTGGGACTCAGCTTCCCCATCCTACAATGAGAAAGATGTCTCCATCTCCAAGGGCCCTTTTTGCTCCGATATTCCATGACGTTGGGCTTCTGATGTAGAAAGGACACAGGGCAGCCACTCTGGTTCGAAAATGGTGAGCCTTCCGGGCCTCAGCTCTGTCTTTCTGCTATTTCCACCATCTCCTCCTGGCTGGACCTCACTTTTAGAATCTTCACCTGCCCTCAACCTGGGCCACTTTGGTCCTGTTCCCCTCACCTGGTCACCAGCTTTGCCTGTAGCTAGAAGGCCAGACCTACCCAGAGAATGCTCAGCACCTGGTCCTGGTCTGCAGGTTGTGAGCTGCATGGGCTTGGGCAGGCTGGCTTCCCTCTTTGGGCCTCAGCTATCCTGTCTGTAAAATGGGAGTAACAGTAGAACCAGGGCTGTTGTGGGGGTCCTGTGAATGAGTCTAGATAGGACATTTGGCACCTGACAACTCCCTGGCTGCCATCTTGCCTTGCTGCTCCCATGGCAGCTGGATGTCCTGGGGCACAGAGGCTAGCTTGGCACCCTCTGGTGGCAGGAAGGGCTTCCTGCAGGATGGACAGCAGGGAATGACCATGGGTGGCTGTGACATTAGGACAGGCTTCCAACTGGGAACATCTGGTAGTGATTCAACATCTTCAGCGTGGGTAAGGTGGACCCCCACTTCCCCTGGGGGTGCCCTGACCTCAGCATGTCCAGAGCATGTCTCAGAGTCCCAGAAACAAGCCAAACCAGAGTGACCACCAAGAGGAAGGCAGCTTGCTAGGGGCTGCAGTCACATGGCCACCTACCAGCAGGCACCAGGCACCCTGCTAGGCCCCAGGTAACGCAGAGACTGCTGGATGGCCACCCAATCTAATTCCTCACTCTGGACACAGCGAAGTGACATTCTCCAGCTCCTGGCTCCAGGCAGCTCTGAGTTATAGGTGGGACAGATGGTCACCACCACACCATCCTCTGCTTATCCATCAATTATGGGGATGGAGGAGGAGTCTGAAGCCCCAGGAGACATCATCTCAGGGCCCCTGAATTGCCTTGTGGAAGGCTACTGAACACCCTGGGGACTGTGACTCTGAGAATATGCTTTGCCCTTGTCATGACACTGAAGATGGGGTCACTTGTCATAGCAGCTAGAATCACCCACCCTGCTGACCGCTCCAGGCCTGGACTAGCGCGAAGGCCAAGAATCTATCTCAAGGTGCTCCAGGTTCTCAGGCTGAGATGGATGGGCCCCCTGGATCAGAGTTACCAGGGTTGCTTTGAAAATGCAGATTCCTGGGCCCTAACCCACATTTCAGACCAGTGGCCCAGGGCATGCTGATTCATAACCTCACTGGGGCACTGCTGGTGTCATCAGCAGAACATGACCTTTCATAGGAGGCTGGGGGTGAATGGGGAGACTCTGCCTGCTGTCTTGGGGGACACCAGCTGGTGCCCCCACGGCTAGGTGTGATTCACTTGCGGTTGATGGTCATTCAGTAAACTGGGCCGACAAGAGATTCATTAGGGTCCTTGCTTAACACAATGATGAATTCATTGAATTCTGATAAGGTCATCCCTTAGCAGGTGGGATAAATCGTGGCTGATCCCTGTCAGGACGACTCTGAGTCATCCTGGATTAAATTAATAATGATTAATTGGGGCTCCTAAAAGCTGAACTGCTGAGCGAAGATTAGAAGTGTGCGTTTGAGCGCTCTCTCTCTCTGTTTTATTTCCTCTCTCCCTTCCTGGACTGTGTCTCCTCCTCCAGGTGACATTCGAAGATGGGAAATTGGAAATGGATAATTTTGAGATCTGGGGCAGCCATTAACAGACACTAGAGGGGGGGGCTGCCCTGTAGTTCAACGGGGCGGGGAGGCTGAAGAGCAGCCCCGCCTGGGAAGTTCTCTCAGGTTTGCAAGCATTTCGTTACATGGAGGTGGGCAGGGCCATCTTCCTGGGTCACAGAGCCCAGACAGGCCTGCTTGGGCTGCACCCAGGTTTCTGGGCAGGACAGGCCTCTCTGAGCCAGGATGGGATGAAGGCAACAGACAGCAGGACCTGACCGCCGGGGCCTCCGGGCCACCTAGAAGGAGAGTGCTCCCACGCTGGGGCTCCTGACTGGGGGGTACCTCTCTGCCCTGCCCTGGGAGGGGATCAGGGAATAGGACCCAGCTTCAAGGGCACAGAGAGAACCAAAGTGCAGACAGCAAAAGAACTGCAGACCAGGGACAGACGTTGGTCAGAGAGCACTGTCCCCAGTTAGTAAACAACACAGCAGGGACAGAGGTCCCATGTTAGTCCCCGTGATTTCCCTTTGGTGGGAGCTTTTCGGCCACACACCGCCTAGTACACACCACCATTTCCTCTAAGGCAAGGCTTGTGCAGGGGCTGGTGAAGGAGCCTGTGTCCCCTGGCAGATTTTTAGAAGAAAATTATGTTTGCTGGGAAGCACACATTATCCCTGGGACCTGTCTCCCAAGGGTCACTCCATGCTGAGGGCTTCCTCAACTGCCCCCCAAAATTTGACGCATTCTCCTGAGCAAAGGCTGCTCCTGCCCACTGCTTGGGTCATCAGCAAACACTCGCCAAGGGCACCACTTTGCTAGGCCCAAACAGCTCATAAAAAACAGCACAGTCTCCACCTGGGAGGTTTAACCATAAACATTCCTGCAGTGGGCTTGGCAACCTCCCAGAGGTGGCTGCCAAGACTCCATGTGAGGTGAGGGGGAGAGGAGGGACCAGCCAGGCCTTGTGGGTTTGGGGAAGGTTTGGGGCCACTTCACAGAGCTGGTTGCTGGAACCACTGGGCTGAGGGGATGTCTACATAGTTGGGGAACACCCTGGAACCTCTGTTGGAATACCCCAACCAGCACCCAAGGGCCCAGGCTTGGGCAAGCAAGCTAGTCCAGCAGCGCCCAGCTCCCGGGAACCAGCTGCCTGTTGTGGCTCTACTGGTCACCCCTCTTTAAGCCCCCCTGCACTTCTAAAGGCGGGGATCCAGGGCGGGAATAGGGTGTGGGTCCCACCAGCTGGGTGTGTCCAGCTTAGCCGCACATGAGGTGGGTGGTCAGGGCCACCTTAATTTTGTAAATCCTTAGTCTTCCTGGCTAGAACCTGAAGCAAAGAAGCCCAGAAACGGGAGGACTGTGAGCAAAGCCTGGCACACAGCAGGTGCTCAGGACACCTAATCCTCCCCGACAAAGGTCCAGCAAAGTGCGGTGTGCCCGTCCCACGGCTGCCCCCGGCATCAAGAGGAGTGAGTCATGGGCACACACTACTGCATGGACGAGCCTCGAAAGTGCGATGCTGAGTGACAGACACCAGATACAAAAGGCCACACACTGCATGAGTCACACATGAACGTCCCAGTCAGGCCCGGCCACGGAGACGGAGAACAGATGAGTAGTTATGGCCCTGCTGGTAAGGAGAAGTGGGGGGTTACTACTGAATGGTACAGACTTTCTGTAGGGGAAGAGGAAAAGGTTTTGGAACTAGTGTGGAAGATGTACAACGCGGCAAAGGCACTCAACACCACTGAGCTCGACGCTTATAATGGCCAAGATGAGAAATTTTACATTACGTGGATTTTTACAATTACAAAGTATAATTTTTAGGTCTATAGTTAAAACCATCTAATTTCCCCAGAGGAAGGAGTAGGGCTGAGGTCTCGGATGCTACATGCTGTGCTTGAACTATAAAAGCAAGAGCAGGTCCACTGGGCACCCAGAGGCAGGCCCGCTCTGGACATGCTCCCTGTGACCTTGGGCAGGGCTCTTGGCTCCACCTATCTGTAGAGGCAGAAGTGGGCCTGGAGGCTGCCCTGGCGTCCTCTGTGGCCAGGCAAACGCTGGCTGGATGGTGACATCCATGAGGACCAGAGAGGACAAAGAAGGCAACCCAGAACCTGGAGTCTGGGTCCTGCCCCCAGCTCTGCTGCCCACCGGTTGTCCCCTGAAGACTGGCTGATTCCTGAACGGATGCAGGAATTGCAGCATCCCCAGACTCAGTGTCCAGGAAGTTCAGGACCTGTTAACAGGTTAGGAATTGTCTGGCCAGCACTTGCCTAGACTTGCAGGTCAACCACAAATGCACTTTTCCCTCAAAAGACAAGATGGAGCATACATAACTACATGGGACTTGATTATTCTAGCACCGCAGGGCACGCTCACCACACAGACTGTTGACCAGAAGGCCACGCCCCACAGGGGCTGGGGAACGAGGCTTTGATGGTCCTCACACCTGCCCTCCAGTGGTACAGAGAGGAAGCTGTGCCAGCCAGACTGGGGGCGTGCACCTGCTCTGGCGGGTGACTAGGGGACAACAGCCTCAGCCAATGAGAAAAAAATCCACCCATCACCACATACATGAATACCTGGAGCCCCTGCCAGCCACTCCTGCAAGTTCAATCCCACCTGCAGAGGAGTGCCCACGCCCCAGTGTGACATTAACAAAGCAGTCATGGCCCAAATTAACACACCTAGATGACAGGAGCCCCCAGAAGCAGGTATGGAGATAGTGTTTCTTTTTGAACATGTCAAGTTGGCCTCATGGAGACAGCTGGGGATGGGCTGGTCTTGGCTCTGGGGCTCTAGCACCAACCAGCAGCCCCAGGTGCTCAACTCGACAGAAATGCAGGGTCCCGGGCCCCGCCCAGTGCTGTGGCATCAGAATCTGTGTTTCTTTAACAAGATTTGGTGACATGTGTCACATTACAGTCTGGAGAATGGGGTTTTTGCGATAGCAGCATGAGCAGGCTAAGATAGGTGATAAGATACCCTGGAACCAGATTAAGGTGACGGTTGTACAACATTGGGAATGTGCAAAATGTCACTGATGTGAATTTCACTTCAGTTAACAACAAGAGACACCCAGCTCCTTTGGCTACCCTGAAGCCTCCTGCTGGAGAGATGGGGGAGAGGGTTGGGGAGGAGGAGGAAAGAGAGGGAAGGAGAGAAAGCACCCAGATGCCCCAGCTGGTCCAGCCCGGCAGTTTGAGGCTTCTCACTATGGGGCTAGTCGAGCCCCAGACTTATGGGAGAACATAATAAAATGATAGTCACTGCTATATGCCACCAGATTTTGGGTGGTTTTTCATGCCCCACAGATAACCAAAGTCCTCAAGGAAATCTCTGTCCTCTCCTTAGATGACACCCCAGGCTGCAACCCCTAAGCATCTGTGCAGAGAAGGGAGTGGTGGGCAAGGTGGGAGAGAGGTTGTGGTGTGGGACCTTGCACTCTTGGAGGGGACCAAGAGATGCTGTCCTGGGTGGACACAGCACACTGGCTGAGAAGGGTACATCCAGCTGCAGCCCACCCGGGTTCAAAGCCTGGCCCTGCTCCTACCCAGCTCTCTGACCTTGGACAAGTCACAGCCCCTCCGTACCTCAGTGTTCCTGTCTGCAAATTGGGGATAATAATGGCACCTGCATGAGAGAGCTGTTGGGGAAATCAAAGGACTTAGAACACAGCAGGCTCTGCACAAGTGTTCAAAACAAGGAGAGACACCACATCTCTATCTCAGTCCCTACTCATGTATGGGGGAACTTGCTACAGTTTGGGCAGGATGGGGGTCTTGCCTCCACTTCCAGTGTCCTGTACACCACCCTTGGTCCTTGTGTCCCACTCAGTCCCCATCTTGGAAGGTGGGCATTTTCAAGGCACGGAGTCCAAATTGTCTCCTGCACCATGAGGGGAAAGGAAGCTGATAGAACTGATTTGGGACGAGTGTGCTGGCAAGATCCTGCTGGGGACCCCAGGAGGAGCCTGTAACCCCGAGGAGGTCTGAGCATGAGGCCGAGGAATGGGTATGGGCAGCATCCATAACAGCACAACACTGGGGGCAAGGCCCCTCTGGCAATGGAACACATATGAACACGCCACATCACCCTGGGATACCGTGCAGTGGGGAGGGTCAGCCAGCTTGGCACGAGCCACTCCCCGTAAACCTCGACCTTAAAGGCAGAAGCTCCGAGCAACCATCTCCCCAGAGGGGGTCTCGGTTGTAGCCACGTGCCCCAGAAATCTAAAATAACTGCCAAGTTCTGGAGAGTGGGTTGCTTTGGGGTGGACGAAAAGTAGACAGAGGGAACCCCCGAGTGATACCAGGCTGGTGCTCGGTGCAGGGGTGTGCTCTGGGGTCTTTGCCAATATCACCTCGCCTAATCAACTGCTCCAGGAAGGAGTTGTCACAGCTGTGGTCCCCACTGCACAGAGGACAAGGTGAGGCACGGAGAGGTGCTGTGCTGAGTTATAGGTGACCCCAAAGTTCATAGCCACCAGAAACTCAGAATGTGACCTCATTTGGAAACAGGGTTTTTGCAGATTTAATTGGTTGAGGCCATAATGGATTTGGATTTTAGGGTGGGCATCCTTCTAAGACACATGGAGGGGGGGAGTATCAGAGGCAGACATGGGCCTGCAAACCAAGGAGGCCAAGGGCCACTGGCAGCTCCATGTGCTGGGAGAAAGGCGCCAGCACTCCTCCTCTGATCCCAGCAGAGGGATTTTCCTATCTCTGAAACTGCAGGAGAACAGATTTTGTTGGTAATTGTCACAGCAGCCTCAGGAAACTAGGACAGGTCTGTAACCACAGGAAGGGGGAAGCTGCTGGGCAAAGCCCACCTGTGAGTGCTACCAAGTGCTGGGGTGGGAGAGGAATATGGTGGAACTTTCCAGAGTGCGGGAGATGTTTTGAATCATGATGGTGGTGGTAGTTACATGACCATATACATTTGTCAAAACTCATCAGACACTTAAAACTTGTGGATTTTATGGTGTGTAAATTATTCCTCAATAAAGCTGATCAAAAAAATAAAACAATTTGCACACAAAAATATACACAGTGATTCTTCACAACAGAGTTGCACGCATGAAAACTCGAAGCCCAGAGTGGTTAAGTAATTTGCCCAAAGCTGCACAGCAAGCAACTGAGGATGTGAAGAAATAAATAGCACCTCCCAGGCTGTGGGAGGCTTTTCTAATGGACAACTTCATGCCTCTGCCTCCTCACTGGGCTCTCAGGGTCAGCGGTAAGGCTGCCTTATTTCTGTCTCAGTGCCCACAGCCTAACCTGTCAACCTAAAGCTCACTCTGATAAAAGTTGGCAGGAAAGAAGGGCCCTTTGTGGTAAGAGTGACCAGACAGTTGTTTTGTGCTGGTGGGGCGGAGAAGGTCAGAGCCAGCCAGGAGTTTAATAGCCCTGCAGAAAGGCCTGTGATGTGGCCTCTCGCCCCTGGGCCTCACCCCCAACCTGACCTCCACCCTGATCTCCGGCAGGAGGAGGCAGTGTGGGAGGGTCTGCCCAGGGTCAGGGGCCCATCTGGGCTCTGCCAGTGGTTGGAGCTGGCAGGGCGGAGAAGTCCAGCCTCCCTGCCAGGCAAGGCCACACACTGTGCCCAAGCTGTGGCCGAGCCCTGCAGCATGGCACGTCTGCCTTACCAGGGCCAACAGCCCTTGATTCAACACCCCAGAATGCCAGGGCACACACAGGGAGGGGGAAGATGCTGGGGAGGGAGCATCCTCTCGAAGGGTGGTAGCAAGACTCTTGGAAGTGAAGAATCCAGAAAATGCTGCTTGATTGCTTCAGGAAGGAAAAGCGCACACACACACAGCACAAGCCAGGTGGGCACAAAGGGGTTCTTCTGCAAAGACAGCTGCAGAATGGCCTTGTGTCCTCCTGGGACAGGAAGGAGGTGAGGAGGCCTCTGACCCTGCCTCTTACCCAAGCACTGATGAGGCTCAGCCTGTGTGTTCCGTAGCTAAGTGGCCTGGTCTGGACCCTGACTGTGGTGGGTGACCTGGGATGAGTGACACACCCACTGTGTCTGTGTCTCAGTTTCCCCATCTGTGAAGAGGGGACAAGGACAGTAGGGTTGTTGTAAGGATGCCACGAGACGCTAGATGTCCCATGTGTAGATACTAGTGCTTGCATAAGGGTTTGCTGTTGTTCTGATGATTCAGGCCCAGCAGCCCCTGCTCTGTGTCCAGCTGCTTTGGCTGTGACAATGAAGCCATGCACTTTTCTTCTCCCTCCCCCAGGGCGCCCTGCAGAAACTGCTGAGCTACCAAGCTCTCAGGGAGGCTGAGCAGAGGCTCCCACTGGCCTAATCACCTGTCATAGGCCTGCACCTGTCCCCCAGAGGTCATCTGGTCAGCATGACAAAACAAAAAGCAACAGAAACTACACCACAACATGAGGGGTGGGGCGGCTGGGTCCTGTATTTGTGTGTCTTGGCTCCCACAAAGCCAATTCATGAATAGTGAATTATTATTACAGATAATTACAAAAAAGAGGCATCAGTTAGAAAAAGGTTCTTCATTGCTTCGGGATGCATGGTTTGGCGTATGGATTTCAGTCTGTGCCCTTGGGCAGTGTGTAACCTGCACCACTGTACACGGCAGCTTTGGGATGAATAAACAGAATGCCAAGTAAGTAACAGAGTTAAGGCACAGTCCTTGTGCTCTACAGGCCTAGCATCTATCTAGGTGGCAGGAAAGAGACCCACGTGTGTATCAGTTAACGACATAAGGCAGGAGGTGATCGGTACCCAGTGGAACGGCACAGATCGAGGTGTGGCTGAAGGGCAGGGCAGGGATGGCACAGATTGAGGTGTGGCTGGGGTCAGGGCAGGGACCCTTGCAGGGTACTTCTGCAGGGTGACCAGGGAGACGATGCAGACATGGCTTAGTGATTAGAGGACAACATAGGACAAGCCAGGTGGGGCCTGGCAGGCTTGTGTTGCGAAGTGGAAGAGTCAGGCTGGACAGTACTAGCTGGGGCCAGGCCCACAGACAGGAAGGGTGGCCTTGGGGATGCCACAGGACCACTACCCTCCCATCAGCGCAATGACTTATTGTCCAATAATGGGCACCCAAACCACTTCTCTTGTTTATTGAGGCAAATCCCAGTGGTGGCTTCAGAAGTGGAAAACACTAGGTTCTGCACCCTGAGACCCTCTTCTCTCATACTCTGCCCCTGCTGTGCTTGCATGAGGGTGATGAAAATGAGGCACCCAGGAGAAGAGCAGGCGGCATCCAAAGAGTCAGCTGGGTGCCCCGCCATGGGGCCCGGGCACTCAGCTACCCCGAGGGAAAGGGAGGTCTCCAGCATCACCAGTGTGGTCTGTGCTCACATCCTCAGCCCCGCTTGAGCTGCCATCCTCCCCGCTCCAGAGATCTTGGTGGCTCTGAAGATGACCAAGCCCCCTCCCCCAGGGAAGCCAAGCAGGTCCTAGCTCAGAGTCTTCCCTTCACCCCAAATCTTCAGTGGCTCAACTGCCCTTGGGAGTGTCCCACGGTAACAAGTCCCCCACCCTCTGCCCAGCTTCCCCACTTCCTCTTCAGGAGACCAGGGAGCACCTCACCCAGCCCCAGGGCTCCACTTGCCCTGAACACGCTTCCTTTGGCACCTGTAACGTGGGGCTGCAGGGGTCTTTCCAGCCTGGATGCCCCAGGCCCTAAGATGAGGAGTCACATTGAGCAGGCTGAGGGGCTTCCCTGTCAGGTTGGGATCGCTCAGGCCATAGATGGGCGTCTCCTACTTCATGGGCCTGTGATCTCAGGGTCACGTGCTGCCATCCTGGGAGCCCTTGTGGGTTCTGGGTGCCCTCTCTGGTCACCTACCTGAGCCCTTTCTAACCATCAGCTATATTTTCATTTTCATTATGGAGGCAGTTTCAAGAGCATCAGGTGTATGTACAGTGCCTTTGTGAGGCCCACATGACCTTCCCATTTAACAGATCAGAACACTGAGGTTCAGAAAACTTCAAGGCTTTGCCCATGTTACAAGGTTAGCACCGAGCCCTGGTCTCCTATGTCCAGGTACAACCACCAGGCTGGCCTGGCACAGCACGGCAGGGGGAGCAGGCAGGAGGGCCCTTCAGCACATAAGACACACCCCAAAGTTTGGCCAGCATTAGTTTTGCTGTGTACCAGCCCCCGGGCCCATACAGAGGGGAAGCAGGCGGAGGAAGGCAGCCCTCTTCACGCCCCTCCTGCCTGCCAACCCTACCCTTCACTGTACCACCCAGGCCTCTGCTTTCAGGGGGATTGACACGGGTGGGCCCAGCTCCCTGCTGAGCCTCGGCTCTTCCCGGCATCTCTCACTCACAGCCTCCTGTCACTGTGAAAGGCCACACGGGGCTGCCCGACAGGACTCTCTGGGGCCAAGACTGGCTCCTATTGTGACTGCTCAGAGGCAATGAACAGAAATGAACAGGGGACTGGCTCCGAGCCCTTCCCACAAAGTGCCCTTTGGGAAATAGGAATGAGGCTCTGAGTCTTCAAGCATGTGTGTGTGTGGGGGGGAGGGCCTGATGGATGAGGGGCCTGGGGGCACCTGCCTCTCCATCTCCCCCGTGCAAATCCCTCAGCAGTTGTCACAGCTCTCCCTGCAGGGCCAGCTGGACATGGGGTGGGGGTCTGGGGACTACTCCTCTCCCCCCCAGCCCTTTTTGGAGGAGGCCTGGAGCAGATTCCAAAGAAGCTTCACACGGAGACTGATGGCCCTAAGAGTGGGCAGCCTGTGCCAGCCACTGCTCTAGAAGCAGGAGTTGGGAGGCCACCTGGGTTGCTATTACAGGTGCTATTACAGATGAGCCCAAGGTTGGCACCACCCAGGCTTGAATCCCAGCTTTATCACCTCCTAGCTATGACCCTGGGCAGGCTACAGGTCAAGGCCCTCTTTCTGCACCCTGGGGACAGTAATGGTCCCATCTCCCAGGAGAGGGGTGAGGAACTGGATGAGAACAATCCTTTAAAGTACCGAGAGCAATGTGTGACGCTGGCCCAGCGCTCAGAAAGCGTCAGCCAGCAATGACCATGATCGTATGTCTGCAACACTGCCTTTTCTCAGTGCCCCCTACCAGGATCAGACAGTGAGGGCTGGGAAAAGGGAGACGCGCTCCTGTTCCAGAAAGACAGCACCCACGGGCGCATCAGGTGAGTGGGCCAATGTGGGTGCGAGCTCACCGCCTCTCAGCAGTGTGACTTTAGGCAACTTCTCCAGCTCAGTTCTGACCAGAAAGCCGGGGCGCAGGCCTCTCTCAGGAGATAGTGTCAGAGGGCTTAGGAAGAAACGAGCAGAGTGCATGGTAGGCCTGCCCTTGCCCCCTCCGCATTTCCTCTTTGCTGGCTGCTCTGGGAGCAGGTTTTGGGGTCACAGCAAGAGAAAAAGGCCTCTTTACTTAACATCTGCCCCTAAGCTTTGCCCTGGGTGGAAGCCATAGCCTGATTTCTTCCAGGTTCACCGGCAAACGACTGCTGCCTGTTTACAGAAGTCCACTTGCCCTCCACGCCCTGAAAGGCAGACCCGGTGGGTTATGAGGAAGAGGAAGAGAGCCCAGGCCTGTGAGTGATGATGGATGGGGTCAGAGGACCAGGAGCCGAGTAGAAAGGGGACAGCGGTGTTCTTGTTGAAAGTGACAAGTTTGGCTCTCCTTTCCTCTGCTTGGAGCTCCCCATCCTTTTCCATCAACAGAGGCTCGCCGGGGCTCCTGTCAAAGGCCACCTCTTCTGGGAAGCCTTCCTAGGTTGATGGTCCCATCAACAATCTTGCCACTCCCACGGCACCACTGCCTTGGCATCCCAGATCTGGGACCCTCTCTGCCCCTTCATAGGGGCTGGGGTCCCCTCCACCCTTCCCCCAGGAGGACACAGCTTCTTCTTCATCTTGAGTCAGACAGCCCAGGTCAAATCAATAACCTGCTGCTTCCTGCTCCCCACACACATTTCATTGGCCCTGGGGACGCACGCAGGTGAGGCATTCTCATTCCCACATTACAGCTGAGGGAACTGGGGCCCAGGGACAGGACTTGGTTTTCTGAAGGTTCCTGACACTAAGCAGCAGAGCTAAAGTCTAGGAGGCTCAAGGTCACCCGTTGCTCCCCAACCTGGGCGCTTGTTAACAATACAGATTCCTAGGCTCTAGGCCAGATCTAAGGAGTCTGAACCTCATGGGGTAGGGGTAGGGGGTCAGGCACAGGATCAAAGTCCTACCAGGGGCTTGTTCTGCCCATCCTGGGAGCCAAAGCCCAGAGCATTTGGGGGACAGGGATCAGCCCCAACTAGGTGCCTCCATAGGCAACTCCTACAGGACCCTGTCATGCCCCTTACCAGCAAATGTGGGTTCCAACCCTGCCTCCTCCTCTGCAGCTTCCTGTCTCCCACACTATCACTCCTCCTAAGCCAGGAATGCCGAGAGTCCATCTCAGCAGTTCTCCAAGTGTAGTCCGTGGCCAACACGCTGGCCTTCCTGGGAGCAGGCTGGCAAGGAGAGTCCCAGGCCTCACCCCAGACCTGCAGGGTCTGGGGTGCATTTCCATGTGGTCCCCAGAAGGTGCACAAACCTGGCCCACTGGGTATGAACTACTTAAGGGACACACACTAAGTAAGGCCTGAGTCCTGGGGCAGATGCTGCGGTGGGGGGCAGGCGCTCATATCATCTCACAGAAGGAGCCTCCATGGCCTGTGGGGCAGGTGCTGGGCACCTAGGAGGACTTGACCACCAAGTTTGCGAGCTTTGCATTCATGATGGGGCAAGGCAGCACCTTGTCAGACC
The DNA here is from genome assembly GCA_963574355.1 of Loris lydekkerianus. Taxonomy (NCBI): domain Eukaryota; kingdom Metazoa; phylum Chordata; class Mammalia; order Primates; family Lorisidae; genus Loris; species Loris lydekkerianus. The sequence continues at coordinate 243,106 of CAUYPK010103945.1, forward strand.
CTCAGGACTTTGCCAGTTTGTTTGCAAATAAACTTAACCTCAAGACCAGGATGTGACTATTCAGAGGTCGGTGGTGAGGGCTACTGTCCCACAGACCCACCAGGTGGGGGTAAGAATGGTGCCAAGACTCATGAGAGCCAGACCTCATGGTTATGTCTTCTCCCCCAGGTACCCCCGTCCCATGTGCACTGTTTCTCAGGCCAATGACGCCCAGGCCAGGCAGAGAGGAGGCTGGATTTCACCCTCACTGACCACCTCCCAGGGTGGGTGCCTCCTGAGATGCTGACAGCTAGGAACCCCCTACTTATAAGTTGGCTGGCTCCTCCAGGAAGCCAGCCCATACTGGTGTCAGCCTCAATCCCTCCTCTGTACCCTGTCCCTTCCCACCACAGAGCAGCCTGTATCCTGACGCCTGCTGTCCTGAGTGTCATGGGCAGGACGTGTTCCCCAGAGGGGAGGCACCTTAAGATCAAAACTCCTTTGAACTTTTCTGGACCCCGAGCAGCACACCATTGCTGGACACAGTAACCTGGTGCGCCATTTGCTTCTGGACCAACTCAGTGGCTGACCATAGGCAAGGGACTTCTGTGCCACTTTGCCCGTCTATACCAGCTGGCTGTGCCATTCCCTGAGTTCCTCCTGCTCTGACATTCTGCAGTGACTTCACGGTTGCTGCCTCTGTGGTCATTTTTTAAAAGTCAAATTTGGGGCATTGATGGTGGTTATTTCTCAACAATCTTCCTTCTACAAACATGTACTAAGTGCCTACTGTTTGCAGGCACTGTTCTAGGCCCCAGGGATGCCACTGTGAACACAATGGACTGATCCCAGGCTCATGAGCTCCCTTAGACCTCAGTGTGTTGAGGGGCCAGACAATGAATACAGCCAGCAAGTGCAGTGGGGCACACTGGCAACCCTGCCAAGGAGGAGAGCAGCACTTGGGAGGTGGGGAGGGAACTGTCAAGGTGGGGGCTGGAGTTTTAGATAAGGTAGTGAGGACAGGCCTCACAAAGGAAGTGACAAGGGGAGGGAGAGAGGGAGGAAGAGCTTTCTAGGCAGAGGGAAGAGCAAGTGCAAAGGCCCTGGGGTGGCAGCCTGGCTGGTGTGTTTGAGGAACAACAAGAAAACTGCTGGGCTCAGACAGAGCAAATTGGGGGGAGGAGAAATCAGAGAGGGATGTGGGTAGATCACGAAGGTCTGGTTGGTCACAGCAAGGACACGCATAGTTGTTCAGCTCTGAGGTCTCCCAAGAGTGCCCAGAACACATTGGGGTGCGTGGTGTGGGAGGGCGGGCAGGCAGGCAGTAACCCCTTCACCCTAGTCCCTGTTTGCTCCACCCTGCGGAGCTGGCCCATGAGGCCACCCTGGGAGCTCAGGCCTCTGAGCCTCACCAAGTGTCACATGTCTTGCACAATTTCCGGGAGCCAAATCTGACAGGGCCATCTGTCTCAAACAGACCCCAGTGCTCGCTTCCAGCTGGTCTCCCGCATGAGCCAGAGTTCTCAGTGACACCACAGAACACTCATCTGCCACCGCCAGCTCAGTCTCCGTCCCCGGAGACATGCAGGGAGGCCAGCGGCGCCAGAAAGACAAGGTTGTAGCCGAGGCGGGCAGCATCCCCGGTGAGCAGTGCAACCCCCAGCACCACCGCCCCTGGCCCTTGCCAGGATGGGGGTGCACTTGGGACAGCTTCTCCTGAACCGCAGCTGCTTCCTGCTGTGCCCAGACCCCAAGTCCCCAAGCCACAGGACCGGGAAAAACCTCACGTGTTGCCTTCACTTTCCTCTTTTTTAAAAAACTCCCTACATAGAGAATAAAACATCCCAGTCTGGCTGATAACACAAACTTGCCTGGCTTTAAACTTCCCAAGGGATACCAGAACAGATGTTCAAATAGCCCCCAAATCTTTCATCTTTCAAAAAAAAAAAAAGAAAAAAAGAAAAAAGAAAGAAACCCCAACTCAAACCGAAGCTGCTGGGCAATTGGACTAATAGCTGTGTAAACCGCAGCGCCAAATAATTTTTGGCAAGCCTGAGAACTCCTCACGACAATCATTACCGCTCAGACAGGCCTGGTCTTAATTTATTTTAACAGGCCCCAGCCTTCCGGGCCAGGCACACCACAGTCTATTGTTGAGTCACAAGCCTCCTGCGAGGACAAACATTTGGAAGACCCACTTCTGAACGGACTCTGGGGCACGTCACATCCCAGATTCAGTAACGTGGGCGACAGCAGTGAGCTGAGGGGAGAAGATGCGCCAGCCAGGCACACAGATGCAGACACCCCGTTATTTTTCAGAGCTGAGCTGTCATGCATTCCCTAGAACAATGCTCCCATGAATGAGCCACTTGGCAAGGTGACCAAGTGCTGATGCCAAAAGGTGGGCTGACCCGCCTGAACCCTGTATCAAAAATTATCAAGTGGCCATTGTGTCTTCCCACTAACAAGCTCGGAGGACCAGCCCTTTGCTGGTCCTTGTTCTTCAGGGTGAAGTCCGCTGACCTCCCCCTGGTTGAACAAGACAGCATACATGTGCCCCAGTGTAAATTCAGCAGCTTGGGTCACACGAGGAGGCATCTTAGCATGAGCCTCTGTCTTCCCGGGAGCCGCCCTGCCTCTGAGATAAGGGGCCTCACCCACAGCCTGAGGGCCATGCTGGCTTCAGCTGGCCACCAGGGGCACGCTGTGAGCTTCTGTTTTCCTGAGTGGTTTCTTGTTGTGTTCAAATGAAGGGCATCAAAGCCAGACACTTTGGGAGCTGGAAGGTGCTTTAGATTTAGCGTTCACATGCCCTTACTGAGCATGTGAACCACAGGGTGGAGAGTCTTTTTTTTTTTTAAAAGACAGAGTCTCACTCTGTCGCCCTGGTAGAGTGTCATGGCATCATACATCACAGCAACCTCAAACTCCTAGGCTCAAGGGATCCTCCTGCCGCAGCCTCCCGAGAAGCTGGGACTACAGGTACCTGCCACAATACCTGGCTAGTTTTTTTCTATTTCTAGTAGAGACAGTCTTGCTCTTGCTCGGACTGGTCTCGAACTCTTGAGCTCAAGCAATCCACCCATTTCGGCCTCCCTGAATGCTAGGATTACAGGCATGAGCCACTGCACCAGGCCTAAGCAGGGGTCTTGTTAACATGCAAATTCTGATCCCAGGTCTAGGGCAGGGCCTGAGACTGTAATTCTTACAAGCCCAGGGTTGGAGGGGCTGCTGCTGGTCCACAGACCACAGTTGGAGTAACCAGGGGCGGGTCCCAACGTTTCCCCAATACAGAATGCACTATGTCCAGAAGTACCCTGGAAGGAAGTGACATCGTGTTCTCCTTGAGGCTTCATGTCAGAAGCAAATGATGTCACTCTGGTGATGGTAACATGGATCAGTTGGTGTAGGCGGCATCTCCCAGGCTCAAGCCGACAGTTTTCCCTTTTGCGATTAATAAGATCCTTGTGGCGAGATAGTCAGAAGCAGCTGTTTTTCATCATACGTTTGCCCACTAATTTCAGCATCCATTGATATGTCTCGCCTAAAACAGTTGCTATTGTGCTGTTTGCAAACGGTGACTTTCTATTTCCATCATCCCCTCCTAAGTTCATTAAGTTTTTAGAATTCAAATGCTCATGTGTTATTGTAGATCGACCCTAACACCAAAAAAGGAATCCAAAAGCCCTTGAGCTGAGGTCTCAGTGACTCCACCATCCGTTGCCTGCTGGCAGTGGCAGCTGAGGGTGGTGTTGGTGTGAAGGGGAGGGACCGTGTGTGCCTGGCCTCACCCGCACACACCAGCCATTACTCCACGGGCCACCGTTTCCCCAACAGTCACCTCATGCTGTGGACCAAGACTCTCCCAGCAGTGGGCATTTACTGCCCAGTTTGCAGATCCTCACCACCCTCGCTGGCCTCAGCACAGCATCCGCCCCGAGTTCCCTAAAATCGTCAACCCAGCAAATCCCTTAATTGGTGGACAGGAGAATCCAGGGCTTTGTGCTGCAACAACAGAGCCCTGGGAGCCCCAGGGAGTCTGTGCTGTGTGGAGCTCATTCTGGGGCAGGGGCCAAGAGCAGGGCAGGCCTCACCTGGTACCTCCAAAGCGCTCGCCGAGCAGATGCAAGCGAAGGCTCCCGCACCCGCCCCGCCCCGCCGGGAGACCCCTCTCTCATTCCCCCTCGGCCTGCTCTGCCCTCTCCGCCTTCTCCCTGTCTGATCCTTCTCTGCTGTCATGTTCTTTGTCCTCGTGCCACACGCTGTGATTACACGCCAGTGTCACCCTGCAGCGACAGCTAAAGCATGGCCTGCTGGGCAGCTTCTCAATTCTCCTGGCCTCCTGACCTGCGGGGCCCACTCCTGGGCTGGGGGCAGCTTAAAAGCAGAACCACTGGCCTCTGAAGGCTGGCAGGATGTCCGTGGGGAGGGCCGTAGCCATGGGCATGCACTTAATTGCTGGGGAGCAATTGCATGGAGTCCCCTGCCCTCCATTTTACTCACATGAGGAAACTGAGGCTGTGAAGGGCAAAGAGATGGATCCAAGGCACCCAGGTAGGAAAATAATGTTGTCAAATAAAGATGGATTCTCAAGCCTGACTGCCTGGGATCAAATCCCAGCTCCATCATTTCCTAGCTGTGCCGCTTCAGGCAAGTGACTTAACTTCTCTGGGGCTCAGTGTTGTTGTCTATAAAGTGGGGCTAATAATGGTTTCTACCCCCTAGGGGTTGTTTGAGGGTGAAATGAGCTAATACACCTCATGGAGCACTGGGAATAGGACCCAGGTACATCAACCACAAATATTATTTTAGTCTTCATACAATTCAGCACCCTCCCTTGGTTCTGTGGCCCAACAAGGCTGCACAACGCCTAAAACCCCGCTTGCTAGGACTCCGCGACCACCCCTAGGGAGAGTGTCAGAGGACCAGACTCCCACAGGCCCAACCCACTCACACCAGCAGTGGGAGGAAGGCCTGGTCCCTCTGTGCCCCAGGGTCTCCCAAGCCCACTTGGGCTCCAGAACAAGGGCGCACAAGCTCCCTGTTCACCTGCAGCTCACGGGCCAGGACAGGGCCTCTTCTCCAGGGCACAAGCCCCAGGCGCCCCAGCAGGGCGTTTGCATCCTCCGCCAATTGGCACTGGGTTAAGACAGAGCAGGGAGGAGAAGGAAGGTGTATAGTGGGGAACAGGGCAGGGACCTGAGTGGCCAAGTCAAATCCCTGGAGGGGGCAGTGCTGGTTTCCCAAGCTAGGGCATCAGGTGAGTTCTGTGCCACCTTGGTCTCTTGAGTTGCAGCTGTGGGGAACCCAGCCACCACGTCATGACGTCACTGAAACTGGAGAGGTCCCTTTACAGACAGGAACCAACAAGCCTATCACGGAAAGGGGCCCCCGTGGAAAAAGATCTTTGGAAGCAAATCATCCTTCCCCAGGCCAGCCTGTGGAAAATGCCAGCCCCAGCTGACATGTGACCGTGACTTCTTGAGAAACCACCCAGTGCTACAGCCACCCAGTCAAACCACCCCCGAGCCCCAACCCACAAATACCATGAGAAGGAATCAACAATGACTGATTTTAAGCCACTAAATTTGTGGGTGATTAGTTAAGCAGCACTAGATAATTAACATGGTGCTGAATTATGCAAATTAAAAAGCAAGACCTCACGGTAGGCCATAAGTTAAATCTCAACTAAAACCCTGGTATAGAAAAGGCATAACATTCTGGAAAAAGGGAAAATTGTAATTCGTGATAAAAATCCACCCTAGGAAAAACAGGCTGGGTATGGCGGCTCATACCCACAATCCCAGCACTTTGGGAGGCTGAGGTGGGAGTTCTCACCCAGGAGTTTGAGACCAGCCTGGACAACACAGCAAGACTCTGTCTCTACCAAAACCAAAATTCTCCTACAAAAAGTAAGAGCTTCTGGGAGCCCCAGCTAAAGATTAATGTGAGTTGTTCACCCTCAGAGCTCAGAACTCCTTGTCATCCAACGGACTGGACTGCCTAAGCCTTTCTCTGGCCCTCTGTGGCTCTGACATATGACTGACTGAGATTCCAGCCCTAGCAGGGTTCTTCAAATGCTCTGGGCCCCCAGAACACACAAGAACTCTGGACCAGGCTTTTGGCAAAAAAGCAAGTTCCATAAACCTGTAGGGAAAAAAGCTTGAACATGGGTCAACCCAGCAGAAGGCTGGTCAACAGTGAATCCATCTAGAACGGTGGTGGAAAACACGGAGATTCACGGCACAGCCCCAAATGTGGCGCCCAGCACCGTCTGGACCACCTAAGACTGAAGACCCCACACGGGGCTCTGAGGAAACAGGGCTCTGGGTGCCTGGGTGACAAGCCTGGGGGTTCCGGGATTTCTGGCTAAACAACCCCAGCATGCTGGTGGTTGTGTCCTGCTCCAAGAACGTGAATCTATTTTGTGTGGCTACTAGAGCTCCCTAAATCAAGAAAGTGGCCTTGATGAGACTCAGAAGGAACACAATCTCTCCCTGCCCCCATCCTCCTGGCCTGTAAGTGGACATCGCCACAACCCGACGTGGGCTGCCACACCAAAGAGGCAAATGAGCTTTGGATCAACCTCAACGACCACACCCACGCGCCCTGGTTCTGCCCATGGAGACTGATCCGAGGGAATTCAAGTTTTTCTGGGGTTTTCTCCTTCTGGAGTGTAAGATATGGTTTTTAGAAGAAAATAACAAAAATGGAGTCCTTGAAAGTAGTTGGAAACTAATAGCCTCAACTAATTAAGAGGCAGGTTAGATTAAGCTCCAACGCAGAGTCACTTCTCATTTGGCTTTTAATACACTCGCTCCACCCCTGTGGGCCTCGGTTTAACCACCTGCAGAGGGGATACAGTAATAATTATCTCCTTTGGAGAGGTGCTGTGAGGGTTAATTAACTCATGGCTGGAACTGCTTTGAGTTGCTCTTGGCTGGGGTTTGGGGTGTGTGAATACCCCATCCAGAGTGCTGTTCTCAGAAGAGCCTTCACCTGTCACCCGCCTGCTGTCAAGAAGGTCCATCGCACTACCAGCTAACAGGGACCTGGGAAAAGTCACTGGGCTTCCACAAGCTCCAAAGTCCTCCCCAGGAAAGGTTCAGAGCCAATGACCTGGAAGATCCTCCCAGCTCCACAGTTTAGCAGAGCCTGTGCTGAGAGAGGCTGTTTACGCTGCAGGTTCATTTTCCTGAAACTTCCAAGTCCCTGCAGAAGTGAGTTTGAAGCAGAGAGGGCCGTTCATCTGAAACGTCCCCACAGAGGGCTGCAAGGGTGCCTGGCCCAGCTCTCCCTCCTGGCGTGGTTCCTCCTGGGTGAGTTGGACCTGGCCCTAGAGCTGGAGCAGGGGCCAGCGCGACCTGGGCACGCAGCCCAGAGACCTGGTTCTGACCCAGCTGCCCATTCAGGCCCTCAGGACCCTCTCCTGGTTGCTGGTGCCCTCTGCTGCTTCCTGCATTGGTTTCCTAAGAAACCACACACTTCATCAGAGAGTCTCCTCAGAGGCTTTGAAAAATGGACAAACACTGCGGCAAATGCAAAGAGGTGAGGGTGACATTCTGTAAACAGATGAGAATAGCTGGCAAGACCGGTGCTGGGGGAAAATCCCCAAGCTAAAGTATTCACATGACCCAGTAAGGTCAGCCGAGGCATCTCACGGTGGAGCCGGTGGGGCACTGGCCAGAGAAGCCTCATCTTGCACCAGCCAGGACCTTGCTCAGGGTTAATGGGCTAGTGGAAGCAGGGACAGGGTTCACTTTCTCCCAAACCCCAGACGTCTGGCCCAGTGCTCTTCCACCATTTTCAGTGCCACCTGCCGGGAAGCTGGGTCTCCAAGGGCCAGTTCCGTCTGCTCTGAAATAGCATGCACCTTGGAGAGAGTGCTGCAGACCTTCTGAGCACCAAGAATGCTGCCAGCAAAACTGCTGCCTTCAGCAGCCCTTGCATAAGAGAGAGAACTTTCTGGAACCTTGGCAAAGCTCAGCTTACTCCTCAACTGTGCAGGTGCAGGGAATCGAGTAATTTCACTGATAAACCCTGGAGTTACAAACTCTGAGATGATTGGCCCTTTTCCAGGAACTGGCTTGCCTCAAAACTAAATCTTAACTTGGGCAGGGGAGGGACGGGGAGTCTTGAGGATTCCAGGGAAATCAGAGAAGCTGGGGTTCAAAAAGCTCCCCACTCCCTAGGGAGGCAGGCACAACCTCACCACCAGGGGAGGAAACCAAGGCAAGAATCCAGTCTGGCCCTGAAGCTCCTCCTCTCCCCATTACCTTATCACCCACCACGGAGTTAGCTGCAGCATCCAACACCCAGGCTTGGGGAAGAAACCAGGCCCTGAAAGCCAGCACGTTGTATTTTACATCATTTGCATTCTTGAAAAAAATCTGGAGTAAAAATATACCCCAGAAAAATCTGGAGTAAAAAACAACAAACAAGAAAACCCCTTGTGAATTCATGCTCACAGGGGAAACACGAGTTGATCTAGGCCCAAATGCTTTTTTAAAAAAATCTGCATTATTAAATATAATTCTTCTCAAAAAAGCTAATAGAAAGCAAGCAAAGACAAAGGCAAAGTCCCATGTAGTAAGGGTGCTCAGAGCTCCCCACTCCAGATGCAGAAAGGGTTCCCACCAGCCGGGCTCCGTGGCTCACAGCATGAAGAGAGGGTATCAGGCAAGCTCTGCGAAGAGCCAGGGCCCCCATCCCTCGCCCCACAGGAGGGTGAGTTTACTGGGGGCAATCCTCAGATCCTGCCCTTCAGCCAGGAACCTGGGTGTCTCTCTCCTCAGTTTCTCATCTGTAAAATGGGGCTATAATGGTGACCTTCCTTATGGGGCAGCTATGAGTTTGAAATGGATGATACAGTCCCTGCTCATGCTGCCAATGTCAAGAGTGGCCTAAACAGAGCCAGGAAGCCCAGGAGGCTGTCTGTCTTCCTGCCAATGTCCTCTCTGTGTGTAGACATGGCACCCAGGGACTGGTTGTCTCCTGGGCAGGAAGAAGCCCCAAGGTGGAGGCCCAGAGAAAACCACAGGCCACCCACAGGCAGAACCCAGTGGCTGACGTCCTGGGGTCCACCTGGAGTCCGCCACAGGTCTGGGTGATGCAGACGCTGTGGCCACCCCCCCACCACCAGCATACACCCACCACTGACAGGCTGCCTCCAGCGCCCCTTCAGGAGGAAGTAGGGAAGGGTGAGGCACCTGTGGTGGTTCAAAGTGCAGCCCTGGGCTAGGATTATGGCACCACTAGTGGTGTCAGAGACTCAGTCTCAGGCTGGGCCCAGGCCCAGAATCAGTATCCGCCAGTCAGCAGGGCCCAGGAGGCTCATGTGCACATCTGAGCCCTTTCTGCCTTTCAGGGTGGGTTCTGGCACTGACAGACCCTGGAGCCCACTGTCCCCTTGATGACTCCTAGGTCCCCATGTACACAAAGCACCCAGCCTGGGCCTGTCAGAGCCACAAGCTGGATACCCGCAGTTGTAACCTCCTGTCCTCAGGTGGCCCCTACAGTGCACCAACCTGCTACCTCCTTACCCTGACCCCATCCCCTCACCTCTCCCTACTACACAGCCCAGCCAGTCTCAGGGGCTTCCGAGGGACCAGGTGTCCCCTTGACCCCCAAGCCTAGTCCATTCTCCTGGAAGCAGCTAGAAAGGTCTCAGAGCTCAACATCTGATATGCTCATCTACAACCTAAAATCCGAGGCTCCCCTCACTCTCAGAACAAAAGCCCCCAGCCACCCAGCCTTGCTGAAACCTTCTCTGCAGAGCCCTGATTCAGGGTAAGCAGCAATTCCAGGGTCTGCTGACCCAGCTCCTGACTCAGGAAAGGGGTCAAGCATGCATTTCTCAGGGGGTCTGGGTGACATCCACGCTGCTGGGCCACAGGCCAAGACGGACCCTACACGCCTCCCTACCCCTCCTGGCCTGGCCTGGCCCCATCTTGGAGCAGTGTGGTTCCATATCCAGTCTTCTGGCACTATGGCATCCTCAACCCCCAGTTGCCCCCTGCCCTGGCCATCCCGGGGCATGGGGGTGGTCCTCCCTGACCCTGCTGCCCTCTCTAGATGCTGCCCCAGGAGCCCTGCCGTGGCCGTAGCTGCTCAGTGTCTTACAAATTGACTTTGTGAATATCTCTTTTCCCACAGGCCACAGGGACATGAGGCGGTATACATTTGGTGCTCAGAACACTGCCGAGTGAATGACCACAGTGACCAGACACATCTGTGAGTCAGACTCCCTGGTCTACTACACACTAGTTCTGAGGCCTGGGGCCCTTCCCAAGCTCCTACAGCAGCAGTAGCTCAAGATGCTCAAACACACACAAGCACTCAGCCAAAGTTAGTAGCCACCGGACCGGCCTTCCAACTGTCCTGCAAGGGGAAAGAAACTGGCCTGGCCTAGTCCCCCCAGGTGTGTGACCTTGGGCAAGTCACTGAACCTCTCTGGGCTCAGCTTCCTCATCTGCCAAGTGGGGATGCAAACCCCAAAGAAATCTACTCGTTAGGGCCACCTTCTCTGTGGTGCTGGCCTGCTCCATTCCAGGCACCTGGCCGGCACGTGACTGGGTTCTCTCTCAGTCCTTTGCTGGCCTATGGCTGGGATGGGGACACCGAGGCCCAGGCAATTTAGGAAGGCCCCCTCTGGCTCTACCCACAGCCCTGCAGCATGAGACACAGCACCCACCTGTGCAGATGGTGGGGCACAGCCACCAGGCATGGCTGCCCAGCTGTCTGGCCACCTCCCACCATGCCCATCCCTTCCCTGGCTGAGGGTGCCATCTGCTGGGGGCCCAGGGCCCTGTACCCCAGCTCACCCGTTTTAGTTCCACCTGGTTAGGGGCCCAGGGTGGGGGCATGACCTTTACATGCCCCTGTTCAGTGCTGGGGCACCCTCACCCTGACCATCTCCCTGCTCCCAGGACAGACCTCTGAGACTCACTCTTTGCCCCCCACCGGTCTGGAAGTGGCCCAGGGAAGCTGCAGCAGGGACAAATTCAGGCCATGCTGGGTACTGGCTCCAGAACCTTCTCTTCTTTCATTGGCATGGTTCAAATTCAGTGGCTGTCTATGACGCATCCAGGGAAAAAGATCCAACTCACTCCAGAGCACTCCCAGGTGTCAAGACCCTCCAGTGGTCCCCGCCAGTGCTGGGGACATGAGCCCTCAGCGCGCCTATGTTTGTCTCAAGTCTGGTCCCCTGACTGCCTCTGACCTGGCTTTCCTGTCCTATCCTGTCCTTCCTTCCACACGGAGAAGCAGGGATTGCTGGACGCCAGAGCTGTCCACCCTCCTCTGTGTGCTCTGAGGACAAGACTTCAGACCACATGGTCAGGCAGGAATCTTCTGCCTCCCTCTACCTGGGGGCCACACAGCCCAGGTCTTCAGCTGCTGACCAGCTGAATGGTCCGTGTCATGTTGGCTCTGTGGCCAGCTCCAGCAGAACACTCAAGGCCTCTCATGACTGACAGTCTCCCAGCAGTGAGCTCTGATAAGGGACACCTTCAGCCTCCAGGCTGCTGACAGGGAAACTGCAGAAAACGCCTAGTCTGCCTCCATGAACTGCAGGAAGAGCAGGCATTGAGCCAGTGTGAGGGCCAGGCCTTTGGTGGGCCTGCAGGGTCCAGGGCTGGGTGCTCTGTAGCCAGCAGGAGGCAGGTGACCTGCTCCTGGGAGCAGAGGCCAGTGGCTGGATGCATAGGCCCTGCACCAGCAGTCACCCTGGGCCACTGCTCTTGGTTGGTTCCTTCCGCTGGTGAGAGGGGAACAGGAACCTGGGCTCTGTCAGTGCTGCCAACACTAAGCCACCTGTCCCACAAGGGAGGCTGGACACCCATGTGACTACCAGGGCCACTGCCCTCAGTGGGCTCAGAGGCCAGGGGGCACGGCCTCTTCATACCCCATAGGCAGTTCCTAAAACTGGCCATAAAATACATGGCCACTGAGACTCCAGGGTCACAAAGATTTTGGGGCTGGTCTTAAGAGAGCTGTGATAGCAATCATCAACAGGGTGCTCCATAAATATACCATACACCTTTTCCTATCCTTAACACTTTTTCAATTGTAGTAATACACACATAAGATAAAACTGACCAGTTTAAAGTGAGTAATTGAGTGGCATTTAGGTGCAGCTACCACCTGTCCAGAACTTTTTCGTCACCCCAAAGGAAACACTGTGCCCATCAGCAACCAGTCCCCACACCTGGGAGGCCTCCTGAGGACATACACAGACCTGAGGCCTCATCAGGAAGAGCTCTGAGCATGGTACACCCCATCCTGCTGCCTGAGCTCAGGGAGGTTGGATCAGAGATCTCATGTAGGAAGATCTCAGCAAAATCAGACAGTTTTCCAGGAAAATAACTGCCACAATTCACACGAGAAGAAGCAGTTACGCACACAGACCTCAAACCAGGGAAGAAACAGAATAAAGCTGTCCAAGGATTCATCCAGGAATGGCAAAGGCCCAGGTAGCTATGCAGCCCCAGGCTCCTGCAGACCTGAGCGAACGGATGGTTCACAGGCCCAAAGCTGTTCCAAAGAGTGGTCAAAGAAGCCCCAAAGTCCGAGGAGCAAGCCCAGCGCCCTAGGCTGAGAAGCAAGAGCCGGGGGCTTCCTCGGGCTCGCCGGTCCCCAGCTAATGGCAGCGGAAGGGTGAGGTGAGAGCAGCCACCTCACATCTGTGCCTGAGCTGGCAGCCACCTGTGCTGGGCAAGGGGTATGCCCAACAGGGCCCACCTGGGGCACATGAGGAGCAGCCCCCGCAGGAGGGAAGGGCTTGGAGGAAGAGATCACTCCATCCCTCTAAACACCAGCAAAGGCCCACGGGGCACTCCTGAGGTGCCTCCCAGCCCTGGGGGCTTCTGGCTGCTTCCCTTGAATGTGACTCATCCCTAGTGGCCAAGACACTGCCCAACCCCTCCCTGCTCTCCCTGCTGGGACCCTGACCCAGCTGCCCAGGATAGTGTGAAAGTGGGGGATGACAGTGCAAATGGCTCGGGACCCCTGCAGCCCCTCAGGCCCTCTGAGCCAATTCCCAGCTTTAAGCTCTTACATATGTAGCCCTCAGGACTAGGGCAAAGGTCAAATGTCTTTGACTGTAAAGGGTACAGGGCTTGTCACTGCTGCTACTCCCCTGCCCCTAGCAGGGTTTTCAGGCTTTGGGGCTACCTCTCCATTTACCCTCAAAAGTCTTGCTGCTGACTCCAATAACCACAATCACACTTCTCTAGCAGTTCCTGGTCCCAGACCCTGAATGCACCTCTGCAGCCCGCTGAACCCCGAGGACCTGAGAGGAAGAGCCAAACGCGGGCTACTAGTATGAGCACATGTCAAAGGACAGGCAGAAGATGAGGAGATCTCATGTAGGAAGATCTCAGCAAAATCAGACAGCAGGGAGGGAGAGGGCGATGAACAGTGGGGTCGGGCACGTCACCCGGTGCAAAGTGGAACTCAGTCCTGCCAGGAGCTCTGGGAAACTCCATAAAGCACACACTTCTTTGGTCCTTCCCAGGGAGGGAGCTGGGACCTATATACACCATTTCTTGCAGACACCAGTGAAGGGCCTCGAGGTGTCCCCTTCCCTGGACTTCTGGCCTCCCCTGCCACAGGCCAGGTGGGCTGGTGGGATCAGAAACCGAGGAAGGGAGATCCAGTCCCGGGCAGGGCCAGCCTGCCAGCCGCCATGAGACAGGGCACTGGCACCAGCTAAGACACCAGGAAAGCAAAGCTGGCTGGCAGCACAGGTAACACGGGCATCTGAAGCCAGGTCTGCCTGCCTGCACGTTCTTTCCGTTTTTTCCTACCTCTGTCTAGCTCAGGATGGATGGGCTGTCGGGAGAGCCAGACAGGCACATTTAGAAACTGCTCTTTCCAGAGTGGATGGCAAGACCTCGCCCAGCACCTCTTCCAGCCCACAAACACCCAGGGCGACATTCTCTGCAGCTGGTGGGAGCTGGGCTTCCGAGGATTATTAAATGGATTTTTCTCTCCCTTTAGCGTGTGTACCCTTCAAGGCCGCACGCAGGACACAGCATTAACAAAGCAGCCAGCCCAGGGCAACATCAATCCAACAAATACAACAGCCTGAGACTTTGATTTAATAAAATCGGCCCCCACTGGGCTGCTTTAATTGTTTCCAGATTCTGAAAACATTTGAAAAGAGGATGCAAATGGAAAAATCCACCTCTGGCTACCGCAGCATAAGGCACATACTGTGCCGATGTCCATGGGGGCTGCGTCCTAGGAGAGTCACCAGAGCAAAGGGAGCAAAACCTTGGATGTCACTGAGATAAATGGCTGGGAGGAGAAGGACACCAGGAGAGAGGTTCTCTCCATCCATCAGCAGGGAGGACAGCTGGCCACCGGGCTGACCACCTTGGCCCCAACATGTGCAGCATGTGCTGGGAAACTGGGCCGGTGCTGTTTGTCTCTTGGGGACCCTGAGCATTGCTGTGGCAGGCAGGAGCCCCAGGAGTCTGGTCAGCAAGCTGGTGGCCAAGGGAGGCTACCACTGAGCATGTGTCCCTTCTGCTCAGGGTGACCACAGAGGGGTGACACCCCACCAGGCAACTTGGCAGCACTGAAGCAAGAGCATGGTTGGAAGAGCACAATGGATGTGGGTTTGAATCTCAGCACTGCCAGCTGTGTGGCCTCAGGCAGGTAGCTGGCCTTCCTTGAGCCTCAGTCTTCACACCTGCAAGATGGGCTTGCTGTGCAAACTCCATCAGCCCTCAAAAGTGTGCACAGCATACAGCCCCCCACCCCGCTTGTGTCAGCACTGCCCTGGGGGCTGCTCACTCAGCGACATGGTATTCACGGAAGGCACAGGCACCTGCCTACAGTGCGACTCTCTCAACGGGGCCTAGTGCCCACCACGGAGTGCAGGAACCCCGAGACCCCAGGCAAACAAGCACCAGGGGAGAAGGGCACCTTTCGTGTGCCCCCTTCCAGGGACACTGGGAGCCCCCTTCCCTAGAATTTGGGTTTGAAGGTGGGCAAAGAACGCTGGACTGAGGAGCTTTGGGGGGTGGTGGGAGGGATTGGGCAGGCAGAGCTTGGGAGGAAGCTCCAGGGACTCAGGAGTCTCTTGCTCTGTCCTGGTTCCAAAGCCCCCAGGCCACATGCATCACGTGTGTAAAGATCTCTCTAATCAGGAAAGATTGTTATCTCCCTAAGATACGGGTGAGAGCGCACACACACACACACACACACACACACACACACAGTCGGCACACACATGCTAACAGGTCCGCTCCCTCCCAGAGCTGACACAGATGACAGCCTGCCACCGTCTGTATGTTACAAGTCAATTACAACGGCCTCCCAGCCTGCCTCTGGTGCTGTGGGCGAGGTCATCAGCACCCTCTCCCTGTCTCCCCATCTCAGGACGCAGAGGAAGGATGTGGGCTGGTCCCTGGGAGGGCTCTGGCAGCCCTCAGGAGGCCTCAACCCATCAATCGAAGGAATAAATTGGAGGTGGGGGTGGCTGATTTATTTTCATCCCTCTATATTAAACAGCAAGGTAATTAAAGAAAAAAAGAAAACCAGTGTGGTTCCTGCCTGGCTTCGGGCAAGTTCCTGAATGGCCCCACCCCTCCGACTCCATCTACAAAAGGAAGGCTGTGCCCACACCCGGCTGGCTCACATCCGGAAGCCCTTGGCAGAGTGGACGCAACCTTCCCTCCTTTGGTGTCTTCCCTGCAGCCCCCCCTGCCCTGCATTCCTGGACCCTGGTCATTAAAAATCAGAACCTGCTGGAAGGCCAGGGAAAGCCTGGCCCCCAGTAGAAATGAGCCCCATTGTTTAGATCCTGAGTCTGGGCAGCTTTGAATGGAGGGAGGGTGGGGACCCCAAAATGTACCACAAAGGGTGGTGGCTTGAAGGTCCTCACCCAGGAGGGCAGGCACAGACAGAACCCACAGTCCCTGAAAAAGGCAGGTGGGTGCCTGGACAGCTGCATCCCTTCAGCTGAGTCTGTGCTGACAGATGAATTGTCCAGACCCCAGAGAGCTCCACGGACAGCTGCACCCCAGGTCACAATAGCAGCAGAGCCCCTGGCCTATATCTCGGACTTCACCCCTGTCCTTCACACAGACATGGTTTAACCAGACACTTGGACATGGACAAAGGCCATCCTTTGTCCTCAGCGGCTCGCAGTCCACGCTGCCACCCTGACTTCCCAGCCCCTAGAACAGGGCCACAAACTAAGACCCACACCTGGCTGGGGGCCTGCTAGGAAAGTGGAGGTGGCTCGTGTAGACAGGGCAGAAGGGGTAAGGTAGGGGCTCGTGCAGTCACTGGGTGTTGGTCTTGTTACCATCGTCACTACCATCAGGAGGAGGACCTTAGAGGTGAGAGTGCAGGCCCATCAAAGCCGAGCGAGGCGCGTGCTGAATAGCCACTCTGCGCCAGTGCTCTCCAGAGCTCCTGCCTGGCTGTGACCTATGCTGGGTACCAGGAGCTCAGAGAGAAGATGGCCCCACCCCTGGAGAAAAGTGACCCCAAAGAACCCACCAGGTTGTTGCAGGGGTAGGAGAGGGATCACTGCGAGGTGGGGGCGGTAGATAGAACCTCCTTTACAACTACGGCAAACCAGCCCCCCAGGCCTGAGCTCTTTACACGCATCACTCATTCAATCCTGGCAATAATCCTCTGACGTGGGCACTTTTGTTAGCCCCATCTCCCGGATGGAGAAAATTGAGGCTCAGAAAGGCAATTCGGCTGAGGTCAATGGTTAGCCTGTGGTAGAGATGGAGTGGATCCACAGCCCAGGGTTAGCAACTAAACTCTGCTGCCCCTCTTGGACAGCGAGAAAGAGAGTGTATCAATACAGTGTACTTGTTGTCTGAGGAGGGGTCACCTACAGCAGGTTCTGAAGGATGAATAGGAGTTGGCAAAGGACACAGCTCAGAGGTTGGGGATAGCATGGAGGTGCTAAAGAGAATGAAGAAAAGTGAGTACAGCTGGAAGGAAAGACAAGTCAGTGCCTGGCACATAGTAGGTGCTCAGGAGTTAGGTGGGGGGGAGGGCAGTGAGACACAAGCTTGTGGAGACAGGCTGGGGAGTCCGGCTCTGACTGCCTGGATGTGTGCACACAAGCACCTCCCCCACCCCAAGTCACCCCCGGGCAGAGGAGTGAGCCCTCCTCTCCACACCAGGTGTCCTTGGGGAGCTGCTGAGGGGGAGACTGCGAAAAGAGGGACAAAGGGCAGGGACGTGGTATGAACGCTGTTCCACTTCACTTCTGGGCTTTTGTGGGTTTGGGAAATACACTGGGAGTAGGGGGCATCTGGCTGCCTGCTGCAGCCCCCAATTCCTGGACTCCTACATGGGGAGAGAGTCTTGGACACAGCTCTGCCTTCAGCAAGGGGAGGAAGTCTTGGGGGAGGCCAGCCCAGGCAGCCACGGTGCTGCTCTGATAACCTTCAGCCATGACCTCATTTCCCACCGAGGCTCATGCAATTTCTTCCAATTTTCCACATAATTAGTTGAGCGGGAGACGCATCCCCTGCTCTGGAGGCCTGGCCTCCGAGGCAGGAGGGAGCCAGCTGCTTCAGAGCCTAAGGGCCTGTGACTGAGGGCAGAGCCACCCCCTGCAGGCTCCCTCCTGTCCCCAGGTTCTGTGGGCACAGGACACCCAGTAGGGGGAAGGGGCAGGACATGGGGACGTGAAGCCTGCAAACCCAGGTGCAAATCTCCACTCCCCATCAGCTGACCACGTGGCTCTTAGGTATCTGGAACATACGGGTCACATACGGGATTCAAAGGGACCAGGACTTGTAAGCGTCCCCTAGAGCCCTTCTCTGCCCTACCCCTCCCAGCCCACTTCCTGCTGCCCCCACCTTTCCTTGGAGGCCCTAAGAGGTAGGGATGCTGGTGTCAGGAGGGTGGGTCTAGGAGGCTCCCACCAGATTGCTGTGTGACAGTGGCACAGACCTGCAGGTCTCAGTCTTTCCATCTGTGAAGCAGGCACAGCAATAGAAGCTGCATTGAAGCTCAGGAGAAAATAATTCCCTTGGTCCAAAGAGCCCACTCAGTTCCCTCAACTGGGCCCCTTTCCTGGTGGCCACTGTCATCCCTGCCCAGGTAGAGGGTGGCCCTAGATGGCTCTAGGATGCTTGCCATCAGCAACCCCCAGTTTGGTTCGACAAATGCAGGCAGTAAAGTGGTAAAGGCCTTCCTGATGGGCACCAAAAAGCAATTACTCCCCAGGCCTCAGTTTCCCTAACTGAGCAATGAGCGAGGTTGTCCCCCCCCTCCTTACAGATCTCTCCTTCCTGACTTAGAGGGCGCTCCTGCAAAGAGAAGGCACTCGACGTCTGGCAGCCTTACCCCGAGCAGGAATGGGTCACTACAGCCCCCTGTAGTGCTGTAGAGGGCACAAAGACAGGTGCACCCTTCCTGGAGAGGAGGCCCCTCTCAAACAGGTTGGGTGGGGCGGCCCTCTGCCTCTCTGGGGAGCCTCAGGCTCCTTGGACCGGCCTTCCCTTGACAGCATGAGCGATGCCTTTCCTCCCTCTGTAGCCCAGCGCCGGGCCCTGAAATCCATCATCCCACTTTGTCCAGGGACCCACGGGCTGCCAGCCGCTCCCAGGAATACAGCAAACATCTTTGGGCAGAACCAGGCACAGTGTGCCCAGAAAACCTCAAGACAGCATGCTCTGTGCTGCTCATCAGAGAACTGCACCACCTACGGGACATGGGCTGCAGGTGCCGCTCTGACACGGTTTCCTGTGTGCAGCAGAGCACCCCCACAGCCTGACCAAGGCTTTCCTCCCTCATGAAAACAAAAATATGCCCCAAGCCTGTAGTCTTTTAGTGCCTGCCCCCAGCCACAGCAGAGGAAGTAGAGGCTGCCAGGGCCAGCTGATTTGAAGAGGGCTATCAGGGAGGACTTCCTGGAGGTGGTGATGCCTGAGAGGAGGCATCTGCCCAGAGGACAAAGGAGGAGCAAAGGGAGCCCAGTTATAAGAGACAGCCTAGGAATATTCAGGAAAAGGCCAGAAACTGCCTGAGCTGGGGAAGGCATATGAGGAGCAAGGTCTGCAGGGCGGAGAGCAGGCCGCACCCCTGTGGGTCCCAGGAGGTTCCCCCTCCGCAGGAGCAGGGCAGCAGCTCTGAGCAGTCAGCGCTTGTTAGCAGCAGTCACGTCTGCCTCCACCCACCCGAGGGTGGCCGCAAGCTCCTTTCCGCTTTGTTTATGAAACCAGCTTACAGGCAGTCAAGATCGGTGACAAGCTTTTCCTGCTGCAAACAAGCTGGTTTCAGCATCCTGTCTACACTCCGTGCATCTAGCCGCAGGCCCTCAGCCTTCTAATTCTGCTACTTGTTTGCTCTTAAAAAACCAAATTTTATTTCCCCTCCACATCACTCCCGACTCAGCTGTGCAGGGAGCTGCCCTCCGGCTGCCTGTTTACCGCACCTTTACCACACGCCAGATGCTATGAACACCTCAGAGGTGCCTTGTTCCCTCTTCAAAGCTCTCTGAGCCTGCTGTGCTGTTACTGCCCCATTTCCCAGAGGAGAACATTGAGGCACAGAGATGCCAAGACACTTGCCTGGCATCACACAGCATGTAAGTAGAGGGACCAAAGGAAGGACCCAGGATGTCTAGTCTCAAAATGCAAGGACTTAGGTCAACCCCTTGCCCCTCCTGGTCCCAGCCGCCCACAGGCTCCAGATATATCCAAGACCAGGGTCTTGACAGGGCACAGGCCAATTTCACATCCTTCTCTCTGACTCTACACATGTTGGGCCTATGGTGCTGGCAGGCTGAGCAGGCAGGGAGGGCTTGAGCCGTGGGAAACACCAAGATCTGCCCTCCTGACACCACCCACAGAGGACCGACCTGGACTGGAGCTCAGGCCCCAGGGCAGTGGCCCTTGGGCCCTTCCTCCTTCTTCTGACCCCCAGGTCACTCTGAAGACATTCTTAGCTCTCACCTCTGAGTATTCAGAGAGCTCAGTGCAAAAGACCTACAGCTGGGGGGTGCTGTCAGCACAGCTAAGTCAGAAATTAAAAAAATAAGGTGGTGGTGAGGCTAAGAAACCAATGTGAAATGAAGCTGGGGCCCGGAACCCCTGGGTGCACCCCAGAGTGGAGGCATGAAAGCCCAATGAGAGCCAGCTGGGTGCGAGGCCAGGGCTCCTCCACCTGGACCAGCCTTGGGCCAGCAGTGTCACTCAGCTGCACTGAGCCAGTGTGACATAGCACCCACCCCCCACCCCCCCCACAGGGTTCCCCTGTGTTCCTAAAAGTCTAGCGGGAGGCAGACATCATGTTCCATATCTGAGACATTACACTACGCCCCATCTGTCAGGGGGCCCCTCTGCCCCAACCCCAGGCCCTGGCAGGGGCCACTCCTCACTCCAACATCCCGGCTCTCACCCAGGTGCTGTGCCCACAATCCCTAACCTCCACTTGTGACACCTTCAGCACTTTCTCCATCTGGAGGTGTGTGTGAGTACAGAGATGACAGGTCACTGCTTCCTGGAAGCCCTCCCCAGGCCCAGGCTGGTAGGGGGCCCGCTAAGCTCTATCTTAGCACTGAATTACCTATATGACCATCCTCCCTGCCCACCAGCAGTTCCATGAGGCCAGGAGGGCTGTTGAGACCTGGCATGTAGTAAGCTGAAGGTATGAAATGGAAAAACAGGGTGAGCGTGGTGGCTCACACCTGTAATTCCAGCCCTCTGGGAGGCCAAGGCAGAAGGACTGTTTGAGATCAAGAGTTTGAGACCAGCCTAAGCAAAGGAGAGATTCCATCTCTATGAAAGAAAGAAAGAAAGAAAGAAGAGAAGAGAAGAGAAGAGAAGAGAAGAGAAGAGAAGAGAAGAGAAGAGAAGAGAAGAGAAGAGAAGAGAAAAGAAAAGAAAAGAGTAGCCAGACCTGGTGGTGCACACCTATAGTCCCAGCTACTCGGAGGGCTGAGGCAGAAGGATCGCTGAGCCCAGGAATTCAAGGCTGGGTTGCAGTGAGCTATCATCACCCCACTGCATTCTGACTCAGGCAACAAAGACTTTGTCTCAAAAAAAAAAAAAAAAAAGAAGAAGAAGAAGAAAACATGGCCATTTCATAGGGTTTGATCTGACCCTGGTACCTCCCAAGTGTCTGTGGGATGAATCTGTGGCTCTCCTGGGCCACGTCCAGTACAGTAAGCAGAAAAAAATTCAAGCTTTTGCATGAGCCACGTCCACTCAGATTCAGTCCCAGGATTCTCCAGCTGCAGTGGGCAGCCAGCCACTCACCAACACCTGGGAACTTGTCCTCTGGGGCCGCCAGCAACCCTTCCCACGCCCTCAGGGGGATTCTCATGCTTGCTCAAACTTCAGATCCCTGCTGGGACAGGGCAAATAGGCTAACAAGCCAGGGGAAAAAAGGGGGTTGGTGATCTTTGATTCATCCTTGTAAATAAACATGATAGTAATGTGTGAGGAGGGAGGTGACTTCGGAGAGGCCTTTCCTGACTAGCATTTTGAAGTGGCAACCTCTTAGCTCCCTGCATTCCCCAACCTGGGCTTTATTTTTCTCCAACTCTCTAATCACCTCCCAGGGCTAATTAGCTGTCTCTGTCTACAATGTAGCCAGCCAGCCCCTCCCTCCCTGGTCTATTATCCCCTTCCCAGCTAAAAGCTCAGCTCCCTGAGGGCAGAGATCTTTAAGTCTTCTGCTCACTGCTCAGCCACTGAGCCATGCTCCCCACCCCCAACTGAGCCTGGCAAACAGTAAGTGCTCAATAAAACACTGAAGCCTGGCTCGGCACCTGCAGTACAGTGGTTATGGCGCCACCCACATGCACCAAGGCTGGCAGGTTTGAGCCCAGCCCAGGCAGCTAAACAGCAATAACAATCGTAACAACAAAATAGCCGGACTGTGGTGGATGCCTATAGTCCCAGCTCCTTGGGAGGCTGAGGCAAGAGAACGGCTTAAGCGCAAGAGTTAAGAGGTTGCTGTGAGCTGTGATGCCACAGCACTCTACCGAGGGCAACATAGTGAGACTGTCTTAAAACAAAACAAAACAAAACACAGAAGCCATGAATGAAGGAGCCCAAAGACTCCATCAGCTCTTTTCAGCTCACTGTGCACACATTCTGTGTGCTCATGGCAAGCTTGGCAGAGACAAGCAAGCCTTTCTCTTACACCCAATTTGCCGATGAGCAAACTGCACCTTTGGGGGGTCCGGACTTGCCCAAGATCACGTGGAGCCTCAGACTCCCACTCTGGTCCGAATGCTAATTCAGAGCCCCATTATACACTGGCAAGTTCAGGCTCCAGGGATCAGGGTTGTGGCCTTGCCCCCGTCTCCTGCCCACAAGCAGACCCCAAGGGCTGCAGCCCGATGGCATGGCCAAAGTGGAAACCGTTGCCCTGGAATCACCAATGCAGGCACGGAGGAAGGAGGCCATGGCGGGCTTCCTCTGAAGTCTCCGCGTGCAGCTTCAGGGCCACAACGATGATGCCTGCCATCTGAGAGACCCCCCGGTGCTAAGACACACAGCTAATTAGCTGTCAGGAGCAATGCAAACTCTAGTCTGCCCCCTCCCCGACAATCTCTCCCGGAATCACCCTCTGCCACCGCGTGTCACCACATGATAAAAGGAAATATGTTCAAAGCACAACCACTAACAAGAGACGGGAAGGCTCGGAGAGGCAGAGAGAAGCAGATTGCCTCTGACACTCTCCCAGGAAAGGGGATAAATTAAAACCATTAAAAAAAATAATTTGTCATCGTCAGTTTTCAGAAAGAAGTTATTCTGGAAGAGCAGGCATCTTGTTCGGGGCGCTCTGAGGATCCCCTGGGAGATGTGACAAAGTGGTGACGATCTGGACTCTGATGCCCTAGCTACAGGTATGACCTTGAGTCGGTAACTCATCTCTAGTGGCTCAGTTTGCCCATCCAGAGAGTAGGGGTGGTAACAGTCCCTAGATAAGGGTTGGGCGAGATGAGTGCACCCTGGGGACATCCTAAGCATGTCATAAATCATAGTGCTTATGCACTCATGCTGCTGCTTAGCTGTGGAAATGTAGTCAAATCCTCGGTTTCCCTGTCTGTAGAGTGGGGTGATAACAGTTCCATCCTCTGAGCTGTCAGCAGAACCGAACAACTGCAAGCATATAAAGTGCTTAGAATAGATGTTTGCCACATGGATTCTGTTTGAGGGCATTTGCTGGGCCCTGTGTACTCAGGGGAAAGTGGATGGCCTCAGGATAAGGGGGACCAATAACTTGGGAGCCCTCTCCTGTGCCTGCCATATCCCCTGCACCCTCATCTGAACTTGCTTCCCTCTCTCCCATGAGGTCCCCAAGGTCATGGCTGGTAGTGCTGCCAGGTAGTCAGAACTGGCTGTGTGGCTTTG
The DNA here is from genome assembly GCA_963574355.1 of Loris lydekkerianus. Lineage (NCBI taxonomy): Eukaryota > Metazoa > Chordata > Mammalia > Primates > Lorisidae > Loris > Loris lydekkerianus. The sequence continues at coordinate 266,445 of CAUYPK010103945.1, forward strand.
GAGATGTGAGCGCCCTCTCTGTGCCCCTCTTCCACACACGGCGGCGACCAGAAGAAGGCCAACTGCCTGCCCTCACTATGCAGCCAAGTTCCACGTGCATCTCCTCCCTGGATCTGGGGCCACCTGCAGTGCAGGCAGGGACCCTGAGGCCTTGAGAGGCAAAGTCACCTCCCCACAGGGGCACACCCAGTACACGGTGGCCCTGGGACTCCTTCCCCGCAAGAGTGGGTGTTACAAGGACTGAATCACACACATGAAAGGGCTCCATGTGTGCCTGGTGCACCCCAGCATGGCAGAGGGGTGGTGGGGCCGAGGAGGAGGCGCAGTCTAAGTGTGACTTAGGAAGGCCCCAGCACGTTTCCCTGCGCGCAAGAACAGGGCCTGGGTCACAGGGGAGGCCTATGCCCTCCAGGCCATGTAGGACAAACCAGGAGAGGAAGGGCTGGGGCAGGTAAGAACTGGTGGTAGCTTAAGCACTGGTTGAGCCTCTAAGTCCCATGTGCCCATCCACAGTGAAACAGGGCATCATGAGCTGTCTTGGCTGAATCCCCTCCTAAAATGCCAGGCCTCCCCCCTTTTCTAACCACCTCTCCACTTTCTCTCTGTAGCTGGACCAAGGCAGGTCAACAGCTGTCCCCTGCAACACTCAAGCCCGTATCTCAATGCTGAACTGAAGCCACTTACGGGTTCTCCAAGCCTTCTCTGCCAAGCCCTGGGTCCTTGTCGCTCCAGGATGTTAGTGCAGGGGTGGGGGGCTCCCTGCGCAGCCTGGAGGCGCTGGGCAAGCCCAGAGTGGACGGCAGACTATGCAGGCAGGGGCACAGGCAGGGACACAGGCAGGGACGTGGGCTGGAAGGGAGCTTTCAGAAAGTCCCTCGTTGCTATGTAAACTGCTCCTCCCTTAGTTGAAATGCTTGACCTGAGAAGTGTCAAGGTTGCTGAAATTAAAACCACAGTGTGACCCCAAAGATCTGAGACAACCTCAGGGCTAGGTGGCTGGGTGCTATGGGAGGGCAAGTGGGCTGCCAGCCTGGGCCTGCCACCAATAGCAGACACTGCTGCCGCTCCCGAGGACCCCAGCACGGGCCCCCTCTGCTGCCCGATCTCTGTTCCTTCCCACCAAGCACTGGTCAGACAGATCTCAGCTCCTGTGATAGGTCCCCACCTCCAGGAAGCCAGGTCAGTGCCCTGTCTGTGTGTCCAGCAGTGGGCCTTCTGCACTGGACTGTCCCTGCTGTGTGCTAATTAACCTCCCTTACCCCTTCCTCCTCCCTGGCCCCCACTCTGACTCTGGTGCTTGCACAGGGAGACAGACCCCATACCAGACAGCAGCATCCTCTCTCCCAGCCCTGTGCAGCTCTGAGCGAGGTGCTCTCCTCCCTGTGCCTCTGCTTCCCCAGGACAACACAGGCTGTCCATGAGGGTCTCAAAAATCTCCCCCAAGTTGTGCCTATGTCTTTATTCTGAAACTCCCTCTACCTGTATTTAGATCCCTCACCCTCTTCATGTGGAAAACAGAATCTTCAGGTGCCAGGAGCACAATGTAGGGAATGCAGCTCTGGGAACAGGGGAGCACCCTCTGGGGGAAGGAGCACCCTCTGGGGAGCACACAATGGGAGGTGGAGCACACCGTGGGCTGTGCAGATCTGCTCCTAGGAGGCTGAAGGTATACCTAGGGCTGAGTCCTTACCATTCCTCAGCAAGAGCACACCCGCCTTGGCTCCAGGACCCAGAGTGGCCTCCCAGAAGTGGCTCAACATGAATGGGGGCTGCTCCCCCAGTGCTGAAAGATTGCTATGGCAACCGTGCAAGCCAGCCAGCTGGCAGGAGTGAGAAGATTAATGGGCCTGGTCTCTTCCAAGGAGAGGGCTGGGTCAGGTGGGGGTGGTCAGGGGTCACTTGAACACAGCTAACAGCAGCAGCCCCTGAGCCCAGGACACTTTGTCCCTCTAGGAGGGGAGTTCCTGCCCCCGATGTTGTTTGTACAGCTCATATAGTAGTTACCCCAGTGAAAATGTGTTCAATGAACAATGGACAAATGTGTGTTTTCATAACTACCCTTCACTGCCAGTCAGGGCCAAGCTGAGGGGTGGAGGGTTGGGGCTTGAGAAGGAACTCTGACTGTCGATTCCACCCTGGCCAGATCCTTGAAGGGAACTGGACTATTCCAGGCTGTGTGATGGGCCCGCGGCCAGGCTCACGATTTACACAGAGTGGCAAGGCCTCTTGGCCCAACTTTGTTCCTCCGGTCTCTTCTGAGAATTCTATGCCAGGCCTCCCTGGGTGCAGATGGGCATTCCCCACGCTGTCATCCTCGCCCAGCCCCTGGAGGGTCATTCTGCCCATTCTACAGATGAAGAAGCCAAGTTGCCCAAGATCTCTCCACAAAGCAAGGACGGAGTTCCAGGCCCTGCACAGCACCCCCAGCCCCTGGAATCCCATGGGGGGCAGGGAACTCCACTCACTCCCTGGGCACACGTGTAAGCTGAGGCCGGGGAAAACAACAATGAATGTCCCAGATGTTCAGAGAGACACCCAATTTTAGGTCATTTTTTCTTTTCAATAAGGGTAATTTATAAAAAGCTTAACTAAATGTAATTGCATTTTTCATATCTTTTAAGACTTCTCCTATAAATCAATTTACAAATATATAAGCAATATCCCTCCTCACACCATGTGCTCCATTTGGAGTTTGATAAAATATGACAGAATGAGCTCCTGGGGAAATAAGGCATAAAATATAGAGCATTATTCCAGCACATTCTTCTCCACTTCTTAGACTCATACAGCAAACAATCCACCAGTCGCCTCCTCAACCTCCCCACCTTCCACACGACCCCCCCAGACTCCAACTTTGCCTAATAGCAAGAGCAGCAGCACTATCCCACGGTAAGTGCCATGGTGATGGAATGTTCTAGATCTGTGCTGCCGGAGTTTAAATGTAAGTGGCCACATGTGGCTGGTGGCTCCCACCCTGGGCTCTCCAGCTCTGCAGTTCAGACCCTCACTGTTCAGGACCAGTATGTTCTGAGGCCAGAAGGTGAGTGAGTAAGGGATGACTCTCCTGGGGCTGACCGCATTGTGGGACAAGGACAAGGCCAGCACCCAGTGATGGGGACAGGACAGGGGTCTGAGGCGGGGATGGACGTGCTCAGGTGGAGAAGGTGGGTTCTGGGACTCTGGGTGGAAGCCCAGCACAGGCAAAGCTGAGAGGCTGGATGAGAGCTCTGTCAAGGGACGTCGCTACATGCCTCAGTTTCCCATCTGTAGAGAGGCAGCAGTAACAGTGCCAGATGGGAGGCTGCTAATACACATGAGGAATTAGAACAACCCTCCATAAATATTAGCTATCATCATCATCATTAGTATTATACAGGTTTGTTGGATTGTCTTCCCTACTGGAAGCCTCCTCCCCTCCAACCACCAGCACCGTCTGAGTCTCCCTGCCAAGGGGGAAGATCCTACAACTCACCCCCCATGTGGCTTTCCAGGAATAAATTCCCTTCAGCCCCACAATAAAATGAAAGAGCAAGCATTATTCTACAGAGGGGGAAACTGAGGCATGGGGTGGTTAAGGGCCTTGCCCAAGGTCACACAGGATTTTTGAAAAGTAGTCGCTGACATCACCCCCACTTTATAGATGGAGAAGCTGAGGCCAGGAGGGACGTCATCAGTGATCCTGGGCTCCACAGTCAAGACATGGCAGGGCTCTCAGCCTCCTGGGCAGCAGGGGTGGGGAGAAGCCTCTGGAAGGGCTGAGGAAGCAGGCGGGGAGGTGTGGACAGCAGGCTGGGCTTCTGCCACTAGCCCCGTCCCTGTTTCTCACACCCGCCCCACGGGAGCGGAAGCTGGCAGCACACTGCCACCGCCGCCTCCCTCTCCTTCCCATCTGCTCCCGCACAGGGATCCAGGCGGGGGTGGGGCCCTGCTGAGACTGCCTGCTGCAGCAGGGTGGGCGGGGGTCCCTAGCCCAGGGGTCACCTAGGGTCCACAAGACTGAGCTCAGGGCTCACTGTGGTGGGCAGAGCAGGCCAGATGCCCACCCCCCAGGACTGGGGCTCTCTCGGGGCCCCAGCTACCACAGTAAACTAGACACAGCACATGTCATCAATGTGACTGTGGCTCTCAGCCAGCACCTGCCCCGTGGCTAGGACCCCTCTTCCTGGATCCTTCCCTGAGGTCTCCTGACCCACCCATTCCAAATCCATCCTGCTGTCCCAGAAACACAGTCATCCTTGTCACCATCCTTGTCACCTGGTATGTAGCCTAAGGATCAGAGCAAGCAAGGTGGGCCGATGTGTAGATCAGGGGGGTAAGTGGGTTGGGGGGACATCTAAACAGCTTCCCCAGTTGGTAGCAAAGAGCCCTTGAATCTTAGAACCCAGAGCCACCTGCCTCAATCTACGGCACTCACTGCCAGACCTCCTGAGGGCTCAGGGCTCCTTCCATGGGGTAGTCCCCCTGCAGAGCCACCTGACAGCCAACAGAGCACGTCCTGGGTGCCTGCTATGTACAACAAGCTAAGAGAAACTGTCTTGGGGGACAACATGTACCCATCCCAGGGAGCCATGAACCAGGTACAGGCACCTGAGCCACGGGAGGGCATAGGCAGGGCTCCTTGGGGAGAAGGTGGGGTCCTAAGGTTTCTGGAGGGCTCAGTGGGCACCCCAGGATCTCCCCTTGCTTCCTTTATCTAAAGCACCTCCTCATTAGAGGACTCTAGCATGGGCTCTACCTCTCTGGCTGTGTGACCCCAGACCAGCTACTCAACCCCTCTGTGCACCAGAGTACAGCTGGGAGAGGAACTGTGCCCCCTCCGGGGGTGATGACATGGAGTGAGATGAGCTGATGTCTGGCACAGCACCTGGATAATGGGGTGAGGATGCGCCCCACAATGCAGGATCCTGATTCTTCTCTGGGAGCATGGGGATCTGGCCAGCTCCACTCCCTTCTCCCCAGTCCGTGCTCCAGCCACCCAGAACCTCCTTTGCCACCTCTGAGCCCACAGCACCCACCTATCCTGGTCCCACCGCATGGCCTTTTTTTTTTTAAGAGACAGTCTCACTTTGTCACCTTGGTAGAGTGCTGTGGCATCACAGCTCACAGCAACCTCCAGCTCTTGGGCTTTGGCGATTCTCTTGCCTCAGCCTCCCAAGTAGCTAGGACTGCAGGCACCAGCCACAATGCCCAGCTATTTTTTTGTTACAATTTGGCTGGGGCTGGGTTCGAACCCGCCACCCTCGGTATATGAGGCCAGCACCCTACTCGCTGAGCCACAGGCACCACCCCACCTCATGGCCTTTGTTTAGGCAATCTCCTCCTCTGGGAGCACCCTTGCCCACAGGGAGCACCCTCACTCACCCTCCCTCCTCGCTTGGCTAACTCCTCCTCCAGGCCTTCCAGGAAAGAGGCCGGGGGTCCCTCCTCAAGATACTCTCAGCCCCTGGGGCCCTGGGAAGATGAACACCCCCATTCCTGTGACCCTGAGAGACCAGCACACGGGAGGGCTCCAGAAAGATGGGGCAGAGGAACTAAGCCAGAGAAAGCTGCAACCACAACTCTGTCCCCCCCACCCCCCCATCCCCAGAGACCCTATGCTGCTTCCAGGGGCACCCAGAGCTTCTGCTCAGCCATATCTGGCAGGTAACAGCGACATCTAGTGGGCAGCAGATGCATCGCCCCCTACCCCAGGAGGACCCGCACACCCCAGAGCCCAAGAGGGCAGGAGGGGCTCACCTCTGGAGCAGGACCAGGGCAGGATCAGGACAGGGGGCTCGGAGAAAGCAGGGCAGGTGCAGCACATCGGAGGCAGCAACACAGGCCTTGGCTCCTCCCTGCACCTCCTGCCTCCTCCCGTGGGCAGTGTGTTCCCGCGTGGCATATGCCCGCCATATGCTCTCCCTGTCACAGCATCCTCAGCAGGCCTGTAAGCAGGCTGCTGGAGGGGAGGCGGGGGTGCCTCTGAGCTGAGCCCGCCCTGGCTTGCTGCACCCTGCAAGTTTCAGGATGAGGCTTGGTTCCCCTGGGCAGCACCTTCCTGCCATGTGTGAGCGTCAGCTCTGCCCAGGACCCTGGAGAGAGGCCACCAAACTGAGGCTCAGAGAGGCCAAGAGCCCTGTTCAAGGACACACAGCATGTGCAGGCAGACCACACCTCCCAGGAATCTGCAACACAAGGAGGTAGACAGATAATGATGCACTGTGGATTCTGCAGTGCTAGAGGCTCAGGGTTCAAAGCTTTGCTGGGTGATCCCACACCAGCATACCCCACATTTCCTCCTCCCTAGGGGCCTCTGTGGCCTCCTGCTCCTTCAGAAGATCTCAGGAGGTGAATCTGCAGGGTACTCCTGGGCCTGCTGCCTGGGCCCACCTTCATCTGCTCAACCAGGCTCCCCAGGCCCCCAGCATCTGCCAGGGAGCTAGGGGAAAATTGAGGAGAGCAAGGCTTGTCCCCCTAAATCAGACAGTGTCTAAAGCTGATTTCCAGTCAGTACACAGGCGCACAAATCCTAACTGATGGGAGGAGGGGTGGAAGATTCTGGAGCTTGGTACCCTGGAGGAAGTAACACTGAGTGTGTAATAACAGGCTAGCCACCCACTGCCGCCAGATTCCCCTTCAGAGCCAGGCTGGGGCGACTCCATGGAGCAGATTTTTCAGCAGCGGGCGCTTACTAAGCACCCACTGAGTGCCAGGCTCTGCCATGGCTGAGCTTCATTTACCCCGCAGTGTAGGGTTAGCCCTGGGCTCAGAAGTCAGGCTCCCTGGGTTGGAATCCTGTCTCTGCCAGTCATTAGCCTGTGCAGCTCAGCCAAGTGACTCCTCCCTCAGTGCTTCAGTTTCCTCACCTCTAAAATGGAGCCAACAGCAGTTCCTATCTGTGTGATGGCCTGGAACGGCGGCCTCTGACAGGTGGGAGATGGCTGACTCTGGGTACATAGCAGGGGCCCAGTTACCCAGAGGACAGGGCAGGAGCTCTGCAGACCTGGGCCAGAGAGCAGCCCCCCAGTTACTTGGAGGCCAACTAACTGGCTGCTGCTGGAAGGCGGGGGTGGGGGTGGGGGGGTTAAGCGTGGCATGGGGCTTAGGAGAGCCAGACTGGAGATGGGGGCAATTGCTATGTTACTTGGGCCTCTGGGTACAGAATCACTCAGGAAAGAGGAAATGCCCTTTGTGTTTAGAAAAGTTTCCCCCGCACCCCAGGAAGTGAGGCCCCTGGGGAGAGGGAAGACCCCACCCCTAATTGGGAGGTTCAGAAAGCCCAGCAGGGGCTGGTAGGCACTACTGTGGGCAGGGAGGCCCTAGGCCTAGTCCCAGCCCCCTCCAGGGTCACACAGCTGCTCTTTGCTAGCACTGTCTGGCTTCCAAGTTGGGACACCCCCACTGGATGACCTTGAGCTTTGACAGCTGCCGAATGGCAGTAAGACAGAGAACAGGACCTCTGCTCTCACCAAAACAGCTGACAAGTGCTGGGTCCCGAGGCTATGTTGCCTCCAGGGGCATCCAGGGGAGGGCAAAGTAACACGAGGTCAGGGCCTCCGAGAACCAGAAGATGCTGCCAAGCGCCCTGACACCTGGAGTCACCCCAGAACATGGCAATTCCAGACCTGGGTACTTGCCCAAGAAAACAGAAACACACATGCACACAAAAACCTGCAAAGGCATGCTCCTGGACACATGATTCAAGTGGAAACCACCCAAATGTCTGTCAGCTGAGGAATGACACCCCCACGTGGTCCAGTGTCACAGCCCTGCTGTGGGACGAAGCCCTGGCACTTTCTACACTGAGTGAAAAGGCACCAGACACCAAGGGCCACACACTGTGGCTCCGTGGACATGAACTGCTCAGAACAGGCAGATTCCTAGAGAAAGAAAGCAGCTGTGTGATTGCCAGGGCCTGGGGGTGGGGGGTGGAGGGGCGATGGGGAGTGACTGCTAAGGTGACAAGGTATCTTTTGGGGGTGGCAGAAAGATGCTAGAATTAGAGGTTGATGATGGTTGCACAACTCTGCGACTATTCTCAAAACCACTGAAGACTACCCTTTAAATGAGTGGCTTGCATGATATGTGAATTATATCTCAATAAGGCTGTTATAAAAAAAACCTGCACTTAAAATAGCACTTACAAAATGCCATTTTTCATACATTGGGGTATTTTTGAATTATAAAAATTAAAAGGAATGAGCACATGTTGTTTTGATGATCAGAAACACAATAAAGGTGCTCTCAGGGCTCCACCTCCATGGTAAGGAGCTTTGCAGACAGGGCCACAGAAGCTCAGAGGTTGGGGGGAGGCAGGGCACCTTGCCAGGGGGCTCCAGGAGGTGGCAGGCAATGGTGGCTGCTCCCTCCCTCCCCCCAGCTTTCTGGGCATCCAGGAAACACCCAGCTGGGGCGGGGGCGAGCTGAGAACAGACGCCCCTGCAGCTGCTCTGTTTGTAAACTGTCAGCCGAGCCTGCGGGAGCCAGCAAGTGGGGGTGTGCTTCTGTTACTGGGCAGGGCGCCATCAGGGCCTCCACCAGGCGGATGGGTGACCACCATGTTTCCCCAGAAGGGATCCCAGTGGAAAAAGGTCCCAGCCCCTTCTGAAAGAACTTTGTCCTGGCCCTAGAAACCCCCACGACAGCTTAAGAGGCAGGCACGGTTCTCATGCCCACTTTACTGACGAGAAAACCAAGGCACAGTGGGGCACTCAGGTGGCACTGCTCTCCTCTACACAGCACTGCTGGCTGCCCTCACAGAGGACACAAGGAGTGAAGGGCCAGGGAGCATCTGTCCCCACCCTCCTGCCACACTGCAGGGCAGCTGCCCAGAGCCTGCGCTGCCCCAAGGCTATCAGGACAACCGCCTTCCCCAAACGCCCTGCTGTGGGGACAGCTGGACAGCGGGAGCCCCAGAACCCGTCCCCAGCCCCGAGAGCAGGCTGGATGCCTGCCTCTCCTGCTTCCTGGCAGAAAGCCCAGGACTCTGCTCGAGAGAGTTGTCGTCTCAACTGAGCGATGAGCCGTGAGAAGTCCCCGTGCTGGGGGCTGGCAGAGGCCTTTGGAGAGAGCACCCCCAGAATAGGAGGCCCTGGCTCACACCCCAGCTCTGCCTCATGCTCTCCTGTCTGGGCTAACCATGCCCTCACCTAGGGCTGCTGCCTACAGGAGCTCACAAAGCCCCAGAACCAGGGCCAAGGCAGCTGGGCAAGCACACGCCAAAGGGAGCTGCAGCAATACTCATGGTGACAGCCCCTACAAGACCCAAGCCCTCTTCTGCGAGGTCTCCTTACTTCCTTGCCGGGGCTTGGGGGAGGTGCCACCAGAGCAGTTGTGTTCCCCTTGGCTGGGTATATTGGGCCACAAGGCACAATTAAATCTGTGCAAATGCTGCTTCTGCTGCTTAAAAATCCCTCATGCTTGTATAAGGCACAATTTCTTAGGTATGCCTCAAGAGCAAAAGAGGGTGTTTGTAGACTCAGAACATGATGTCTGAGGCAGAAGGGCTGCAGGCACTGCTGGATCCAGAAGATCTGCCTCCTGCCCACGTCTGTCTCTCCTACTTTCCGTTCTTCAGTAATGCCCTCACTCGGGGGGAGGACTCTGGCCCTATAACGCTCTGGAGCTCCAGTCCCCCATCTGTAAGGTGAGTACTAACTAGAAGGGGGTGCCAAGCACCCCGTGCCCATCCAGGCCTATCCAGTCAAACCACTCCCAGCACTGACGCTGCCTCTCTCTGGACCCTTAGCCTGGGCTCTGTTATCTCTACCCAAAGGGAGGGAGCAGGCCCATTAACTAAAGCCCTTCTGAGTGGGTATGGATGGGAGAGATGGCGCCAGCACCCCCTCTCTCTGCTTGGCTCCAGCCAAGATAAAGTTCCCAGAGGACTAATGCTGGTGTGTAAATATTAGATACTTCTGTCTCCTTTGAGACCAATTACACAGATCATGGCGGCTCCCCCAGGACCCTGCCTTCCACTTACTGTATCATCATTAACAGCCTATTAGGTAACAGCTGCTCAGAGAGAGAGAGAGAGGGAGAAAGGAAAGTATGAGAGAAAGAGAAAGCAGAGAGGGCAGAAAAGAAAAAAGAGTGACAAAAGAGAGGGAAAGGGAAGGAAAGAGAGAGAGTGAGGATGACAGAGACAGACACGGCGGGAAAGACAGAAAGGCAGGGAGGCCAGACGTCAGGAGAGAAACAGAAATGGGGTGGGAGGCAGGCAAAGGCCAGAGGGGATGGTGAGGAGGCCAAGGAGGGGGAAGGCACAGGGATCTCAGGGAGCACCAGCCAGCTCCGGGGAATCCAGGATGAGGTCAGAGGGGGAGGCGACCTCACATGCGGGACACCATGGGCAAGGATTCAGCATTTTCTTGGTAGAGGGACCCAACCTGGCCCTTCCTCCAAGCTCCTTTGGGGTGCAGTGTGGGGGATGAACCAACCATGACTCCGTGACAGTGGAGCTGACCCCCGAGTCCTGTGAGGCCCCAACTTTGGTAGGAAGTAAAGACACAGCTATGGGGGGTGTGTGTGTAAAGGGGCTCACTCCCACATAGGGCCCTTTCATCACTTCCAGGTGCAGTACCTTGGGCATCCCCCAGCCCCTCTCCAGGCCAGTCTGGGGTCTCTGAGGGCAGAGCAGGCAGGCAGGGTGGGCTGGTGCCCAAGAGCCCTCCCCACCCCCCTCCCGGGCTATCAGCTACCAGCCCTGCCATGCATCTCCTTTCCCCTTCTCCAGGGCTGGGAATAATTAGGTGACTGGGGACATAAATCAGGGCTGCTCCTGTACATCTGCTAATCACATCTCCCACAAACAGGAGAGTGAGCATGTATGTGTGTGTGTGCGCGTGTGCACACACCTGCGTGCAGGACCCTTCCTTGCAGCTGGAGCGTCCCGCACAGCACCCCACGTCCACCACCAGGGACAGCACGGGTGCCGGTGTGTGTGGGCCCAGGTTCCCCCCACACACCTAGACAGTGCCAGACTTAACACGTGCCGGATGCCCTGGCCAGGGGCGGGAAAGTGCAGGTTTGGGGTTTGGCGCCACCTGGAGGCCACATCCCAGAACTGCGGGAGCCTCCAGCACAGGACGTGTTCTTTTTCTTTGGGACAGAGTATGTCTCTATCACCCCGCCTAGAGTGCCGTGGCGTCACCACAGCTCACTACAACCTCAAACTCCTGGGCTCAAGCGATCCTCCTGTCTCAGCCTCCTGAGTAACTGGGACTACAGGTGCCTGCCACCATACCCAGCTAGGTTTTCTATTTTTATTTTATTTTATTTATTTATTTTATTATTTTGAGACAGTTTCACTCTGTCACCCTTGGTAGAGTGCTGTAGCATCATAGCTCACAGCAACCTCAAACTCTTGGGCTCAAGCGATTCTCCTGCTTCAGCTTCCCACAGTGCTGGGATCACAAGTGTGGGCTGCTTTTTTCTACTAAAGGTGTTGAATCCTTATCAAGTCTGGTTCACGTGAGTATAAAAAGCAGTAAATACACTGACAATGAAGGTGTAAGGACTATCTTAGGAGTCAAAACGTTTAAGGTAATTGCTTTATTACTAAGAAACTAAGATTAAGGCATGTAACTTTATTCCAATAAATCCAAACAAAAGGGGCCAGAAAAGGGGTAAGTTTTTTTTTTTTAATGACAGGAAGCTATTTCCCCAGTGACAATGAAGGTGACCACTACAATAGCAATAATCATCACTGGGCAGGTGGACGGCATATGTGCCTGTTGCAACCCACAGGGACCAACCAGACCAGGGGCTGGGTGATGGCTACACACACAGCAAGAAGGGGCTTCTTTCTCCCTCACTCTGCAGGTGTTGGGTGTGCTGCCCTGGCATTGAAGTTCCCACGGCACCGGCTGATCTCCATTCCTAATAGCACAAGGGCTGAAGTTCCGAGACCTCGGTGTTTGTAATACATAACCAGAAGTTAGTAATTTGCTACCTTTTATTTATGGTGAGTGTAGCTGGTTTTTAATATATGGTGGATGTGTTACCTTCCCAGGCTGCTGTAACAAATGATATAAACTTGGTGCCTTAAAAAAACACAAATTAATTTTCCTACACAACAAGAAGTCAGGAGTCTGGCAGGATCCGTGGGCTAAACCCAAGGTGTCAGCAAGGCTGGTCTAGGGAAGAACCTGCTGCCTTGACTTTTTCACCTTCTAAAAGCTGTCAGCATCCCTGGGCTCGGGGCCCCTCCCTCCATCTTCACAGACAGCTGTGGCAGGTGCCTCCTCACATCCCCTCACTCTGACTCTTCTTCTGCCTCCTCTCCACTTACAAGGACCCTGAAGATGACATTGGGCCAACCTGACATGCCAGGATTAATCAGCCACCTTAATTCCTTCTGCAAGTTTAACACCCCTTTGCCACGTAACCCAACATATTCACAGGGGGTTAGGACATGGATATCTCTGGGGGCTGTCGTTTTGCTGTCCACAGTTGGGATATAGTTTCTTCTTAAAATAAACTTACTTAAGAAAAGGAGATCTTGCTTGAATAAAATGATGAAATAATGATACAAGTACCCTGGGAGGGTGACTATGCTAAGCAAAAGCTGGTGTGGGGAGGACCTCACAACTGCCTCGCCAGGAAGTTGCCCCTTGTATCCATCTTTTGGGAAGAAAGTGTGGCCCCAGGGGGTAAGTCATGGCTCAAGTCACCCAGTACAGTGGCAAAGTGGACATTGGAATTTAGCACCATGGCCTCCAAGGTCCATGCTCTTCAGTGGGACACTAAACTGTCCCCTACTCTTATCTAGCTGCCCCCTCCAGCTTCCAGGCATCACAATGGGGTTTGGGGAGATGTCCCCACTAATCTTGGGGCTACCCACCCAGGGGGCTCTTCTCAGTGTGCCTTGTGACTCAGTTTACCCCTTGATCCACACTGCAGCCCCACAAACACCTGACCCTTTAGCTGTCCTCTCTCCAGGCCGGACACTGGTGGCCACTCCTTGTAAGTTCCCTGCAGGAGACTCGTAGTCAAGTTGTGACCTGCTGCAACAGGGCCTAGCACGGTGAGCAGCCCCCTGGGTCTGCACACATAGCAAAGCAGTCTTCACACACCTGCCACACTGAAACCTCCTAGGACCTCCCTCCTCCTCCAGCTAGTGACAAACATGTGCCACCCTAAGGGAAAAGTGAACCAGAAAAGGCTATCCCCCTGACTGCGTCACCCTTATTTTTGGTTTTTGAGCTGGTAATAGAGAGGGTCTCTCCCCCCCACTCCCCAGCTTGGCACCTGTAGCTCAGCAGCTAGGGCACCGGCCACATATACCAGGGCTGGTGGGTTTGAACCTGACCCGGGCTTGACAAACAACAATGACAACTACAACAAAAAAACAGTTGGGTGTTGTGGCGGGTACCTATAGTCCCAGCTACTTGGGAGGCTGAGGCAAGAGAATCACTTAAGTTCAAGAGTTTGATGTTGCTGTGAGCTGTGATGCAAGAGTTTGAGGTTGCTGTGAGCTGTGATGCCACAGCCCTCTACCGAGGGCAACATAATGAGACTCTGTCTCAAAAAAAAAAGAGTACCCTGGCCCTGAAAACATTTGCTAGATTAAAGACTTTCAAAAATGTTAGTGAGACACATTTTTTTAAAAAGCCAAACAGTTTAAAATGCCACACAGTTAAAAGCAGAGTCCTCGTTCTCCTGCAGCGATCACGGTCAACCTCTCCCATGATTCCTTCCAAAGCCTGCCACGCATTCACATGTATTACACAACCCCAAGGGCACCAAGAGCAGAGATCTGCTTCTTCTCTTCCACTCGAAATGTCCCTGCATGGCTTCAGCATCACAGTGCGTGCAATGCTGCAATGAGCCCCCCCACTCCCCACCTTCCCCAACATGGGTCAGGATGCCGGGGCCACGGTCCCAGCAGGAATACCGTGAAGCCACGGGCTGTGCATCCCTGTCTGGGGCAACTCCCACTGTCCTCAGTACCCCATGCTCACAGGTAAACCACCTGCTTTCTGAAAAAAATAACTCTGACTTGTAGAATCTGTCCATGTCCCTGGTATAAACACTCCCACCGCATGTCAAGCTACTAGGTTGGCGTCACTCAATGCAGAGTTGGGTGAGATACAGACGGGGAGAGGCCACGGGCAGTGCCAGGAAACACAACGCTGGTGGGTGTCTGCTGGGTGCATGGTGCTATGTCAGGTGTTCCTGTGTGAATCTGCACCACAACTCCTTAGGGAGCCAGAGGGGCTGGAACATCTCACCATGATATATGGAAAGACCCTTTTCTGCTTTCTCTGGGTGCTACGTCCAGCCTTCCAACAGCCACTGTGCTGAGATAAGAAATACCTATGACTCCCACACACACTCAGCACCAGCCTCTGAATACAACTAATCCAGGAATCTAATGAAGACGGCTCCATGCTCACCCCTGATATCCTCGAGCGTCCACTCCGCTGATGACAGCAGTGGTTATTACGGTCAGTATCCTTAACAATGACCCTGAGGCTCGGCAGGGAGCATAAGCCATGCTCCAGGTCTCATGCCCTTCCACACACCATGACATTTGAGCCGGGAGAAGCTCCTAAGGGAGCTGCTATCTTCCTCTTCCTGCAGGTGAGGCTCAGAGAGGGCAGGTGACATGCTCCAGGCCCCAGCCAGGACTCCTGGACTGTGAACCCCAACAGGGAACTGCTGGAAAAGCCCAGGACAGATGCAGTAAGGTACACAGGGGCAGGACATCAACATCCCCACCACCACCCAACTTAGTGGGAGCCTGGCCCACACTGAGGGCACATGCATGCACCCCATGCTTGGCCAGAGCAGCAATGCCAACGGCCAAGTACCACACTTGTGTTAACTCATTTCAAGTTCACAAAAACTCTTAAAGGGCAACAGGAACATCCCCACTCTCCAGACCAGGAGGGTGAGGCTCAAAGAGATGCAGAGACTCATGCAAAGCCACCTGCTACCTGGTGGCACATGGGGCTGTAGATTATACTTTCCTAGTCCCTCTAGCCTGGGGAGGGTTTATTTTTTCTTTCTTTCTGTTTATGAGACAGAGTCTCACTATGTCAGTCTTGGTAAGAGTGCTGTGACATCACAGCTCACAGCAACCTCAAACTCTTGGGCTTAAGCGATTCTCTTATCTCAGCCTCCCAAGTAGCTGGGACTACAGGCACCCATCACAATGCCCAGCTATTTTTTGGTTATTGTTGTCATTGTTGTTTAGCAGGCCCGGGCCAGGTTCATACCCAGTCTCAGTGCATGTGGCCAACACCCTAACCACTGAGCTACGGGCACTGAGCTGAGTCTGGGTCTTTCTACCAGGCCACAGACGGTTACATCTATTTTTATTTACTTATTTTTTTTTATAGAGACAGAGTCTCACTTTATCGCCCTCAGTAGAGTGCTGTGGCATCACAGCTCACAGCAACCTCCAACTCCTGGGCTTAGGTGATTCTCTTGCCTCAGCCTCCCAAGTAGCTGGGACTACAAGTGCCAGCCATAATGCCCAGCTATTTTTTTGTTGCAGGTTGGCTGGGGCCAGGTTTGAACCCACCACCCTCAGTATATGGGGCCGGCGTCCTACTCACTGAGCCACAGGCACCGCCTGACAGTGACATTTAGCACACAGAGTTCAATGTCAAGCCTGGTGCTTTGGTACAGAAGGACAGACCCCAGACCCTGTACCTTGTGCCCCGTGCCCCATGCCCCATCCCGTGTGCCTAGCAGATTAAGACCAAGAACACTGCCAACCCTCTGAGGGTCCCTGTAGCTCTTTCCAACTGACACCCCCCCCCCCCAAGGTATCCCAGACCTCATTGCTGTACTGATAGGTGCAAAGTTTATTGGCCCACCTCTGCCATCCTGAAGACCCCTCACTCTAGGATCTGAGATTTTCATGATTTCAGGATCCAGTCTTGAGTTGGTCAAAGCAGAGAGAACAGATTTCTACTGAACTATGACAAATGGTAAAACGACAGTGCCCCCCCACAACCCTGAAGCCTGTGTGCATTCCTGTGGCTCCCAAAGGAGGTGGCTGAGCTCCCCAGGAGGAACCCTCATTGCTCACCCTCCCAGCCTCAGCATCCTCCCCTGCAGCCAAGGCTAACCAGGAAGGACCCCAGCATGACCACGGGCTTACAGGAGTACACCCGGGCAGCCTGTGCTAGGGTATGAGTCTATGTCCCTTCTCAGTGCTCCGGTTGCAAACTTTCCCTCCATGGCCCTCCATGCAGGACTCACCCCCCACATGCTGCCCCAACTCTGCCTGGAAAGCCCTTGGGGATGAGGGGTTTCTGCCAGCTCTGCTCATAGTACCCATGTACAAAAGGTAGTTCAATACCTGTTTCCCCTTACCCGGGCAGCCGCGGAGTCTTTTATTATAAAACCCCTGTGGTCACATCACTCTCCTCTCCAATGGCTTCCCTAGCAAAGGCCTTCCCTGGGGTGGGGCCTACAGGTGGCACAGCCTGGCACACAGTAGGGCTCACTGAGAGGGTCCTCGTATGAACGAGTGGGCAGGGGACAGCTTAAGGTGGGTGTGAGGAGGGAGATGCCATCCAGCCTGCAGGAGGCCCCTGCCCTACCGAGGCTGGCCCCACAGGGCCTGGAGCCACCAGGGAGAGCTCCTGGGCCAGAAGCCTGGAGCCTTCCCTGCCCCAGCTCTGACCCAAATCCTGCCTGGCTCCTCCCAGGGAGGGAGGGGAGGAGGCCAGTGGCCCCAGTGGGGGTAGCTAGTGCTGAGCGGGCAGAGATGGCCAAGACAAGCAGAGAGGCTTCCAAGGCCCCTTCCCAGGACACATGCTGGGGCAAGGCAGCTCTCAGGATGCCCAGGATTCCACGCACGGAGCCAGGGGCCAAGGGCTGATGACACAACTCCAGCCCCCATGGGGGCTGCAGGGTTCAAGGGGGCACGGAGGGCAGAGCGATGTCTCCGGAACACCACCACCCTTGGCTGGCTGCCTTGGTGGGAGGCGATGGTTCTGGAAGAAAAGCAAATAGGCACTCAAGAAGGAGGAAGTAGGCCGCAGATGCTGGCGGGGAGACCACATCTGGGAAGGTCACGGCAGATTGGCGGGTGGCCCCGGGATGCCCCATGGCACCAGGCCAGAGCAGGCCCCTAGGCTTTTCTGGCTGGGCCTGATGGGGAACCTGGGAAGAGAAAGCACCACCCCCGGGTGTCCTCCTGTACCTTACCACCTCATGCCTGTCGTGGGTCTGGCAGCACCCCTGGGAGGTGGCCCGAGTCAGGACCCTGAAACTCCACTCCTACTGTCCACTCTTCTTCACTGCCCCTGCCCCAGATCACACCCTCTGCATTCTTCCCACAGAACCCTGCATTTGTTCATTCATTCAACTAGTAACTCAGGAGCCCCTAAGATGTCCCAGGCCCTGCTTAAGGCTCTGGGGTCGGAGACAGACTTGTTTGGCACGTGGAGCTTTCCCTCGCCCACCTTCAATGGCTCCCCAGTATGAGTCCCCTCAATGAGACACCAGCTTTAAAGAGAAAACCCCTGGGGTAGAGGTGGAGGTGACAAACACACTGGGGACACCCAGGACTCACAGGCCATCAGCAGGGGGGTGTGCAAGGGCAGGAGAGAGAAGGGTATGAGCCTGAGGATGCAGGATGGGTGGTGAGGGCAGGCAGGAAGAGGTCCCAGGACCCTGGTGGGAGCAGGGGGGGCGGTCACACTAAGGAGTCTTTTTCTTTTCTTTTTTTTTTTTTGAGACATAGTTTCACTCTGTCACCCTCAGTAGAGTGTCACGGCGCCACAGCTCACATAAACCTCAAACTCCTGAGCTCAAGTGATTGATCCTCTTGAGTCAACCTCCTGAGCATGTACAACTACAGGCACCCACCACAATGTCTGGCTATTTTTAGAGATGTGGTGGTGCTCTTGCTCAGGCTGGTTTAGAACTCCTAAGCTCAGGCAATCCACCTGCCTTGGCTCCCAGAGTGCTAGGATTACAGATATGAGCCTCCACGCCAGCCACACTAAGGAGTCTTTATAGGCAGCAGAAGTCATTCCCTTACTACCACTGGGGTGCTCTACAGAAGGCTGGAGGAAAAACTGCTGCCTGGGGCTCCACAGGCCACTCTTCTGCTCATGAACCTTCAAGGGCTCCCCGTGCCCCAACCACAAAGTCCAAAGAAATGAAGGGTGTTAAGACCTAAGAGTGGGCATCCACAGCTTCACACTGGCTCTGACCTACCCCAGGCCTACGCACACACTCTTCTCTCTCTCCCATATTTAACTGCACTTAGCTCTCCCTATTTGGTACAAGAAGCCCTTGCTTCTATCCTAGGCAGAAAGAACCCTCCTCCCTCCCACCTTGCTCCCTGTTTTCAAGCCCTGAGGCACTTCTTTCACATCTATTTAATCCTCACTCACACTCCATGAGGGAGGTACTCCTCCTACCAACCCATTTTACAGATCAGACACCGAGGCACAGAGGAGTTAAGCCACACGCCAAGGTCACACAGCTGGGAAGTGATGGGGCTGGGCTGGGATCCTAGGCTGTGGACTGTCCAGGGCATCAGACACAGGGATGCTTGCTTGCATCTCACTCACCACTGTGCCCAGCAGGCCAGAGGAACAGACCCAGCCTGTGCTACCCAGAAGGCTTGTTTTGTCAAACTGAAATCTTTCTTATTTCAATTTTACAATGAAGTCAGGATCCACTGTGCCAACCCCCTCACCACAAGGTCAGCCAGCATGACCTTGGACCTTGACCTGCCAGGCCTCAGCTTCTCTCTCACTACAATGGGGGCCCAGAAGCCGGTCCCAGGCCCATGGAGAGAAAGTCAGCTGCTGCAGCCCCCTCCTCGGCCCGGTGGCTAGGCCAGCCAGCCTGCCCAGGAGCACAGGCAGTGGGGAGCAGGGAGGAGCCAGGAAATCCGGGAGGGGAGGCGCCAGCCCCAACCCCAGCCCCAGGCCAGGCGCCGGAGGGGGCGCCGGCTGCCCCCAGAAACGCTCTCCAGATGCGCACGGCGCTGCCAGCATTCCTGGAAGGTAACGCCAGGCCAGCAAGGGGCGGGGCGGGGGGGGCCAGTGGCTGCCAGATGTGCACCACGAACAGCTGCCCCGGCGCTAATAAGGTCAGCTCCTGGCTCCAGCAAGCCGCGCACACCGGCGGCGCCTCAGCCCGCCTGGCACCCGCCGCGCTTCCTGGGGCTGGAGGCCTCTGCCGGGGGCGGGGCCGGGACGCTCCCTCCAACACCCCCGCCCCGAGCATGGGGCGGGGCCATGCTAAACATCATTCCTGATGGGGCGGGGCAAGTCCTAGCCCCACCCCTGAAAGTCTGGCCCGCAGAGGCCAGAATTCCCTCCCAGCCTGGGGGCAGCCCCCAGCATTGGGGAGGAGGCCAGACCACCCCCGCCTTACCCACAGGAGGGTAGCAGTGCGGGGCTTGTTACGACTTTCGGTTTTATTGGATGTTTCCCTTCCATGATTAAGCGGAGGGATCTGGTGCTACATTTAGAGCCCTGGCCTGAGCCGAGTGCCTAGGGGCCTCTGGGATTCCCTGCCTCCCCCCTGGAGTGACCTCACCCCCAGCCTCTCCCCACTCTAGGAACACCCTGTCCCCATCCGGAGGTGTGGTCCTCTCTCTGGGGGTCGTGGGGATGAGAGGGGATGCAGGGAGCCAGGAGGGGGCCCAGGGCCCAGATTCTGCCACTCCAGCTTCCGGGTCCCCAGCAGGGCCAAGGCTGCCCCCGCCCCTTTCCCTAGATGAAGGCGCTGCCGACAGAGGCCTTTGTTTCTTCAGTGTAAACTGAGCCAGATGCGGTCTAATCCCCCAGCTGGGCCATATTTGCTGGCTAGCGGCTCCCGTCCCTCCAGCCTGGCCTGCCTGCTCTCAGAGCTGCTGGCTCCTTCTGGCAGGGGGAATGGGGGTGCCTGGCATCCTCAAGCTCTCCCATCTGCCACCTGAGGGGCAAGGGCAGTGTGAAGCCAGCTTTGGGATTTTGCCCACCTGGGCCTGGAGACTTTGGGAAAGTCACATGACCTCTCGGCACCTCCACTTTCTTGTCTATAAACCTAGAACCACGAGGACATTGCTCACAGGAACGTGGGCTCAGACAGCACTGTTCTAGGATCTGCCAACTGTGTGCCAAACTGCCTGGCCTCACCACACCTCCCACCTCCAGAATGCAGAATCAGAAATGACAATAGCCTAGTTGCTGGGAGCTGCTGGGCCCACTCCCCCTCTCCTCACTGGAGAACCTGGGGAGGCCAGTTCTGGTATTAACCCTTCTGCACAGATTAAGAAAGATGCTGAGGCCCAGCAAGGTCGCAAAGCTGGTAAAAGACAGGACTCTTACTTTAAAACCAGGAAGCAGCCCAGGAAAGTAAAGTGACTAACTCAAGATCACACAGCAAATGAGGGGAGTACCCAGGGAGCAGATACAGGAGGACAAAGCCTTCACGGTCTTTGCCAAGGCTCCCTGTAGCAGTAGGGAGTTCTTCAAAGCATGGTCTAAAGCCCCCCAGAATCAGACCACCATGATGCTTGTTAAAAATGCAGAACCACAGGCCCTGATCTGGTCCTACTGAACCAGAGTCCCTGAGTGGGAGATCTTAGAATCTGCATTTATTATAAGCTGGTGAGGGGCTGGCTCTGGGGCACATTCAAATTTGAGGAGCCGCCTTCCACACTGCTGTTAGGCGGTCCCTGCCTTGTGTGGACAGGGCCAAGAATAGGAGGGGCCTGGGTTAGCTCCAAAGGAGCTCCTTGTCTCTTCCCAGGCATAGCTACCCCCCAGCCCAGGCCACCCGGGGTTGGGCAGGCAGCCTCACCTGGGCTGCTAGTCCAGCCAGAAGGCAGGCAGGGAGCCAAGCTCAGAACCTGCCAGGAGAGTCTGATGGGTCGGCACCACCTTCCAGAGCCCATTAATCATCTGAGAGAGTCACTGTCAGTCGGTCAGTCCCCACCCCACCCCCCACTTCATGCACACCCACATGCACAGCACGCACAACACCGCACGTGCATGAACACATGACCACGCGGACACATGTCTCACACATCTTATACTTGCATGTACATTACACCGCACAGCACCACACTCCCCTGCCACACATGCGCACATGCATCACACCTGAACATGTGCAGACACACACAGACCGCACGTGTGCTAGAGTGCTGTCAGGGCAGCTCCACCCTGACGGAAGGAGAGAAAAGAGCCCTGGAGCTGTTCTAAACTTCCCAAAGGCCCAACCACACCCTCCAGCCCCACCTGATCCCCTCCACCATCGGTGGCTCTTGCTTGAGGCTGTGATTCTGTTCCTCCCACAAGAGGCTCTGGCTGGTGGGTAGTGATCTGATTACTAGGAAATGAGGACATGAATTAATGATTAGCTGACAAACGAGGTTTGGCAGACACCCTGCCTCTGCAGGCACAGAGGCTAGTGAGGGGAATGACAGTGTGGACTCCTGGGAGTGACAAGGCTGGGACCTTAACTGCCCTGCACTTGCCTGCTGAGGACGGGGCCCCGGGTGGGACTCTGGGCCAAGCTACTGGAATCAAAGCTGCTTGGGATCCCTGCCACCACATGTTTAAACTCAGCCATGAACCAGGACATCCAGGTGGTCCCTGCTAGGTGTGTCCTGCTCAGCCTCATGGGTCTTACACACTTACAACCACCCATTCACCTACCCACCCAACCATCCATTCATCCATCCATCCATCCATTCATTCATATCAGAAAGGATACAAACACCTGGTTGAGATCCTGAAGATGCAACCTGGGTGGGAAGAGGCTGCCCACACACAGCACAAGGCCCTGGGGAGCAGCTCTGCTCCTCTTTCCCTCTGGACATTCAGCTCCTATCCACGCCATAAGCCTCTGTCCATCCACCGTCCGAGGAGGCCAGAACCAGAGTCCTCCTGGGGGAGTCTGAGGAAGACTGAGGCCCCAGGGGAGTGGATGACAAATGGACAGAGCATTTACTTTCAGAGAAATTAGGGCTGGCCTTTTTAAAGCACACCAGCTGGGAGGTACCTCCTGGCCACAGCTTTTCTTCAGATGTTCTTTGGGGTTTAGAAGGCAGATCCCAAGGAAGAAATCATAAAAACGCTTGGCTTGTTGCTGCCTTGTTGCAACAAACACATACCTCCTAAGAGATGAGCCTGAGGCCTACGCCCTGGTCCTGCTCTGCCTACCAGGAAGGCTGGTGGCTTTCTGCCTCCATAGCACCGCCCCTAATGGGGAGGGGAGAGTGAGCTGGCTCAGCCCGGGTCCCAGGAGGCCTGGCACTCCCTGAACCAGCCATTTGCAGTGGTCAGGAAAGAGCCACCAGAGACACTCACCAGCTGTCAGTACTAGGTATCCCCAGAGGCCAGCACCATAGCAATTGCCCATTCACTTCTGCAAGTTTTTCTGTATCTTCTAGGTTTTTTAAGATGACCGGGCATCATTTTATTCTGGGGGAGCGGTAAGTGTTATAAAAGGTACTTACAGGTATTGGTTCTGCAAGGACCCTAATACAGAAATGAACCAGGAAGCCTGAGCTGGGCCTCAGAACCTAAGCAGCTGCTGACCAAGAGGAAGACCCAGTGTAGCCATCATCTCTTCACACAGGTGGCTCTGGCCAGAGAGCCCTTCAAGGAAGGCAGGAAGAGGGGACTACATCCAACCAGCCACGTATGCACCCCACCACTGCTCTGTCTCTACATCCACCCCCTTACCTTCCCTGCCAAGTGTCTGTCTTGTCTACCCAGCTGCAGGTTCGGCAACCCATCCATCGTCAGCTGTCCATAGTCCCTCCTCCGTCCTTCCATCCAGCTATCTTTGCACACTCATCCATAGTCAGGAACTTTTCCATTCGATCCAACCAGCATCTGCCAGTGGGGCTGGCTATCAACACACCCTTTTCCCCTTCATGGACACAGGCATGTGCCCCAGGCTGGGCCATTCTGAATCTCCCCTATATTCCTGGAATCACTAGCTGTCAGCCTGGGACTGCGGGCAGCACCTCTGACAACATATGAGGAGAAGCCACTGCAGAATGAATCCCCCACAGAAGAAAGCAGCGCTGAGGATGGAGACATAGATCATGAGCCCCGAACCCCAGAGTGCTAAAGCCAACACCACCCCATCAGTTACATGAGTCAGTAAATCCCCCTTTGCTAGAGGGAATTGCATCTGTTTGTGTCACTTGCAAACAGAAAAGGGCGTGGGTCACACTAGCCTTCCAATAGAGTACAAAGTGATTTAGAACCTTCTAGAAGCTCAGCCCTAAGCCAGAGGACACAAAAAAGATAAATAAACTCTGCTGTTGCCTGCCAGAGGCTGACTCCTGTTGGAGAGACGGTTCTAAACACAAATGTGACTGGCAGCCCTGACACTCAATGCCAGTGTGGGTTAAAAGAGACCGGATAAGACCCCAGTCATAAAGCCTCAGTTTCCCTATCTGTAAAATGGAGACAGTATTACCCACAGTACAGGGCAGTTGTGAAGATCAGTGACAGAGCCGCTACTCCATGATGCTATCCTGTGAGGACATGATGCTTGGAGCAGTGGCAGCTATATTGCAACCATGAGGAAAGAACCACACTTGGATTTACTCTTAGGAAAACGTTATTTGTTGTGCTCTTGGGGCTGAGGACTGTGTTCTACACTTTCGCTGAATATCGCTTTCGGGAGGCAATCTCTTGAAGCAGTTATGAGCATGGATTCTGGAGCCAGCCTGGCTGGCTTCAAATCCAAGCTCTACTGCTTGCTGGCTGTGTGTCCTTAGGCAAGTTAACTGAACCTCTCAGTACCTCAGTTTCCTTCTTTAAAAAATGAGAATAATATTTCTGAGTCAAGTAATTTAGAACACATAAAAACACACTGTGCTGTCAAACTAGTCAGCGCGGTCACAGACTGTGGGAGTGTAAGGGCAGAGGGAGTGCCAGGCAGAGCTCCAGGGAGGGTGGGGGTCACAGAGGCCCAGGCCCTCGGGAGCCCAACAGCAGCCGCAAGCCTGCTCCCGGCCTTGGCACTGAGCAGGCCGCACTGACTCGCTGTGTGTGCACCCTGCCAAGGCTGGGGCAGCTGGCTCCAGCCTGACGCTGACTGCAGGGAGAGCCGTCCCATGACGCAGCCTGCTGCTTCCCCTCTGCTCCCACTGACGCTGGGACCAGGCTGGAGCCCACAAAGTGGGCAACTCCATAGCCTAGAGGTCCTCATCACCTGGTCCTGAGATGCCCCCCGCACCTCTCTAAGGCTGCACATCTCGACCCTCCAGACAATCTTTCATCTCCAGGGAGAGCGCGGGGTCTCTGGCCCCTCCCGTAGAGCTCAGTGTGTGGAAGCGATTCCACTTGGCTGCCTTGCAACAGTGAGTCAAAAACAGTTGTTCGGCTTGTCAGATGCCCAGGCCCTGCACAGCTCGGAGCAGGCTGCCGGGCTGGGGATGGCTTAACCCTTTCAGGCGTGTCCTCTTCCTCCAGTGGAGACATTTATACAGTCCTTCCCAGCAGGTAAACTGAGGCAAAGACTCACATCTTTCTGCACAATCTCCTTTTCTGAGAAGACCTCTTCTGGGCCCAAGGATACGTCACCACCAACCCCTCCTACCCCCAAAGCTAAGCAGACACAATTGATGTGCCCTCCCGCCTGCCTGTGCGTGCTACCCATGATGCACACAGTTCTCACAGAGCCCAGAAAATTGGCACAATCACCACCAAGCTCAGATGGTAGGCAGGGGCTATGCTGCTTACCTACACTCCCTGGAGTCTCCACAAGAACCCTGAGAGATAGGCGCAGTCATTCCCACTGTACAGATGAGGCCGCTGAGACTCAGACCTTGCCCAGCACACACAGCTGGCTCATGGCAGGGCAAGGGTCCAAACCCAGGCCTGGCTGACCTTGAACCCTGGGGCATTTGGTGCACTGACTCAGCCTTCCCAGAAGCTTCTGGGCCCACAGTTCTGCCCTGTCTCGCTTGGCCATCCTGTACATTGCTGCCCATGACCAGTGTTGACAACCCTCCCCTGGCGCAGAAACCTCTCATGGCTCCCCAGCACCCACAGGAAAGCAAACAAACAAACAAAAAAAAAACAACCAAACACTTTGCAAAGCCATCCCAGTCCCTAATTGCTGCCTGTAATCTATTTATTTTTCACCATAAAGAGCTGGGACTCCATGCAGCCTTCCCCAGCAGGTGCACTCCTGCCTCAAGACCCTTGCTACACCCACTGTTCCCTTCTCCTGGATCTCCCTCCCCTGGAGCTGCTCACCTGACACCCTCTGCCTGACTGCCACCTGCCCAGTAGCCGTCCTGGCCCTGTAAGTGGCACTCCTCGCCACACCCTCTCTTGCAGTGTTGTCTGTACTCACACTCCAGCAAAATGTTCTCTCTGCATTGATTTGTCTATTCAATGTTGATGCCCTCACCCACCCACCCCACTCAATTGAGAGCCCCCTGAGGGTGAGGCCTGTCTTGTTCACTGCTGCACCCCATCCCCATCTTCCAGGGCTCAGCACAGAGCCAGCATATGATAGGTGCTCAGAGTCTGTAGCTGGACTGAAAGGGATCTCCCCTCCACTTCCTCTCTGCAGGTTCTCCTTATCCTGCTCAAGTGGCCCAACTGCCCCTACCTTAATCCCCACTCCAAGAGCCATTCACACTTTTCTATCCTTGCAGCCCTGCCATTTGGATCGTCCTTTCCTCCTCACTTACCAGGCCAGCTCCTACACATCCCTCAAAGCCCATTCAGGTACTGCCTCCCTTGCAAGGCAGAGCTAATCATGGCTCCCTCTGGACATACCCACTGTAAGGTTCCTGAGGAGAGGCCCTCAGGGGTGAGCCATCAGTAAGCACAATGCCTACATACAGCAGGTGCTCACTAAACTGGGACAGATGACTGGCCATATCCTCAGGCCACTCCCCAGAGTGCAGGCCTCCCCACCCAGACAGGAGCTCTCCAATGGTAGGGGCTGTTTTATTCATTGCTGTGTCCTCAGTACAACATGCAATGCCCACTCAGATGGATGGAACCATGGACAGATGGATGGTCAAGCAGGTGGATGGGTGAACAAAAGGAAGAACAAATGGATGGATAGACGAATTGATGGTGGAATGACCAGGAGGAAAGATAAATGGCTGGATGAATGGCAGGAAAGAATCAGGAAAGATGGGTGATAGATAAATGAGTGGATGGACAGATTGAAGATGGAAGGAAAGGCAGGTGCATGGATGGATGGATAGGTGGGTGGACGGATGGATGGATGGAAGGATGGATAGGTGAGTGGGTGGGTGGATGGATGGATGGATGGAAGGAAGGAAGGATGGATGGATGGATGGATGGATGAATGGATAGGTGGATGGATGGATGGATGGATGGGTGGGTGGGTGGATGGATGAATGGATGGATAGGTAGGTGGGTGGGTGGATGGATGGATGGATGGATAGGTGGGTGGGTGGATGGATGGATGGATGGATGGAAGAATGGATAGGTGGGTGGGTGGATGGATGGATGGATGGATGGATGGATGGATGGATGGATGGATGGATTGATGGGTGGAGAGTTGGTTTGGTGGTGGGTTTGCTAGTGGGGTGGTTGGTGGGTGGGTGGGTTTTTGTTTGGAGGGTTGGTTGGTTGTTTGGAATGGCGGGTGGTTGGATGTATGGTTGGATATACGGTTGGATTGGTGGGTGGGTGGGGGGATGGATGGATGGATGGATAAAAGGCAGGTGGGTGGATGGATGGATGGAAGGATGGATAGGTAGGTGGATGGATGGATGGATGGATGGAAGGGTGGATAGATGGGTGGATGGATGGATGGATGGATAGGTGGATGGATGGATGGATGGATGGATGGATGAATGGATGGAAGAATGGATAGGTGGATGGATGGGTAGGTAGATAGGTGGATGGATGGATGGATGGATGGATGGATGAATGGATGGAAGAATGGATAGGTGGATGGATGGGTAGGTAGATAGGTGGATGGATGGATGGATGGATGGGTGGATGAGTGGGTGGGTGGGTGGGTGGATGGATGGATGGATGGATGGATGGATGGATGGATGGGTGGGTGGATGGATGTATGTATGTATGGATGGATGCATAGGTGGATATACAGATGGACATGTAAATGGGTGGGTAGATGGATGGGTGGGTGGATGTGTGAATAGAGGGATGGTTGGGTAGATGTGTGAGTGGATATATCTGTGTATGTGATATGGATGGATGAGTGAGTAGATGAATAGGTGAGTGAATAGACGGATGGATGGATGTGTGAGTGAATGCATAGATGTATGTATGGGTGGATGGACAAATGAGCAGATTAATAGGTGAGGGAATAGATGGGTGGGTAGATGAATGGGTGGTGATGTGTGTGGATGAGTGGTTGCATGGGTGCATGGATGTGCAAGTGGATGTGTGAGTGGGCAGGTAAATGAGGGTGTACGGGTAGGTGGATAGACGTGTGAGTAGATGAATGAATGAATAAATGGATGAATGGTTTAGTGGATGATTCAGAATAGTTGTCAATGCTACTTTAGTTTCAAGCACCAACAAAGGAAGCTGAGAAGTTTGAGGGAACCCTTTCCTCCCTTAGGCTTCATGGCACCATGTGTCAGCCAGGAGGACCAACAGACACTAGCAAAGTCTGGAAGGAGAGGAGGTCCTGCCTTAGCCTTGTCTAGGGCATGAAATCAGGAGCATCGCCTGTGATGTTGAAGGGAGTATTGATCCTTATAATACAATGCAGGAAAGATGATGAGTGAAAGGCGGGTGGGCCACTGTACACTCCCAGGGCACCTCAGCTGGAGAAAAAGGCAGGATTAGCCCTTAGAGGCTGCTTAACTTGGAGACAGGCTCCTTCAGTCTCGCTAGTAACATGATAATTGTAATAACAAAATAATACCAGCAGCTGAAATGTAAGAAGCTTGATCTGTGTTCCAGACACCATGCTCCAACTCTTCTGGCATTATGACTGTAATCCTCAGGGTGAACCTACAAGGTACCAGGGTAATGTCACAGCCTGTCATTTAGGCAGGAGGACCAAGGGGCTCTAGAAGTTGACCAAGGTCACCCAGGTACTAGGTGTCAGGGGCAAGCTCCAATCCCAAACAATCTCCCTCCAGGGCCTGCTCTCCCATCTCTACCCAAAGGGTAAGGCCGCAAGGAAATGAGACCTCATATTTCTGGATGCCCAACCCAAGGTGTTTTTCTCCATGCTGGTCCTCTGCAATGCTAGCTTTGGGCTTCATTTTTTTCATTAACTGGATGAAGAAGGAGGTTCAGAAGGGGTTCCCTGGCTGGCTGGCAAGTGGCAGAGCCCAGCTCTCTCTCCGCCTGCTCTTCCAAATGAGAACGGGCAAGATGAGTGATCCGCGATGGCAGCACCAGGCACGCCAATGCACCACTCCAGGCCTCCAGGGACAGACTTTTAAGGCCTGAGTCTTCCACTTTGCAATTCTCCATGCAAATACTTCTCCCACTAATTTGTAACCACATCCCTCTCGGATAAACGGATTGACAGGCTGTCTAATTTCCTTGTATCTTCTCGATCCAAACATTGTGAGCACAGGGCCTTATTCCCTGTGCAGAAAGATTTTCATTTACAATGCAGGCTGGAAAGATTTCATCCATATGCAGGGTGGAAAGCAGAGCTGTTTACCTTCAGGAGCAGGCAGGAGGGCTTCTGACAGCCCACTGAGGTTCCCAATGACTTGGGGTGCTCTGGGACCCTCCCAGAATCCTTGCCAAGGATTTGGTCTTCTGAATCTGAAAGCCAGCAGGTCTAGATGGACAGGGAATCTTCCCTTCACATTAACCTTTTGTATCCTGGGTTATCAAATAGGATTTTCCCCCAATGGGTATGTGAGAATTATTCATATCTTTGGATAAAGATGGATAAAAGGGCTTCCTCCTGCTCTTTTCTTCATTTAAAAAAAAAAAAAAAAAAAAATTCAGAGTTTCCCCAAACTCTGAATTTTGTGTGCTTTTAGTCCTTTCAATTCTTTTAAATTTATTTTTTAGTTGAAGTTAAACAATGTGCAATACAAGTTAACAATGTAGTTAAATGTGCAATTCTTTTTTTTTTTTTTTTTTTTAAATGTGCAATTCTTAAGTGTGTAACAACTTGGTAAATTTTTATGTACACACATACCCCTGCATCCACCACTCAGATCAAAATATAGAAAATCCTCAGCACCCAGGAGAGTTCCCTCCGGCTGCTTTCCCGGTGATGCCTCCCCTAAATAACCACTGTTCTGACGTCTATCATCATAGATTAGTTTCACCTGGCGTTGAACTGCACACACGTGGAGTCTCGCAGGATATAGTTTTTGTGCTGGTTCATCATTAGAGACATGTTCTTAGCGTCAAAACCTGGAATTTCTATAACCAAATGGCCCCTATGGTGAAAAACATATAAAATAAAATGTGGGTGGGAGATTTTAATAGAATTATTCTTGCAAAAAGAAGAGGAGCTTTAAGCCTCCTCCACCCTAACCACCACATGTATGGAAACCACTGGATGAATCTACACCAAATCCAGACCGTGTATTTAGGTTGCAGTGCTTAAATACAAGAACTAATCTACTCAAAATGCATATTGTGAGAGGTGAAGAAAGTCCTCAAAGTGTCATACAACCCTGGAGTAGCTGCAAGCTCTGTGTTCCTCAACAAGTAACAAAAAGGATTTGTTTATTTTAGGATAGTTAATGATTCTTCTAAGGCAGCGGTTCTCAACTGTATTAAAGGGCTGCGGCATTAGGAAGGTTGAGAACCACTGTTCTAAGGGATGTTGAGAGGATAGCTGGCAGTCAAATGAATTTGGGAAGTATTTCATGGTTCGTCTCCATCTTGATGATTTATAATGTTCCTTATTAATTAGCATGTTAAAGGCACTGATAAGTCCTGCTGTAAAGATAGCTGTTTAACTTGAATAAATGAGTATTAAGCAAGCATCATTGTCCACAGAACCCTCTGATGCTGGATGACCTTTTACTTTTTCATAGAGCTCCTATTTCTTATAACCTACCTCCTGAAAGTTAGGGGAAATGAAGTCAGTCTTTGGGTGAAAGATGTTTATGTTTTAGTTCTGAAAAACACATGGCCCGTGTCTGTCTTTGCTTAGATTTTCCTGAGATTTTCAAAAAATATTTAAATGATCAATGCAAATATAAGGTCACCTTCAAAACTTGTTGAAAAAATGCATGAAAATAGCCATTTTTTGAAAAGTCAATTTTTTTTTTTTTACGTAAATGGAAATAAGAATTTTTTCTTATTCCAAAACTAATGATTTTGAATTACAAGGGGACCACAGATGTTTCTCTTGCCCGTCACCGCAATTCCGGCTCTAAAAATCAAGAGAGATGAGCCCAAAATTGAACAAGGAGAAGGTCATGGGTGAGCACAGAAGTGATGGTTATCAGAGAGCCATGTGAGACACTCTGTAAGCAGGTGTATTATCTCTTTCAGCCTTTTCTTTTCTCTGTGATGGCTGTTGGGGCGATCAATACATGCTTCCAAAATTCCTCCCCATTATCCACAGTGGTGCAGATTTTCTGTCTGCAACAATCTTATAGAGGTTCATCAGTTAAAAATCTATCCCATTATTGGATGGATGCTTTATTAGTTTTTCAGCAGAACTTGTTTCTGCTAATTTGCTAATTCATTCATGTGCTCTCTGCCAACTGCTGCCTACCCATGGACCATTTTCAGCCTATTTCTGTTTGGCCAGACACGGAGTCTGTGTGCTGCTTTTAGTTGTATTAAGTCCTTCAGAGAGACAGAAGGTACAGGAGGGACCCACAGACACTCTGCAGGTTTAATAGCGCTTTTAAATCTCCTGATCTAAACATCTTCTAGAGATTTTTTAAAAGGCCTTTTTATGACAAAGGTTTGTTGTCTCAGATTGTCAACTTGTACTCATGGACTGAATTCCAACTAAATTCTATGTGTAATCAGCACACATTGGTAGCACTGTTATTACATGGTAGGTTCTTAAAGGGATTCTCAGGGTGCAGAATCTCAGCTCTGGGTCTAAAGGGGCCTTCAGCTTATTTGGGGAATCAGGGCATCTCTGTTAAAAAAAAAAAAAGTGCTCACAAAATAATAATACACAGGTGATAGATAGTAAGGATGATACTTACTGTGTGCCAACCACTGCCCTAACAATAAAAATGTCTTCACTTATTTACTCCTTCCATAACCCTGGGAGGTGAGTGTAGTTATTATTATCTCTTGTTAAATGTGAGGAAATTGAGGCACAAAGAGGTTTAAACACTTCCCCAGGGTCACTGGCAGTGGCTTTGAACACGAGGCTTTGAAGAAGAGACCACTGTTCCCAGAGGAAACTGGCTTTCATGGAGGGTCTATTGTATAACAGGTCTTATTCTAAATTCTTTCACATGTTATCAGGTTCATTTTAATAAAAGTCTAACGAGAAGTTATGATATCCATTTTTATAGACAATAAATGGAGCTCCAGTGAATACCCCAGTACACCTGTTGGGTACAGTGCACCCTGTCAGGGTGAAAGGCAAACTTACGTGTATAAATTGGATTCCATCTATACAAAATCAAAGTATGTAAAGAAAAACATGTGTACACTTTTAACACTCTGAAATTTTAAAAAAGGGTAATAAATAAATAAATAAATAAATTCATAGGAATGCCAAGCAGTTTGCCCAGTCCACAGAGCTTATGATGGCAGGTGCTAATTGGCATCTGCCTGACAGGAAGTCCTGTTCAGGTCCCCACGCATGCTGCCTCTGATAGGCTGGACCTGTGCATTCTTTCTTTGGTTCAGCAGTTCTTTATAAAAGCACATTCACACACCCGCACTTATGTACACACATGTGCGCACATGCACATATCCCTCTCCCCTGGCCAGCAGCTGCCCAGTTTGCTACACCTGTGGTGTGCTGGAGTGTCTCACAAAGAGACCAGGGCGAGTGGCTCCCAGCTTGGCCCATCCGTGATAGCTTAGCCCAGCTCCAGAGCTGGAGCCACCCAGGATGTCATAATTCCACCTTCACAGCAGATGCCCTGGCCCTGACTGTCACCTGGAATATGCACTCCTTGGACATCTTACAAGGAAAGCTGTCTTCTGTAGCCCTTGTATGGAAGGGACCCAGAGCAGGGATCATGAGCACTGACCAGTGAACCTGGCTGACCCTTAGTGAGGACTAGACCTAGTAACTTCCCAGTGGATGTGTGTGTGGCCAGAATGGCTGAGTCAGCTCTGAGGTCATCTGCAGATATCCTGACTTGGCTTCCTTCTCAGCTGGGCTGGGTCACTGGAGCACTCTGGCTCCTGGGTAGGGAGGAGCAAGGGGACATTTGACAGGAGAAGGTGGTTGAGGGACCCCCTGGGTGGGAGGCACCAGTCACCTAATGAGGACACTCACTTGGGTCTCAGGGGACCTGGACTCCTGCCTTGGTTCTGCTGCTTGCTTGATAAGTGACTGTGGGAAGGTTCCTCAGCCTTTATCGTCCCCCAGATGGAAAGATGAAGGACAGCAATACACCCCATAAAGGGGTGTTGGACCATCAAGTGGCACCTGCTGGTGGCTATTTCTGGCCCTCCCCCCCATATTCTGTGTCCATCTCTAGCACCCCTCGTTTTTGTCAAGGTAGCCACAGTCCCATAAAGGGTAACTCAGCCACTCAGGAGCCAGGCAAGAGAGGGCAGCACAAAAGGTGAGGATGATTACGCCCCTCTGCTTGTCTAACAACGGTACTGCCATCACACTGCTGTAAGGATGGGGCCCTTCCTGCTGGTCTAGCCTCTAAGGCGGTTGCACACTGCCATGGCTATGTAAGCCGGCCAGCTTGCCCTTCTTCAAGCTCTGTAAATGCATAACCTCCCTCTTCTAGCCAGATCTTTGCACCTGCTGTTGACTCTACTAGAACAGAGAAAAACATTTATTTTCATCCTGACTTGTCACTTTTCCAGATAAGTCTCATGACCTGGTTACTCCCGCCCATTCTAGGCTCTCACAATTCCACACATTCCTTCCTCTTCACACTTTGCCTTAATTTAGTGCAGCTCCCCATCAGCGTGTCCGCTACCTAACAGCATGGAGGGTGCCCTCACCCCACCCCTTTCCTTCCCTTTCCTTCCTCTCTTATTTTCTTTCCTTTCTCTCTTGTTTTCTTTCCTTTCTTGTGCTGTCCTCTCCCCACCACTATGTCCCTATTTCCTTGCACAGTGTTTGTTAATTGATGAAGGAAGAAAAGAAGGAAGGAAAGATGGATTGATGCAGACCCCATGTGGTCCGGCATCCTCTGTGAAAAGGCGACAGCCCCTCCCTGTGGGCCCCTTGCTCAGTGCACAGTGAGAGGCAGCTCTGCCCGGCGGGGCACTGGGAGCCTAGTGATTACCTCCTGCAGCCGCCACCCCATCCTGTGGCAGGGCCATGCTGGGAGCCTGCTACGTGCTTCGGTGCTGCGTGGCAACCAGCACAGAAAGTTTGATGGTGCGTGGGAAGGGGCAGGTGGTGAGGGAGGTGATGAACTCCTCATTCTGTAATGGACTAGAGCCTTCCCCATCAGATTGTGCTCCCTCTTATCAAGCAGGAAGCTGGCAGGCTGTGTTTTAATCAATTGATAGCATCACTTGGCATCCAGCAGCCAGCTCGGGTTTTGTACAAGACCAGGTCGTTGATTTTCCAATCTTTCCACCCTCTCAGAGATTGCAGGTTGGGGGCAGAAGGCAGCAGGGAGGCTCCTCCTGGAACTTGGGAGAGGCACCAGGGTTCTGTGCTCCATACTTCCCTAGCAGAAGGAAATGAGCCCTCAGAGAGAGGAGGGGAAAGAGAAGAAGGAACGTGCCAAGAATGTTTTGAGGGAAATGAAACTACCATATGACTGTGATCTTCCCTTATTGGGAGGATGGGTTGTTAGCAACCAGGATGAGTCCTGCTTAAAACTGAAGTCAGTCAGTCTCTTTAATAGAAATATTGTCCGCCTGTCCAGCCCTCTGCAGTGACAGACACCTCTCACACCTCTTTTTCTTCTAGAGGCCAGCCCTCCACCGGCCCCACTGCGTGACCTAGCAGATTCTGCATTCATTGTCCACCTCTTGTCTTCTTCAATCTCTCTGGGGCCCATGATGACTTCCAGTCTTGTGTCAGAATGATTTCTCCAAAGTCTGAGCGGGCCACACCCACCTTGGATGGTGGCCTTTCTTTAGTGCTATGGAGGTGGTGACTTCCTGTGATTGTCTCTTCTACCCAGATGGACTATTGTTAAGGAGGTCATGCTGACCATTCTAGTGCCAGGACTGACATTGCATCTGGGACACAGAAGGAACTCAGAGCATGTTTATGAATGAATGAATGCATGGATGGGTCATGAACAGATGGATTAGAGGTATGGTGGGTAGATGGATGATGGATGGATAGATGAATAGAAATGAATGGATGGATGGTCATATGGGTGGAGGTATGGATGGATGGATGGATGGATGGATGGATGGATGGATGGATGGATGGATGGATGGATGGACGGACGGATGCATGGTTAGATGGATGGAGGCACAGATGAATGGATGGATGGATAGATGAAGAGAGATGAATGGTTGGATGGTCAGATGGACGGAGATACTGGTGGATGGATGGATGGATGAACAGATGAATGGAGGTACAGATGAATGGATGGATGGATGGATGGACGGACAGATGGATGGACAGATGGATAGATGGATGATGAGTGGATGTAAAGGAAGAGGATGGATGGATGGATACAGGGAATTGCTAGGGGCCAGAACAGGTAAAGCCTCAGGTTGTGCTCAGATGGGGCAGTGTTCACAGTAGCCAAGAAACAGCCTCTAGAGTCAGACTGACAAGATTCAAGGCCTAGTCTTGGGAAGAGTCACTCTCTTACTCTATGGGTAGCTTTTCTCATCTGCAAAATGGAAATGTAGGAATGGCTTATTCAAAGGGTAACTGAGGAATGGATCAGATAAACTGTGGAGTGTGATTGGCACCACACTTGGCACTTAGGGAAAGCTCAGGAGCTTGGGGTGATGTTCACTATGGCAATGAAGGGAGGCAGAAGAAGCGGGTGAAGGCAAAGCAGATCACCATGGTAAAGGGTGTGCGTGGGGTCTGCATTGTCCTAGGGTCCTTCAAGATGCCCCATGCTTTGTAGCTCAGCCTAGCATCTTCAAAGTGCTTCCCGTCTATTATGCTTGCTTTGGGGTTCATCTGGTTTCCCCAGCAACCCAACCTCATGTTGTCCCATCTTGTTAAAGCCCCTGAGTTTCCCCAGGTCAGTTCTTGCTCTCAGTATGCTACCTTGCACTTGACGTTTCTCATCTTGTTTATTGGGCACAGTAGGTTGACAGTTGTTAAAAAAAAAAAAAAAAAAAACCAACACACACAAAATAACAGTCTTCAGGCACACAACGTTCAGTGAAGCTGCTCCTGGTCAGATGGAATCTCCTCCAGGTCATGTCTCAGAGACTCCAGAGAGTGACTCTGACATTTTCCTAGGTCCCCATCCTCTTCTGGGTTTAGCTAACAGATGTAGAAAGAAAAGAAAATAATCAAGTGGGAAACTTTTATGTCATGGGCTAGAAAAGACATTGGCTACTTTACTCGCATTCTGTTGACCAAAATCAAGTCTCATGGTCTTATCTGAATTGCAAAAGATGCAGGGAAGGGCAGTCCAGGTGTTTTCCCTGTAGAACAGAGAATGGGGCTAGATAAACACAGAGTTAGTTCCTCTGCAACACCTGCTTTCTGAGTCCATTCTTTGCTCAGATGGAACCTTGGGATCTTGGTACTCTTGACGCCACACCTCCAGGCCAGCTCTGTCCAATTCCAGCTCCATTCTGACTTCCAAGCCTCCATTACAGACAGCTACCACTCCTTCTCCCATAGAGGAAACTGATGGAACATCTAGATGTCTAATACACAACACAGTACATCATCTGGATGCTGGGAAACCTGGCCGGAGAGGTCTTTGGGCAGGTTATCTCCTGTGTACTGTTGTCTACACTCTTGACCTTGGAGGTGGACCCCTTTCCTCTTCCTCTGTACCTTCCTCCCTTCCTTGGCTTAATGTAGGTCATACTAGTTTGTTCTTGGAGTTGGTTTTTTTTTTTTTTAATTTTAAAATACAAACCAATTAAAAATGTATTTTGTAAAAGAATGGGAAAAAATTGTCTTTCACCTCAGCTGAGAATTCTGCCTGCCCAGTTTCACCTGGAAAAGAATTGAAACTGACAACATGTTACTAATTGGGGAATTTGAGCAGTCCCTTCCGTGTGGCGTGGGTTTGCATCAGACCAGCTCAGCTGTGGAGATACACACAAGTTTACGATCCCTGGGAGAGAAGTTCTGAGAGGTGGTACCTCTGACAGACCGAGTAGTGTGGTCAAGGAGTATCTGGGGACAGGCCAGAGGTTAATCTTCCACCCGGGAGCCCAAGCTAAGGGAGAGCATGACTGGCTTTCATGAAATCCTCTCACTGCCACTGGCTAATCACCTCATCTGCTGGACACTGAAAGCCTGCGGGAAATAGGGTAGGACTATGGGTATTTGAGCTATACAGACCTAGTCCCAATCCCAGCCCTATTAAGTAGCCTTGTGATTTGAGCCAAATGACCATTTCTCTGACCATCAGTTTTCTCATGTTTAAAATTAGGTCAACAATGCCAGCAAGTTACAGAATAAATCACTGGTAGGCAATACCAGCACCGACCTTAACCCTTCATCATCTCTTTCCTTCTTTTGTCTCCTGTGGAGGAAACACCAGATCCTGCCAAAGGGATAGTGTAGGATGAGTTTTCAAATGCTTGTTGTTCCCCCTTCAAATTCAGGCATGCTGGCTCTGCTCTGGGGAGAGAGACTGAGGATTCCCACTGTCAGCAGGGAGTTGATCGAGGGCAAATGCAGCTATTGAAGCTCACAGTGAGGGCCCCTCCCTGACATTCCATTCAAGTGTAGAACCACAGAAAGGAACTGGAGTGCTGGGGTAGGTCTTACTCAGACCTGAAGCTTATTCAGAGATTTGAATTTAACTGTTCACTTGATCATGCGAAGCACAGCCAGCAAAATAAGTATGGTTATAGATTTTATGGTACCTGCTTGGGGATGGTTCACTAGCATACTGAAAG
Organism: Loris lydekkerianus; assembly: GCA_963574355.1. Taxonomy (NCBI): domain Eukaryota; kingdom Metazoa; phylum Chordata; class Mammalia; order Primates; family Lorisidae; genus Loris; species Loris lydekkerianus. The sequence goes on from CAUYPK010103945.1 coordinate 303,476, forward strand.
AGAGCACAGGTGTGCTGCAGTGGTGTGCTAGGATGGCACACAGGTACAAGAGGATGGCTCATCAGTGCACTGGGTCCGTCGTACACAGGTACAAGAGGATGGCTCACAGGTGCGCTGGGTGGCACACAGGTACACGAGGATGGCTCACAGGTATGCTGGGTGGCACACAGGTACACGAGGATGGCTCACAGGTGTGCTGGGTGGCACACAGGTACACGAGGATGGCTCACAGGTGCGCTGGGTGGCACACAGGTACACGATGGCTCACAGGTGCGCTGGGTGGCAAACAGGTACACGATGGCTCACAGGTGCGCTGGGTGGCACACAGGTACACGAGGATGGCTCACAGGTGCACGAGGATGGCTCACAGGTGCACTGGGTGGCACATGGGTACACAAGATGGTAGGTAGGTGTGCTGGGTGGCACACAGGTACACGAGGATGGCTCACAGGTGTGCTGGGTGGCACACAGGTACACGAAGATGGTAGATAGGTGTGCTGGGTCATACATAGGTACACGAGGATGGCTCACAGGTGTGCTGGGTGGCACACTGGTATAAGGATGGCTCACAGGTGTGCTGGGTGGCACACAGGTACATGAGAATGGCTCACAGGTACGCTGGGTCATACACAGGTACATGAGGGTGGCACACAGGTACGCTGGGTGGCACACAGGTACTCGAGGATGGCTCACAAGTATGCTGGGTGGCACACAAGTACACTAGATGGTAGGTAGGTGTGCTAAAATCATGCATCCTAGGTACTCTAGGATGCTATGTGGATAGGTGAGGATGGTACACAGGTAGATGAGGACGGCATCCAGGTATGCTGGATGGTGCTCATGTGCACCAGGATGGGACATAGGCACTCTTGGCTGTGTGATCTTCAGTAGTTTCCTGAGCTTCCCCAGAGTTTGCCTCTTTCTGTCGTCTATAAAATAAGGAAATAAGAAATATTCATTACAGGTTTGTTATAAAATATACACAAAACTATTTTGAAAGGCCAGTGGCTAAGTCCTCACTAATGGGTAATTATAATTAGTATTGGCCATTTAAATCATAGTATAGGAGAACAGGGAAGAGGGCTTGGAAATTTTGACAAAGTTTGAAATTTGAGCTTCACTGCCCTGAGGTCTTGGGAAAATTGTTCTCTCAGCTTTAATCTTCACATCTATAAAAGAGGGTTAATAATGCCGAGCTCTGAGTATTTGTTTATTTGTTTAATGAGTCACTCCATTCCACAATGAGTTTCAGGCAGCTTGCAAAAACTCACACGATAATTATGAGATGCAAATAAATGGATAGTTCAAAGTCAAGGAAAAACCAGGGTAGAATAAGAGAATAAAGCTAGTTATAGGAAAATTAAGGAGCCAAGTGCACATTAGGCACCTGTGTCCATGATTGTCATGTGGTCAGGACTCAGTGGTTCCTCCCCTGCTGTGAACACAAGCTTCCAAGGCAGTTTCCTTATGCTGGAAGAGGATGTGACGAAAGTGACATTTTCTACCCAAGAAAGCCAGGCTCACGAAGGCTGGGCTTCTTCTCTCTGGGCTCTTCACAAACCTGATTGGACGGGTCCTATCCTGCCGGGTGACAGAACAGCCACTTTTATTTCTGTGTCCAGCAAATCTTTGCTCATCCTTGAACCTGTACTCCTGGGTCCTGCAGCTCTTGAAATGCCATTTTTCAGCCATAGCATACAACAGAGGCCCTTGTGGTCATTAAAATGAGCCAGTGGCACCTTTTCCCCAAGGAAAGGAGTGTCACTGACAGCTCTGGCCATTGCCAAGTTCAAATTAAAGTAATTACAGCAGTTCCCTAGCTGGATTCTTTCGACTGTTGCTAGCATCCTCATTCCCTTCTTGCCCTGAAGTGATCTGGGGACTTCTGTTGGCCTTGTCAGAAATGCCTGGTGTCTGTGAGAAGGGGCTCATCACCTGTGGCAGAGGCAGGTGGCACATGACCTTCTGGAGAAAGACACCCAGAAAGACCTTCAGGATAGCCATGGACAATGACATGAATCTCTAAGGCCACTCTCCTCAGGCCTGCTGCACACACCAGCTCTTGTAGGAAATCACATTTTTTTAAAAATGTCAGTGATGGAGACACCAAGGCTCAGAGATCACTCTGTTGCCTAAGGTTACCCGGGAAATGGGTGACAGCAGCCTGCCACCGCGTGACTCCAGATCTACTCACTGTCACCTTGTCAGCCTTCTCACCCTTCTCACTAGAGCTGTCTTGGTCCTTCCTCATAACGTGGAAACATGCTCTAAACACCCATACCCTCCTTTCTACCCTCACAACTGTCTGAGGAGTGAATCGTCTTATCCCTCTCATTCTGAGGATGAAGAAATTGAGGTAGGAGCAGATATGGAAATACGCAGGACCATCATGCAAGAAAGGGGTAGAGTTGGGAGGCAAATCCAGATGTGTGTCCAGGCTCTTAAACAATGCACTTCACTCTTTCAAATGTCTGTGTGCATTTTATATAATTGTCTTAACTTTTCACTGAAGAAAATTTCAAGCACATTCGAAATATCGTTATCGGTTGCCTATGGCAGTGTAACCGATCCCCCTGCCCTTGGCTACTTAAACGTGTTCATCTCACAGTTTTATCTCAGTTCTTTTCTCACAGTTTGAGTCAGGAGACTGGGTATGGGTTGCCTGGGTCCCATGTTCAGGGGTCTCACAAGGTTGCAATCGAGAGGACCTTATCTCGGGTTCCAGGTCGTTATTGGTGGACTCATTTCCTTCCGGTTGAAGAACTCACGGAGGCTTCGTCAAACCCAGCAGGGGAGAATCTCTGCTGCTTTGAGTCTTAGAGCTCAGGGAGGCCTGAATTCTCTTCCCCGGGCTCACTTGATTCAGTCGGGGACGATGACCTGGGATCCTTTCCCTTTAGATTAACTCAGACTGATGAGGGTCCTTCGTTACACCTGCAAAATCCCTTCCCCGTTGCCACATAGTGTAACATGACCACAGGAATAACGCTTCATCACATTCACAGGTGAAGCAAGAAGAAGTCCCAATGTCGGGCAGTCAACGGACAGAGGCTGTCTTAGGATTCTCCCTCCAACAAACACAACAGACCTCTGTGCGCTCATCACACGGCTGGGAGGACAGCTGCCCTCCTGCCACTCTGGCTTTATTCTCGGCCCCACCTAATCACTATTCATTTTTACAGATTTTAAGGTTAAACCTGTGTACACTGGGTGCAAAAATCTTAGCTGTCTAATTTTGACAAATAGATGCACCCACATAAATGACCCCACTCAGGAACGTTTAGAATGTCTCCCCAGGATGTTCTTTGGTGTTTCTTCCTACTCAGACCCAATTATATATATGTATGTGTGCATGTATCTATTTATATTATATATATATATATATATATATATTTTTTTTTTTTTTTTTTTTAAGAAAGCTGATAATTCTAAGAAGTACCTAAGATCACACCCAGCAGAATGCAGGCAAGTGACAAGTGTTAGCTTCCCTCTAATTCTTCTAAATTCAAGTCCACATCCTTTATTAGATGCCACAGAGGCCAAGAGAAGGGACACAGCTGGGCTGGACACAGCCACAGAGAGGAGACTTCCAGAATTGCTTTGCTCAGGTTGCCGGGTGAGGCCCTTCGTGGGTGCTGCCCTATTCTAGGCAGTGGACAGCTCATCCATCACCACTTGCCAGCAGACGTCTAGAAACCAGGGTGGGTGCTTTGATCTCTCTTGCATTTTTCATTGTTAAGATATGTGATAGACACAGATAAAGGCAAGTCATATTCCTTTACTTTCAGATTTCTGCCAATCTGGTGATGCCTACCTGCTCAAACATGGGGATGATGAGGAAATCTTACCCTTAATTTCCTGACACTGGGATTTCTTCTTCCCTCCAATAGAAAGGTCTGGGTTATGTCTGTGCTCAGGGCTTTCCTCCCTCACCAGCAAAAATAAATAACGAGAAGCAGTGCAGCATCTGGAGGGGAAAAAACGGGGTGGGGGCTGGAGAATGAGAAATCAGACTCCAACTTTGCAATTTGGACCCATTTACTTTAACATCTGAGCCTCTCTCTGCACGTCTCCCAACCCAAGCTCATCAGGCTTTTATGGGGATCGAATGCAAACGCGCTGTGCTTGGCAGAAAGTACCCGGGCACACACAGTTCCGCTCCCCTTGCCTGTGATTTCAGCACCTCCCTTCACTGGCCTGTCTGTCCTGTGAGCAGCCCGTTCTCTTAGCCGTCCCTCACCACCTGGCATATATGAGTAATAGAAATATATGGAGTAATCAGACATGATTTCTGCACTTAGCAGGGGAAATAGACATTGTTATAAATTACCGTGGCACAAACCAGGCGGGAGTTATTTCCCCCAAAGAGGTAAATATAAAATGCAATAAGGTTTTTGGTGGGATTGTCCTCTTCTGTGAGCTCCAGAAAGATTTAGATGATGGGGTGACCCTGGGGCTCTAACTTAAAGATGCAAATAATTCCAGCCCATCGCTCCACCCCTCCCCATTCCTTCTGCTGTTTTCTGGCCGGTTCTTCCTCTCTCCTGCCTCTTTCCTTCTAGGAGGGAATGTGTCCTTCCTCCCCTCCTGTTTCCTCCATCTGATCCCTCTCCCTGCAGAACCCTGTTCTCTACCAAACAGTAATAAATAAACCATTTGTGCTGGCTCCTCCCCACCTGCATTTCTTATAAACCCCAACCCCCAACCCCTAGACATTATGAGCAGGGTCCTACAAAGAGAAATGCTGGTGACTTCTCATTTAATTTTTCCAAACATTTAAATTAAAAAAAAAATAAAAAAACCCCAGAATGCTGTGAGAATCCTCACCATATCAGCTGTATCTTTAAATGTAAAATCCATTTTAGTCTTCAGAGCTGGTGATATGGTTAAGTACTTATTTTTATTGTCTGTCTGGGCATGGTTTTTAACTGCAGGTGGAGAATAAATCAATAATGTCATAAAGACACGTTCACCCCATGCCCTTTCCATAGCCTGCTGTGCAGTGCCCGGGCTCCAGGGAGCGGCTGAGGTCTGTGTGCCCTGAATCATCCAGGAACTTCGTAAATGTGTCCTCTGCACATGTTATTTTGTCTGCCATTGTTCGGCAGAGGCTATGCGTTCTTCCTGCAGTTTTCCCTACTTTTTGAGAAGGGAAAATATCCCCTGACCATTTGCACCAGCACAAGCACACCAAGGAGAGGCTATGACTGTGTCCTTCTCTTTGGAAGAGCCCAGTGGGGGCTCCGTTCCTCTAACACCTACCCTGCATTGTTGGGAGCAGTGAGGTTCATGGAGCAATAATTGTCATGTTCAGTGCCTGTGTTGTCCCCTTAGATTTCAGCATCCTAACACCGTCTCTGCACTTGTCTTATGGGCACGGAGACATCCCGGGACTTAGAAATGCAGACTCCTTCCCTCAGGGGTATTTCTCCCAAGATGCAGTGGTGCCATCCAGTGCTCTGAGACAGAGGTGAAGGTGCCAAGAAGGGGGAGCAGATGCACTTGCTCCAGAGCTCTGCTGTCGGAAAACACATCCCAGCTCTGTGTCCCCTCACTCATTGCCCTCGTCCCCACCTGTAGTGTGCACGTTCTTTTGCTTATGGTGTGTCCTTCCCACCAGAATTAAAGCCCCCAAAGGACAGAGCTGTGTTCAGTTTATGCTAGCTCAGAGCCGGTGCAGTGCTGGGCGCCGCACACACCTTGTCAACCACCGACGGGTCCACGTCTCTCCAGGGCTGGAGCTGACATTCCTCCATAGCTTTTTTTCCTCTGCATGACAAGTTTCTCTTTTCATTTTTAACAGAAACATTGAGATATAATTTATATATTTACTGTAAAATTCACCCATGTAAAGTGAGATGTTTAATGGGTCCCAGCATATTTATAGAGTTGTGCAACCATCACCCTACTCTAACTGCAGAGCATTTTCACCACCTCAAAAGAAAATCCCTTACCCATTAGCAGTCACTGCCCATTTTTTCCCCTTGCAAGTCCTAGGCAACCACCAATGTACTTCCTATAGATTTGGGTACTCTGGACATTTTACATACAGTTGTACAATATGTGCTGTTTGTATTTGGCTGCCTTCTTGGCATGTTGTTGGGGTTCATCCATGACGTAGCAGGTGTCAGTATTTTGTTGTGTTGTAGCACAATAATATTCCATTTCACAGATATAACACATTTAGGTTAACCCTTTATTGATGGGCATTTGAGATATTTCTACTTTTTGATTATTATGAAAAATGTTTCTGTTAATGAATTCACAGACAAGTCTTTGTGTGGACAAGTATCTCCCTTTCTCTTGGGTAGCTTCCAGGGAGTAGAAACTTTAATGACAGTTTGTCCTTTTATCCAGGTGATATTTTTTATTTTTTCTCTCCGTTATCACCCTTTGAGTTCCTTGAGAGTTGGATGGGGATTTTAGTTGCCTAAATGTTCCTATAAGACCTGACCCAGATGCTTGCACATGGCAGCTCCTTATCCACAAGCTGAGAGCAAAGGAAAGAGAAGAAAAGGGAGAAGTCAGGCTGCAGCCAGTACACACTGTGTTAGGGGAGAATCGGGGGAAATTGCTGTGGGCTCTTTCCCAGGCAGGAAGCTACACTTTGTCTTGGGTATGAGGGAGAAAGTATATCCATGCTTGACAAGGCCATTTTCTCCAAAGTTGTCACCGATTCCCCTTATGTTACACTTTAGAAGTTTTCCCTCTAGTAATAAACATAAATTGCACCCATTATGGAAAAATACAGAACAGTAAGGAAAGAATGAACCACCTCTCTACTGCTACATTCCTCACATGGCCACTGGACGTGGCAAACCCTACCATATCTAAGAAATTCACTTTTTTATGTATCTGTAAAGTGGGAAAAAAGAATAGGCTGTGCTGAGAACTTGAATCTTGGGATTCTGCCAAGTTCTTCATGATGTACTTGAGTCTTTTGGATCTATAAGGTAAGGGGGAAAGAAGAAAATGTTTACACGTTGATGGGCAGGGAAACTCCTCCTCTGAAGACACCATATTCTAGATGTGCCTCAGCAGGAAGGAAAGTTTAGCAATTGCGAACCTGTAAAATGCCACAAATCTGGGGAATTTGTTCAACACACACCTGCGAGAATGATGGCGATGCTTAGGGTGGGACCTGATGGGGGACATGATGATGGGGCAGTATTACTACACACCTGCTACCTTCCAGGCACTAAGTTGCCCACTTTGTCCAGTGATCCATCTATGTTCTATCTCTTTTTTTTTTCTCTCCACCTTGCCCTTTCCATGTCTATTCTTCATGGCAACCCTATGAGGTAGATCCCACCATCTCCATATTACAGAGGGATCTTGTCTAACTGGTAACAGACTTGGAAGAAACCCTAGTCTCTGTGATTTCAATCTGTTGTCCTTTCCAAGTTAACCTAAATAGTGTGACTGCCTCTCATTATGCCAGGTTCTTGGGATGTAGAAGTGGGTAAGGGACAGTGATGCATGGGGGTAAAACGTGTACGTCTGGTGCCAGACAGAGCTCTGCCATCCATTCATCCTTTCACTGTCCATCCACCCGGGTAGGTATCAAGGGCCTTCTACAGGCCAAGCGCCCTAGGAGACAATGGAATCCTGGCTGTCCTTCCTATAGTTCACTAAGCAAGTTACCTACCCTCTTTAAGTTATCTCAGCTGATAAATAGGAAGACTAGTAATACCCATTGAGTCCCCTTGGGATGTGGTGAGAGTTAAAGAAAATATGCCCTGTGCAGGACCTGAGTTAGTCAATGTTGGTGGTTGTTGTTACCAGTATTTGTATTTGCACTGGGAGACATGAGCCCTGCCCTGCAGGGACTCATGGTGACACTGGCACGTGGTTCTTTGGTTCCCTAACCCTTTCTCTCACCCCAGTGGAGTGGAGGTGGCTTGTTGCTGTGTCCCCAGCTGCAGCCCTGGGCCCTCTGAGCTCCTGGGGGCTCAGGCACATGGCCTGCTCTGGACCCACCCACCATCCCTGCCAGGAAAGGGCGGATGGGCGTCCCTGCTGGCAAGGGTCCAAACAGGGCAAGTGTTGGGGTTCAGAGGACAAAGGAAAGGGACATTTCAAGGAAGTTCCTACTTCCTCAGAACCAGTGTTCCTATCTCCCTCACTCACATGATCTATTGGGACATTCTTCACGTTCCGAATGTAAGCACGTCCCAAAAAATGCCAGCGTTGGTCTTGTGATGAATGTCTTTCTGTGCAAATGACTGGTGTTGCCTGAGAGCCTGGGAGGTGGGGAGAGGAAGGAGCAGACTGCACATATCTGAGCAAAGTGGAGATGGTATATTCATGCCATGGTTTATTTTTCAAATTTTCGGACAACTTGTGTCTGTAGAACTGAAACAATATGAATTCCTATTATAAGGGGCTTTATAAGTTTAAATGAGACCCTGTATATAAAAGTGCCTGGCTCTGCAATAACACTTTTTTCATGCCATAACTTGCTTCATTCTTATATTCACTAAAGTAGATATTTTATTATCCCCACTTGTAGGGGAGGAACTGTGATCAGAGAAGTAGCTTTACTTGCTTAAAGCCACACAGCTAATAGATTGAAGAACCAGTCTTCAGATCCAGATCTGAATTTTGAGCCTGTCTTCTCAACCGCTTGTCATTTCATTAGCTTGAGGTTCTGTAAACTTTTCTGTAAAGGGAGAGATATTAAATAATGTTGGCTTCGTGGTCCACACTGTGTGTCAGGGCCATTCAACTCTGCCATTGTGGCCTGAAAGCAGCTGTAGATAAGGTAAATAAATGGCCATGCCATGTTCTTATAAAACTTTATGTATAAAACCAGGCAGTGGGCTGAGTTGAGTCTTTGGACTGTAGCTTGCAACCTGTGCTTTAGAGCAAGGTCTGGGCCCCTGGGACACACTACGGGGACAGGAACAAATGCCTGCTAGTGTGAGGACAGCCTGTCCAGAACACCTGCTTGTTACTGTGGTGTCACTCTTTATGCATGTGCAAAGTGGCTATTAAAAGGGAAGTGCTAGCCTGCAGTGGATGGAAGACAGTCACAGAAAGCAGGGGGATTAAGTTCAAGAGGTTGCCCTTAGAAGGGGTCCCTTCCACGCAGCCTTCCTGACCAAAGATAAGAATAGCCCGGGTGATTTATAATGCTCCAGGGAGCGCTGGCTTCTCTGGTTTTTTTTCGGCCCCCCCCCCCCCCCAGGATTATCTTGTCCTCAGCCAACCCCTTCCTTAACCCCCAAAGGATTCGGACCTCTTCAGGAAGGGGGGGCCATGTTAAAGTATCTGCATCTCCCCCGGAGGCTTTGGCCACCCTCAGCACCAATGCCTGCCAGCATGAGATATGGGGCTGAGCAAGCTATGGCTACAGTTTGCCCTGAGGCTGGAGTACGCTGGGGCTGCTCCAGACCTGTTTCTGGGACAGCAGGTGCAACCATTTGCTGACACCGAAACACATTCGTGAGGCGAGGGCAGACAGGCCAAGCAAGAGCAGGTCTCCCGCCCTCCTAGGACACAGCTTCCTTCAGAGGACACATTTGCCGTGAGGATACCCCAAGCGCTAATCCTCTCACCCAGGAGATCTGAGCAGGGTCAGCATTTTAGCTGAGGGCTGGACCCGGGCAGGGGCATCCCTCCAGGGCTGTCTGGCCAGCTCAGGGCAGCAGTAAATCACTTAGGAGAAGGCACTTCTTGGATGCCTGAGCTGCCGGGGACTCCATGGGTGTCATAAATCAGGCACTCACCCCATTTCACCTGTGCCTTCCTGTGCCTATGTGCAGAGGCCCCTGCAGTCCGGTAAGAGAAAGTGTCAGGTAGAGGACGCGTTCAGCCAGGGCTGTGCACTGATGGCTGGTGTCTCTTTGTCAACTTATTACCTGAGATTTATGCATGACGCAGTCAGGTCTGCTCGGTGACACATTCTAATTTAATTAAATTTCTGTTGGATTGATGTCTGATCAATCAATAATGTTAATGGTTTTGCAATTTGGAGATTAAAGTATGGTCAGGCCACGGCAAGCCCTCGGCATCATGCTCTCACTTGAGATCTTTCCTTGGAAGATCTGTCTGCCTGCATTCTTCCTCCCTTTTTCCCTTCCTCCCTTCCTGCCTTCCTCCCTTCCATAGTTAAACATTTATTAAGCGCCTAGGATATGGAACTATAACAACACAAGAATAAGGCTTAGAGTGGTGGTTTGAAATATGAGCCTACATCAGCATTACCCAGAGGGATTGTGAGGGCAGATTGCAGGCCCCCACCCCAGAGTTTCTGATTTTGTAGGTCTAGGGTGGGGCCTGAGAATTTGCATTTCTTCCAAGGCTCAGCTGACGCCAATGCTAGTGGGCTCCAGGGCTGTGCTCTGAGACCCCCACTCTGCCTATCCCTGGCTTGCAGGTTAAGGGCACAAGCTCTGGAATCACCTTGGTTTTGATCCCCCACCCTTATAAACTGCATGGCTTTGGGCAGATCACTTGGTTGTCTGTGCCTCAGTTTCTTAATTCATGAGCTCACTGCAAGTGATAAGTGAGATTCTGCAATCGTTATGAAACTTCCAGCACAGCACCTGGTATCGAATAGGCACTCAATGTATGCCCTTGGAGGGCAAAGCAGATGTGCCTGCCGTACACAGCTTCCTGCCTGGGGGTGGCGGTGGTGGTGAGAGGCAGGATACACGGGCAGTGTGAGAGAGCTGATCAGGAGGGCAGAGAGGACCTCTTGATGAAAGGCAGCTGGAGTTTGAAGATCAGAGTAAGAACTAGCAAGGGAATGGTCAACTTAGGAGCCTTCTTACGGGCTGTTTCAACGGAATTGATCAGTATTCCAGGCCCAGTGGGAAGACAGAAGGACATTTTTAGCAGGAGAGGCTGCAAGAAAGCATTCTAATGTTGAAACTAACCTTCCAGCTTCAGTGTAGGGGAAAGGTTGGGAAGGCCTCCGAGAGGCCATTCTGGAACAATCATTCCCTCCACCAAATAAGTAAAAGCCACAGGTCTGTGTCTGTGTTGAAGGCTGCTGCTATCAATTTGGTGGCAGGGGCAGAGGAGAAGGAGCCCATGAGTAATGATGGATCTTAAATTCCCTGTGCTTGTTTCATGAGATAATTAGTGGCTACGATGTGAAAGGCACCACATTAGCTGGTCTTCCAAGACTCCAAAGAGCCGGGACACATACGTCTTCTCTTAAGGCATTTGCTGTCTAACATCACACGCGTTATTTATGTGCAGCACATTTGCAAATCAGCACACGCGTTCAAAGCATCCTTGCTGACAACCAGCTGTGCAGATTACACGGAGCAGGTGAAGACACCAGTCTCAGGAAGACTCAAAAGTTTGCCTCTAGGATCTCCTAGGTTAGCACAAGAGGCTGACTTTAAATCAGGATTATTATTATTAATTATTATTATTTTTTATCCCTACCCAAGATGCTTCAATATTTTTTATTGTTCCTTTCGAAACAGAGCTCAAACCAGTCTGAAATGATGAAACATGAGAGTGAATAGGATGCCGTGTTCTAGTTCAGGTTGGCATTAACAGACATCATTTAAACCCACGAGCCATCCTTCATTCACACAGGCTTCAGAGCATGTCACCCCCAGCCTGCCTCTCAGGTACTGTGCTAAGGCAGGTGTGAGATGGTATGTCCAGGGGGACTGAGGTCCAGGGACATCCCAAGCCCCACTGATACCAGTTCCTAACTGGATGCCTCATCAGACTTTGTTAAAGCTCAAGTAGGAGGGCTGGACTTGCAGGGGGGATCCCTAACAGCAAGAAAATCTCTTCAACCCTCCTACTATATCTTCCAAGCTTCAAATTCTCATTTTGGGTAATGGACTCGTTCATTTGATCGCTGGTTCTTTGTATCCATCCTTTTATTTGATTATGAAAGATTTTCAGGGGAGTGTGAGTTTCCTAAGCCCAGGAGATCTTCAACAAAAAGTTAATATTCACAAATTTATCAATCATAATCATAACAATAATGCTCGTTAAAGCTGCCAGTATATATTAAGCATTTCCCCCATGAGACCTACCATATCAAGCCCTTCTTCTGTATCAGTTCATTTATTTCTAAAATATCTGTTGGAGATAGAACCTTTTACAGCTCTCCCTTTGCTGGAGAGGAACTAGGAGGTCAGAGAGATGGAGTAATTTGGCCAGAACCACACAGCTAGTGAGGGTCAAACTGAAACATACGCACAGATAGGCTTGGTTTTTAAAAATAATAATAATCGTTCATGTTTTCAAGTATATTAAGGCCGATTCTGTCATCAGTTCCTCGTCCAGACAGTTAATGCCAGCCCTCAGCATACGCAGGCCGGAAAGTCCAATTGTGCGTGGCTGTTTTATATAAGGAACTCATGTATTGTAGATTTGGGGTATTCATGGATGGGTCTTGGAACCAAACAGCCACCCAGGGACAACAGTACTTAAAATGTTAGACCCCCCCTGAAATGATTGCTAAGGTCTTCTCTGGTGGCTATTGATCAATTAAATCAACATCTTTGGAACTTTGAAAAGTCCTTGATCTTACTTAAGCCATGGAGGCAATGAGGTTCCAAGCTTTTCTTTCGTGTAATATGAACCATCTGCAGTAACTTAGTCTAGAACTTACTGAAAATCAGGGTCGGGGATGACTCCACTTTTGGGAATCCACCTTGACCCTTTCTGAAACCTTAAACAGCTGTTCCCTGTGCCCCAGGTTGTTGTAGCATTTGCTCAGGGCATTTGCCAGGTAGCCTGCAGAGCTGAATTTATTTTGAGCAGAATTTTCAAAATAGCAGCCTTAGGCTGAGCCTACTTGCAAACAGGTGTTCTCTGGGTCTGCATGGTATTTTGAACAATTCTGAATTCCTTGCTGGTGCTTAAAAATCTAGGCAACCCAAGTATTAAATCATTGGGGATTCTGATTTGTCTTAAAAATATATAAAGTTTGGATAGCATTGTTCTGCTGGAGTGGGCAGTAGCTGTGGTCCCCAGCTCCCCCGCTCCTCCAGTCGGCTGCACAAGGCCACGTCTACACAGACATCAGTCTTGTATTACACCTGGCTCCTGGAGTCAACTAGTCATTACGCAGTATATGCAAAAGCCCTGTATCCTATTCCAGAATTAATGCTTCATTCATTCTTAGCAATGTGGGCTTAATTCTCTCCAGCTTTAAGATGTTGCTCCTCGGGGGAGGAGGTGGAAGGAAAGTCCTGGTGGAGGACTTCTGCTTTCACGCTGTCATCTGATTGAGTTGCATCATCTGCTCCCGATCCCTTCCTTTTCCTTCTTGCTCCAAACATAGCTCAAAACGCCCTGTTTTACCGTCTCTCACCCATTTTTGCAAGCCTCAGCCCTTTCTAGGGTTTTCTCTCCCAACACTCTTCTTGCAGAAGCAATGTCAGTTTGCATTTGTTTTAGGGTGGGATGGCACCTCATAGGACAACACAATTAGAAATAGAGCCATATTTCAAAGTTCAAAGTCAGATCTACTATGTCAAGAAAAAAAGATGGATGTAGCCCCAAATTGTTTTCATAAACCAATTTTAAAAGACTTTTTAAAGAGGCTCAGAGTTTTTAAAATACGTATATATTTCCACAACCCACACCAACCTGGGTGTTAAATGTGTCCGCCCGTTTTGGCTTATCAGAGGTTTTAGCAGGGTTCAACTTGAGACCAAATGCCAAACATCACCCCCATCAGGACGTTACAAAATCCTCCATTTCAGTTTCCATAATTCATAAGACCCAGTGAGTATATTTGCCATGGTGGCTGGATAAAGTTGATGCTATCTGCAGTGCAGGTTTGCCATAAGTCAGATAAGATGTGGGGTTTTCAAATCAAATTGTCATTGGATGTTAATGATATGTGCTCCTGCTGTCTTAGAACTGGAAGGAAGCTTTCCAGGGCATCAAGATAAGTTGGCATTTAACAAGAGCAACAAGATGGTCTTATTAAAATGTAAATCAGATCAGAACACTACCTTCCTCACCACCACCTAGGACCTTCCATGTGTTTGGGTGAAAGCCTGGCTCCTACTTTGGCCTCCTCGGCCCCAGCCCTCCTCTGAGCCAGCCTCTTGCCACTTCTGCCTTGCTCTTTTCTTTCCAGCCGCATGAACCTAACCCTGTTCCTTAAGCTGGCCACACTCATTCCCACCTCAGGCCCTTGGCATTTGCTTTCCCATCCGCCTAGGATGGGATTCTTCCCCAGCTGAATGGGATTGCCATTCTTACAGCACTAGAGGTTCCCACTGGCTGAAATATTCCTTCCCTAGAGCAAGCCTTTTCTAAGCACCCTGATTAAAACATCCCCAACCTCTGTCAGTATCTTATCCCTTACCCTGAATTTACGTCTTCCTAACATTGAGCAATACCCCAAAATATAGATGTCATCTTACTCATTTATGATCGATGCCCCTGTAAGAATGAAAACCTTATAAAGGCAAGTCATGCATCTGTCTCCTTCACATCCATGTCCCCAGCACCTGGTGTAGTGCCTGGCAATTAGTAGGTGCTCAGTTAGTTTGTGTGTATCAGGGTTTGGCAATTAAGTTCATGAACTTGTCCTATAAAAAGTGCTATATACCTATTCCTAAATATCACTACGGTTACCTTCAAAGTACTCTCCTGGGCCATCTGATGACTTTAGTGATACTCAGCAATGGGTCATGCAGCACTTTTTCTAGGATGAGTTCATGAACTTAATTGTCTAACCTCCAAAGGCCAGTGAGCATGGGTCACAAGGGGAAATGAAATGCTAGCATAGCCAGAGTAGATGCACTTTGCTTTGCAGTGGACACTATGTATGTATTATACGTGTGCACCTGCATGTGTCTCATGTGTATATGTACATGTGTGTTCATATGTGTATGCATGTGTGTTTGACTACCACTGGCAACAGTTGAGTTTGGAAAGGAAATCAGAGGCAAGACCAGGAGGAAATTATTAGCTGGAGTAAAAAGTGTAGACTGTAAGCTCATAGTAATGGGGAGAACTTCTACACTCAATACAGACCTGCTCGTCCAGAGAGCTCTGCGAGGGGGTTGCTGCTGGTGTTACGGTCTTGTCTACTACCACCCTGTGGACTTGAGTAAGTCACTCGCCCTATCAGGTTGGGCCTTAGCCTTCGAGTGCCTCCCTCTAGGATTGTTAGGAAGAAGGGAAATCGGTGCAGAGTTTTTTTGCACAGTGTCTGGTGGCGCCTAAGAAGTTAGTACAGGTCAGCTGTGTTGCTGTTATTATCATCATCACTTTTCTGAAGCAGAGGTGAGAATTTCTGTGGGGAGGACCTGGTGACAGGCCTGGATGAGCAGGGGGGAGGTGGGAGGTAGACAGAGCTGGGTGCTCTCCGGCTGCGCAGAACAGAGCCTCTGTCTCGAGGGAGGCTCAGGGAAGTGGTGACAGGTGCTTGCTCAAATGGGAGTGGCACTCTGGGCTCCAGTTCTTTTTTTTTTTTTTTTTTTGCACTTTTTGGCCAGGGCTGGGTTTGAACTCGCCACCTCCGGCATATGGGGTTGGCGCCCTACTCCTTTGTGGGCTCCAATCCTTTTGTCCTCCACTCTCTTATTAGACAGGACTGGTAAACAACCTAGAAACACACATTAGGGCTGGCTTTGCCAAGAAGAAACCCAGGGCTCCCCAGTTCATGAAGGAAAGGAGGAGGAAAGCTTGGAAGAGGGAGGGACTGGCTTACCTAGCAGTTGTCTCCATTTTCCTGGACTATTTTCAGACTAACCACACAGGCACATATGTTCTCTCCCCTTTCCCCAAATAGTAACCACATGGACATAAGTATCCTCTCCCCTTTCCCCAAATAGTAGCTGTGGCAGAGAATACTGTCCAGTCTACAATCCTAGGCCTCTATCCCTTGGGCCCATTGCCACATCATATTTCCCAGCATCCTCTGCAGTTGATGTACCATGTGGCCGTGTTCAGGACAGTGGATGGAAGGGGAGTGACAAGGCTCCTTCTAGGCAGGCACATGAGAATCTCCTAGTCTCTCCCTTCCTTGTCTGCTGACTGAGCTGAGGTGGCCCGAGGACTTGGAGAAATATGGAGCTGTTGGGTGAAGGAGTCTGTGTCCCTGAGTCTTTCTTGGGAGGACAGATGCCCAAGAGAGACAGGCAAGAAAACCCACATTGCACTTTCCTAAGAGCAAAAAATACCTTTTATTATGTTAAGCCACTGAAATCTGAGAAGGCTGTTACAGAAACTAACCTATCCTAACTAACTATCCCACCCCTGAAAAGTATCATCTGAGTTCCCTACTAAAATATCCTATAGCCATCTACATTTAAAGAATGATAAATGACATTTAAAACAGATAAAACACACAAGCTCTAATTCTTATAAGAGCTACCAAAATCATCACTGTTATGCCAGTTTACAGATAATGAGCTAGATATCTCTAAAGTTCACAAATATGTATGTTTGGGACACCAAATTGCACACTCTTTCTGCTATGTGCCTGTTAAGTATGTCAGTTGTAAGCATTGAGGGAGACTCAGACTATAGCAAATTTGGAAATATTTTTATATGTTTTAAGATCAGTCAACCAGATGTCAGCAATAAAGAGTTGACAAATGTTGCAGGGCAGAGGGAAGAGCCATTCACAATAAAAGGAAAACTCTGAAATGCCCAGGGTAAAGTTAACAAGAAATTAGGGGAAAAAATTGTAACTATTTTTAAAAAGATTCAAAATAAGCCCTTGGAGAAACATTTCAAGGTCACCCCAAATTAAACTACAAATTCAGAGGAAGTTCAGTCAAGATCCTAAATTTCTTCCTAATGACAAGTTGAATCCAAAGATCATCTGGAAGAACTTAATAAGCAGAAGAGTCAATAAATTAAGGAAAACGTAAGTGAACAGGGAAAAGAATGGGGTTATTAGCATACTGTGTTGGATGTAAAAATACATTTCTCAAGAATATGATAATGTAGAAATGGACAAGCCAAGTAATAGTTTTGAATAAAATTGGTTATACATGAGAGCTTTGTATATTGTGAAAGTAACATTTCAATTAAGGGTTAAAGGAGAAAATATTTCATATGTAGTGTTGAAATAATTGTTCATTTTTTTGTTAGTTTCCTACATAATATTTATAGGAAAACAATAAGATATTTTAAATCTTGGTGGAAGGTTTTTCTAAACATAATGCCTAATGCTAGGGATAATAAAGGAATAAACTGAGGAGGTATGTTGCAAACACTGTAAACTTTTGCATGGTACCAAACATACAAAGTTTAACATAGGTGGTAAATTGAGAAAATATTTGCAACATTTTTGATGATCGAAATCTTAATAGTGTTAATATCCGTGGAATATATAAAGACCTGTCTTTAAACAAAGAAGATAAAAAGTCACATTAAAATGAACAAAAATCAAAAACAGCCATTTTGGAGGCTGATACAGCAAAAGGGATCAACATTTTAAATGCGCATATCCATTGCCCCAGGGAATATGCTTTCTTGATTTTAAGGGTATTATCCATCCCAGTATTCAAGATGCCCACGTGGGGATGTTCTTTGTGCTGGTAAAATAAGTGAGAATAAACAAAAAGTCAGTGAGTGAAGAGCAACGGGAAGAACCTTGTCCTTCCAGGTATTAAAATACATAATGGAGCTTGATATAGGAAAACAGCACAGTTGTGGTGGAAGACTGGATAGAGACAATACAGAACAAAAGAGATGATGCAGAAATAGTATTTGGTACGTGATACCAACTATCCCAGATGAAATAACTCCATGAGGACATGTTTTTCAATGTTGTGTTCACACTATGGCCCCATTCCCTAGAACAGTCCTTGGCACAAAAGACTAAAAGATGATATACCAAAGTGAGGCTAGGATGTCTTCCACCTTCTGTTTCTTTTTGCTAATCATGCATGTGTGTTGCTGTAGTTAAGAGAATGAACTTTTATGCCAGACAAAACTGTGCCTGTCTTCCCAGTTCTGCCTCTGATTGACTGTGCTACACTTCTCTCCTGAACATTTGAATGAAGATGGCTCCCTACCTTACCAACTAATGGAGAGAAATGAAATGGTGCACCTGAAGCACTTAGCTCAACAAATATTAACTGCTGTTTAAATGTTCCACAACTCATTTCCTTCCCAGGAAAGCTAGAAAAGAAAAAAAGAAGCAACATACATGAGGCCTGACAATTAAGTTTGTAGACCTGCCATCATGCACTTATGTTGGCAGCACAGTACAAACAACTCAGTAAGGTTCCATAACCTTGGTATATCAGGGTCTCACAGCTGTGTTTGTGTCAACGTGTGGCAGTGTATAGCTGAGTGGTGCTCATTATTGTTGTGTATTTTTGTGTGCTGCTGAGAGAATGTCAGAGCTTGAATTAGAACAATGAAGAAACATTAAATTTCTTGTTAAACTTGGCAAGAATGGAAGTGAAATCAGGGACATGTTAGGTCAAGTTTATGGGGATGATGCCATGAAGAAAATAGCAGTGTGCAAGTGGATTCAATGTTTTTCTGAGGGGGAAAGAAGCATTACAGATGAACAGAGGTCAGAGCAGCCAGTAATGAGCAGAATTGATGAAAAACATCAGACTGTGCATCAATATCATCAGCTGACTTTGATTTTTTTAACTGAAAATCTTGGTGTGAGAAAGGTGAGTGCAAAAATGGTCCCAAAGGAGCTCATCAATGAACAAAAGCAAAAGGAGAGTTGACATTTGCCTTTTGGAGAGGCAAGATGATGTTTGGGGCCACATTATCACTGGTGATGAAACATAGGTGCACCAATATGACCCTGAAGAAAGCATCAAAGTGTACAATGGAAGTCAGCCAGTTCTCCATGACCAAAAATATTTTGTCAGTCCAAATCAAGAGTCAGAAATGTTGCTTATCTTTTTTCTTGTATCAGAGAAATTACTCATTATGAATTTGTACCAACTGGACAGTTAACCAAGTTTACTATTTGAAAGTGCTGAAATGGTGATGTGACAAAGTTAGGTGAAAAATTAATAACCTGAATTTTTCACCAACAACTCATGGCTCTTGCATCAGACAATGCACCAACTCATGCAGCACTGTCTGTGAGGGAGTTTTCAGCCAGCAAACAATTGTATTAGAACACCCTCTCTACTCACCTGATTTGGCCCCCAATGACTCTTTTTTTTTTTCCTTACGATAAAGGAAATATTGAAAGGAAGATATTTGAATGATGTTCAGGACACCAAGCATAATAAGATGATAACTTTAATGGCCATCCTAGAAGAAGACTTCCAAAATTTCTCTGAATGGTGGACTAGGCACTGGTGTTGGGGCATAATTTCCCAAGGAAAGTACTTTGAAGGTGACTGTAGTGACATTTAGCAATGAGGTATGTAGCACTTTTTTTAGGATGAGTTCACAAACTTAATTGTCAACCTCACATGTTTAAGTAAAATAAAATGAAATAAAAGTACATCTTTTTCTGTAGTCTGTTTACCACCTATACAAAATCTCTGGACAGTGAGACCACCTTGGGGAAAAACATTTCTCACTGACTTCCAGCCTAAAAGAAGAGAGAGCTAACCTCTCCTCTTTGACCTTTGGCCAGTATGAAGGGTCACACATTACCCTTCATGATATATTTTTTAAAACCAAAACACTAAAAATAACATAATGACAGATAACCTGATAACAACAACAAAAAAAAACTATCATTTTTACCATTAATGACACTATTTTTTTATTAAAAAAGTAATTCATTCATATTGTTAAAATTTGGAAAATACAGGAATGTACAAAGAAGAATAGAGTTTTACCTCTTGCACCTCCTTGAGCTGGCCGTGGTTGATATTTTGGTTAATGTGGTTAAGTCAAAAGGCATCTGCTTTGCAAGCTTGCTTTTCAGAAGTTGTAAATATTTTCCTCCATCATTAACTAATATACGTATAAAAGCATAGTCCTCCATGAAATAAAGACATGCTAGTGTCTCTAAGACTCTGTATTTTCTGTCTTATACTGGTAATAGAGAGTGACAAAAAAATCCACTTGAACGTGTTCTTTCCAAAGATTCCCAGAGAGACACACACATTTTCAGGACCAAAGAGAAAAGATGAGAAAACTCAGGTATCACATTCTACCTAATAGCTAATTGGAAAGTTTTAGGGAGAGAAGAATGAGTTGTGAGTCATGAGCTCTTATTCTCTGCTGCTGAGCTGAGAAGACACACATACTCTCTCAATTACACACAGGCATGAAACTCTTAGTGGTATTCTCTGGATAGTGGTATGCTGGACAATCTTTATTTTCTCCTTTTTGATCGTCTGTGTTTTAAAAAATTTCTCTAATGAGCAATCAGAGAAAAGGTAAGAAAGATTTTGAGTTTCTTGAAAACTCTAAAAATAGATTGCAGTCAACATTTCAGGACAACAAAATAATACAGTCTTTCCAGGACCCAGGAGCCAGCTGCTTTTTCATGCCGTGGGAAGCAGCCATGTACAGTGCTAGTCCTGATTTCTGACTGCAGTGGCATTTCAGGCCCTGATGAAAGGCACCATGACCTTCTTGGGGTGCCTTGATCACTCTAGGGTGCCCATCCCATCACTACGTATTAAGCTTGATCCCCATTTGAGGAGGACAGAATGTCGGGCATCAACTAACTGATTCTGTAACGTGCTGAGTCCTCCCTGAGTCCCCTCACCAGTGTCTCTTCTGGGAGAGTACATACAAATGTATATGTACACATATATAATTTGTTAGATGGCTAGCTCATCAAGTATATTGGTTTTCAAAGCTCCACTATTGCCAGCATATTTCAGATTGGATTTGCTGCTGACATGGGTGAATGAAAAAATACTGACAATTTTCAGTATTGCACTTGACATATTTAGTATTATTATCAGTTGTTTCATTCTATGTAGTATCATTGTCTGAATGGGTTCATGGTAAAAAAAAAAAAAAAAAGTGTCCAGTGGTACTCATCTCTGAAGGGAGTGCCTAGCTTTCAGGCACTATTCTTTCACACCTCCCATGAATGTAGGGGGGGAACCAGGTCAAATCATGGTGCCAATTGCAGTGACACCTGTTGCTCACAAAAACATTCCTGCAGAGAAAAAATTTTGGAAATTTTTTCAGGGAAAGATCTTTTCTAGGAGAGAACGTTCCTTTTCAACCTTCTCCCAATGATGAGGAGGAATGAACAACCTCATTTTCAAAGAGTGTCCATGACTCTGAGTAGGTTTTTTTCTCCAATAGCAATGACCAACCACATCTATCAATCCTTCAGAAGTCCTTATAAGGTTACATTTGACCCAAATTTCTTACAACAGAGAAACAAGAAGTATATAGTCTCCAAGGTCAGGTGTGCGAGTAAGTGTGTGTATGTGTATGTAAGTACACACACAGTAGAACCTCTGTAAGTTGACCACCCAAGAGATTGTAATAATGTGGTTAACATCTGGAGGTGGTCAACATAAGGAACTAGGCCTAATGTAGGGATACGTACATGTGGTGCATGTCTGCCCTATGAAAATTAAGTCAACTTAAGGAGATGATCAGTGTAGGGAGGTGGTCAACTATGGAGTTTCTTCTGTATATAATATATACAAACAAGACTTTGTAGGAAGAAATAAAATATATTTATTCTTCTGTGCCTCAAAGGACCAACATGTGTTTGCATATAAATAGAGTTATTACATATTCACAGTTTAATTCTTAGCAAAATGTCCGGAAAAGAAAAGGGGACTCCAGGAATAGCCTACCTCATTAAGAAATAGGACTTGAGTTATATCTTTGTAAAGAGCTGTTTCAAGGAGTTGCCAGGGTGCAAAGATTGGGTAGGTACATTCTGAGGTCATGCCGTGGGAGGCATTTGCTCAGCTAAAGGGATATCTGTCATTTGTTAGCTTAGGGTTGCAAAGAATAGCTTTCTCACGTTGAGTGCACTTGGTAACTGACCCTTCTCCCAAGCCCTGAACATAGTTTCAAGTTGAGAGTTCTAGAATAATCAGTGTTTATTCAGCTATCTAGTGAGCATTTCTTGAATGGAAGGAGTTTCCTCTGGATTATAGAGACCACCTTAGGCCCTAATTCCCTAGCTAGACCTACTGAGAAAGAGATGTGTTTATCTTTTGCTGGGTTGCTGTCTATGGGTGTTGCTGGGTTTGTGTCAATAAAACACTGCTCTGACAATTTGTCCCTGAAGATAGGGGCTTTAAATAGGAGCCAGGATGGAAGTTGAATAATTAGATATTCTCCCAGAGTCCTGGCATGAAGTTACCCACATGGGAAGATTTCCAGGGCTCAGTACATGGTGTGGACACAGCTGTGCACTGTGCTGGGATGACAGGAAAGCAAGTTGTGGATGTTTGGGAGACAGCGCTTAAATACCTGTTTTACTTGTAAAATTTGCCTTGTTCACCAAAGCAATGCCCCTGTTAATTTTTTTTAATCACTAAAAATACAGTACTTAGAGCTAACAAGAGCCGTCTTCACCCATTTGATTTGAAATTGGTGTTTTTAATGTACTTATAGCTGATGTATCTTGTTTATGACAGGTGGGAATAAGCCACCCCATCACAATTTTTTACAAAAGCCTGTTTTGTAGGCTTTTGTAGGCTTTCCGATAAATCTAAAAAAGATTTACCGGAAAAGTAAATCTCAGAGAAGTTTTCTCAAGGTAATGTGGCCGGAGGTCTGGAGGACTTGAAGGTGTCTTATCCCTTCCATCTTTGTGTTTCTCCACCTCCTAGCCTGAGATAACGTGGGATCTACTATATGGATGTACTAGTTGACTAGATTCAGAGCTCAGCATAGGCCATGTTTTAGTTCATTTTTATCCAGAGCACTGAGCAGTTCATAATACATAATAAAACATAAAGAAGCACCTTTGAGTCACTGATACATACTAAACTTTCTTCTGAAATTAGCCTGGGATGCACCACGGTTATACCTCAAGGTTCCTGATAATCTAGGTACGATCATCTAGCAAATCTTGGTGAGCTGATCTTTAAGAGAAATAGGAGACATGAGAATGAGGGAAATTCTGCCATATCAGTGCTGCTTGAGGGGTGTTAGGGGAAGGTAAGATAATGTTTTCCAGAGCTGGAAATAAATAGGATTGACCTAGAGTAGGCCCACTGTGCTGAATGGACCAAACTCAGAGAATCAACTCCTGGAGAGGTAGATGTTTGAAAGAACAGGCATGTAAGGGTCTGTCAAGCCCTAAATTTATACCCAAGCTTGACTTTTGAATCCAAGAGCATGTTTGTCAGGAGACAGGTGCTGGATGGTTCTTTTTATTACTTTGAAGGGGTGATTCTTTGACATCGCTGAAAGCTTAATGAACATACTGGGGATTCTTTCATGTTGTTTTCTAATTTCACTTATTCTTATGCTATGACATTGAGTTAGTCTGGATGCTGTCAAGGTCAATACGGGCAAACTCCCGAGGCAGGCACAGCTTGTCTCTGATGTCTGGTGGTCTTCTCTTTCCATGTCCTTCCCTGGACTCTACAGGAGCCTCCCTTTCTCACCTGATGCCCACCACTTTTATGCTTTCCCTGTTAGGACCCCGTCCTGTCTGAAGGAACATGAGCACTGAGGATTTGTGGATTCTGGGTCCAGATAGACATGAACTTCAGCCTCTCCATGGTCAATGACTTTCTGTGTTACCTTAAGCATTTATTTACTGTCTCAGACTATTGAGGTCATTACCTGTAAAACAGGAGCAGTAATAGAAACTAAATCTCAGAGTTCCTGTGAAAATTAAATGAGATATGCATACAACACTCTTCCCAGTTTGAGTTGTCGTGTTGTACCATGTGAGCACATATTAACTGTCCTAATTATGATTAGTCATTATGACTTAATATCATGATTATTATTACTAATGGTAATCAGAGAAACTAACCTTTAATGGGAAGCCAGGTATTTAACATTTTCAGTCTGGATTCAATGTGTTTAATCCATATCCCTATATATGTATGTGTGTGTGTGTGTGTGTGTGTGTTTGTGTGTTCAACCTTTAAGAAGATGTTCAACCTTTAAGAAGGGAATCTTTGTTCTCAGAACCTACCAAAGCAGGTCTCCAGTGAATATGGGTTGAATAAATGAATGAGAATAGTAGGGACATTCTAACCAGTGCTTCTCAATTCTTCCTCAGGATAGCTACCTAGTTCACTCGTGTGTGACTTTCTAAAAAAATCATTTCTGCAAGAAAATGTTTGGAGGAAGGGAGGGGAAAATCAATTATTTCCCTCTCCCCACCTCCTAATAAAACTAGCCTCTCCCAGTCTCTTTCCTAGCTATTCTGTTTTTTATTACATAGAATGCTTAGGTGATGCGCCAATGAGTAGTGTATGAATACTTAATGAAGGTGGAATGAATTATAAATGGCACAGAATTTATCTACGTTGCTTCCTTGCTGATGGCAGAATGGTCCTTTATCTTCTATCAAGATGTATGGAGTCAGTAGGTGAGAAAGGATCCCAATTGATAAATTTAAAAATTGTTACCGGATGCCATCTTAGGTTACATGGAACCCAATATCATGTGGCAGAGAGGGGGGAGTTTGACCAGGAAGCATGGAGACTATGCCGCTGGCAAGAGGAGACGGAGTCGTCCCCAAGGGCACAGTTACTACTAGACCAAAGAACGAAGAAGAGAGACAGATAAAGGCTGGGTGAGAGTTGCATTTACCACATACTGTGATTGAGTACCAGTGAGGCAGAGCCTGAAAAAGGTTTCTAGTACTTTGATTCGAGGAGAAGCTACCGAATGACATTATCTAGAGAAGGGACTTCTTTCTGTATCATTTTTCCATCCCAAAGCCATCTGTCAACAGCTAGCTCCAGAAACACAGTGAAGTCTTGTTAGGAAAGGTAACAGATAAATCTCCATATTGCAAAGGCTTACTGCAAAATGTATTCCTTGCTCACATCACAGGTAGCTCTTTGGGGTGGCTCCCCTCCAAGTGTGGATTCCGGGACCAGGCTCTTTCTTCTTGCAGCTCTGTAGTCTTCATTCTTTGATTCTTAAGCACACTCGAGCAGTCACTCCCATTTCCACTGATGGAGGAGGCATGGGGAGAGAGGTTTTGTGGACCAGATCTGGTCTCTCAGTCCCCTGGCCATGTGTGCTCCCAAAAGAAATGTAGTCTTGGCTGCCCAGGTAGAAGAAGGGGCGAGTCTGATGAATGATCAACTACTAGCATCTGTTGAATTTCTCAAATCTCTGAGAAAATATATATGCCTTGAGAAAATGAGAGGGTAAATATTTTTAAAGAAATGTCACCTTACAGAGGGTTTGCAAACCTGTTTTAAAGTTTCTCTTAGAGTACTGTTTGCTTGCAAACAGTGAAAACTCTAGTTATAAATTGTCTTAATTTCTAGCAGGTTCCATGATAACCATCCATCAGTTTTATTCATGTTAAGATAGGATTCTCTTTAAATTGCATATGTAATTAAGGCACAAAAGAATGTATGTCTGCATTTTAATAGAGAAAAAAATACAAGTTCCTTATAATTTAACCTGTGTTATTAGCTTAGTTTTATATCTATCTGGTCCTTTTTTATCCTCATAAAATTATCTTCTAGATCAGGGATCAGCAAACTTTTTCTGTCAAAGATCAAAAAGTAAATGTTTTAGGCATTGCAAGCCAGGCTGTCTGCATTTCAACTACCATTTTGTACAAAAGTAGTCAGAGACTCTGTGTAAATAAATGATGTGACTATGTTGCAATAAAACTTTAATTACATACCCTTGCACTCTGGACCAAAAAAAAAAAAAAAAAAAAAAAAAAACTATTACAAAAACAAGCAGGGGATGGGATTTATCCCACAGGTCTAAGTATGCCAGCCTTTGCAGCCAATGATGCACATGAAGTCATGTGTGCAAAATAGTAACACACTCTGCACACATACAATGTTCAGCAAATATGAATTTGTCCTACTTGGTTTAAAATGAATAGAGTTGCATGACTTCTAAACATTTTACCTCCATGGCTACAGGTTTAGATAGGCATCGCAAAAGTCTAGAAGCATAAACGTGAAACACTGAAAGAAGTTTAGAGGCCTTGAGGAAGGGGATATTTTTACTTTATTTCCTCCTGTGCTATTTGGATATTTTTTTTCAATGAGCATATTTTACTATTGTAATAAAAACTATTTAAAACGCATATATTTCAAACTTTTTGCTGACTCAGAAAAGAATGTTTCATTTTAATCCCGAACATGGAACTTAATTTGCATTTTTCAATAACCAGCTGCAGTTATGTTTCAAGATTGTAGCTTGAACCGCAAAATACCGTTGAAAGAGTTTAGGCAGAGCCTGAAATGTTTCAAGGAAGGCAAGGTCATGACTTCCTCTTTTGATGATTTAGCTGACAGGGACTTTGGTAAAGGGAAGGGGAGTGGTCTTGGAGGAACTGGCTGGGTCCCCATGCGTGGACTCTCTGCTGCCCCCCTGATCACAAGGCCTTGTGATCTTATTGGCTTCCTGTGGACACACAGGGCACAGCTCCCAGCAGACATAAGCTCTTATAAACATCTATTGAATAAGTACATCAATTTCTTAACCCTTTTTCCCATTGAGTAGCATGATGCCTGGCATATATTAAACAAATATACACCAGATTTAATTGGACTGACCCAGAAAACTGAAAGTGGTGGGTAGTATTTTATTAACAGGCAAGGCTACCTTATTCCCTTCATGTTTCTGGGACTGCAGCCTTCTCTGCTACAATTACCATAAAGAGACACGTTTTATAAGACTTCCAAAGTGTTGCTGTACAGGTGAGATTACCTCCTGTGGGGTGATATGGTTAACCCTGTAGACAGTATCATGTGGACGGTATCATGAAGAAAACAGACGTCAGTATCTGTTGTCTGCTGTGGGAATACACAGAGTTTTTCGCCAGTTTCCCCCTCATTTATTGTGTGTTGCTTGGTGTTTATCCAAAAGAAAAAAAAGTGAATATTTTATAATGGCTGCATTTTTTTTTCTTTCTGATTTTAGTTTTGATCAGCTCCTGATTTCCCTCATAATTCTGATTACCATCCGTCTTACCCAGGTGTCAGTCAGATATCACACTTTCATTGCAGGATGGCAATAAAACAGCCAAACAAATAATAAAAGCCTTATAAGAAACACATTTTCACATAACAGCTTTGTTTGGACTTCAGGATGATGGGAGAAATCCCTAGATAATACTGTCTTTAGGGATTGAGAATATTCTTATTAGATTACTATCAAGCCAGGGGTTAAAAAAAAAAAAAAAAACCCTCATTATTTGAATCAGTTTACAGCAACTCATGAATTAGAAGCTCACACCCAAAGGAGTATTTTCAGCTTAATGGAAACAATTTATCTAATACTTGGAATTCTTTAGGAGAGCCTACATTGATAGATGGACATTTCTCCAATGCAGGTACATTTCACGGTAGCCTGTTTTGTGCAAGTTAGCATCTGTTAAAAAGTAATGCCAATAAAAAACAATTTCCACCTAATAAAGGAACACTGCAGATGACCCCCCCAAATCACAATTGTATAAATTGTGCTAAAATCAAGTCTGTGAGAGTGCAAGGGGTTTTATTTGTTTTTCAATGACATTTTACTGGTCTGCTCTGAGTTTAACTCAATGAGATGACACATTGATTTTAGGGGAGAGCTGATGTTAATGAAAAGTTACACTCGCAACACTGATAGCTTAATAATAAGGGAATATTGTGGAAACTGGTACATGTGTTTTCCCCAAGGTTTTCAAAATTGTCTAAGAGAAAAGCAATTGGTTAAGAGGGAGCTATGAATCCAGAACTATTGTGAAAAGAGATGTCTGCCCACCGTAAGAGAAAAATGTCAAAATGTCATTAAAAAATCAAAACTTCACAAGTTTTTATGGCCACTGCTGAGATTCTCTGAGGTGAGAAGCAGGAAAAGGGTTCTGATCTCACTGTGAACCTCTTCTAGACAGAGAGTCATCTTGGGGGGGGGGGCAGAGTCTATATTTTCTGGATAAATAATAGCTTATTAGTGCCACAAGGGAGTTTAGGATTCATCTAGTCTGCCTACCTCTAGTTTATGGAGGAACTGAATCTCAGAAAAAGAAAATAACTTCTGGGACATCATTCAATGGGTTGGTGACAATTCTTTGCTGGAGTCCAGATCTGCCTCTATCCTGTTCCTGTCCTGCTCTAGTTGGCGGCTGTAGCGTAGTATGCATAGTAATTGCTTAATGAATGGTTGCTGCATAAAACAAAAGAGATGGTATTTTAATTTCTATAGAATGAAGAGAGGCAGGAGGTAAAACCCTGAAAGTTGAGTAGGTAAAACAAAATCACAAGCATATTTCAGAGATAGCTCAGGTTCTGTTCCAGACAACCATAATAAAGTGAGTATCTCAATAATCAAGTCACTTGAAATTTTGGCTCGCTAATGCTTATAAAACTTATGTTTCCACTATACCAGCATCTACTAAGTGGGCTATATTATCATGGTTAAATACATGCCTTCATTAAAAAACGCCTCACTGCAAAAAAAAAGAAAAAAGAAAATGCTGTCAATCTTCTGAGCCTTCAGGGAGTCATAATCATTTGCTAGAGGAGGATTTTGGTTCAATGTTGATGGCTGCTGACTAATCAGCTGAAGGTTGCGGTGGCTGTGGCGATTTCTTAAAATAAGACAACAAAGAAGTTTGCTGCCTTGATTGATTCTTCTTCTCATGAAATATTTCTCTGTAGCATTTTACCCACAGTAGAACTTCTTTCAAAATTGGAGTTAATCCTTTCTTTAATCTCTGCTTAGTTTATTATTAGTTTACACTAGGTTTAGGTAATACTGTCTGTTGTTGTAGTTTCAACAGTGTTCACAGTGTCTTTACCAGGAGCAGATTCTATCTCAGCAAAATAATATTTTATTTTTACTCATTTATAGGAACGTTCAAGTGTTGCCCTGAGATTGCAGCAAGTCAGTCACATCCTCAGGTTCCACTTCTAATCCCAGTTCTCTCACTGTCCCCACCCCCACCCCCCCAATTCACCATTACTTTCCTTCTTGCAGCCTGTAGCTCCTGAAACTCATCCGTGAAGGTTGGAATTAACTTTTCCAAACTCCCGTAAATGTTGATATTTTGACCTCCCATGAATCATGAATGTTCTTACTGGCATCAAGAATGATGAATCCTTTCCAGAAGGTTCTCAATTTACACTGCCCAGATCCAGATCCATCAGAGGAATCACTGTGGCAGAAAAACCTTGCAAAATAATTAAGTTTCAAAGTTGAAATGACTCCGTGACCCACGAGCTACAGAGTGGGTATTGTGTTAGCAGGCAGGAGAGCTACATTAATCTCCTTTGCATATCTCCATGGAGGTCTTGGCTGATCAGATGCTTTGTTATAACGAGCAGTGATATTTTGAAAGGAGTTGTTTCTCCTGAATGGTAGGTCTCAACAGTGTACTTTAAATATTCAGTAAACCATGTCCTAGACCAGTGATTGTCAACCAGTGTGTTCTGAGAGGATCTTAGGTGTGCCTCGAAATTTTTTAAAGATTATTAATTAAATTATTTTCAAAAGAAGTTTAAAGGACAGTAAGTATATTCTTTTTTTTACTCTTTTTTTTATCAACATAATTTAAGCGTGCTGCAGAAGTTTAATTACAGGTTCAAGTGTGCCGTGAGAGAAAAAAAATGTTGAAAAACTCTGCTGTAGACAGATGTGTTGTCCAGGCTTTGTTGTTCCATTTATAGAACACTTGCTGAGTAGATTTAGCATAATTCTTAATGGCCGTAAGATTTTCAAAATGATAAATTAGCACTGGCTTCAAGGTAAAGTCACCCGCTGCATTTGCCCGTAACAAAAGCTTTTCCCCTGAAGCCAGGCCCTGACTTCTCCTCTCTAACTATCACAGCCCTTGCTGGAATCTTCTTCCTAAGAGGAGGCTGTTGCACTCACATTGGAAATCTGCTGTTCAGTGCAGCCACCGTCATCAGAGATCTGACCTAGGTCTTCTGGATAACTTTCTGCAGCTTCTCCATCAGCACCTGCTGCTCACCCTGCCCGTTTGTGTTATAGAGATGGATTCTTTCCTTAAACCTCGTGGAACAGCCTCTGCTCCTTCAAAGTCGTCTTCTGCAGCTTCCTTACCCCTCTCAGCCTTCATAAGATTGAAAAGATTTAGAGCCTTGCTCTGAATTAGGTTTTAGCTTAAAGGAATGTTGTGGCTGGTTTGATCTTCTATCCAGACCACTCAAAACTTACTCTCCATGTCAGCAATAAGGCTGTTTTGCTTTCTTATCATTCATGGGTTCACTGCAGTAACGTATTTGATTTCCTTTAGGAACTTTCGCTCTGTATTAACAACTTGGCTAACTGGTGCAAGGGGCCTGGATTGACTTTTGACAGTCTCCCTCACTAAGCTTTGTCACATCTAGCTTTTGATTGAAAGAGAGAGAAATGAGACCCTTCCATTTACTCGAAGCCTTAAAGAGTTATTAATGGACCTAATTTCAACATTGATGTGTTTTTCAAGGAGTACACAGAATGCATAAAACATCCATCACTTAAGTTCCTCATCATATATGGGTGTGGTTTATGGCAACTCCAAATAATTACAGTCATCACATCATAGGTCACAGTCACAGATCACCATAAGAGATGTAACAATAACAAAAAAGTTAGAAATATCCTGAGAATTGTCAAAATGTGACACAGTGACATAAATTAAGCCAATGCCTCTGGACAAATGGCACCAACAGACTTGCTCAAATTCAGGGTTGCCACGAACCTTCAATTTGAAAAAAAAAAAAAAAAAAAAAAAAGGCGGTATCTATGAAGGTGTGCCCGGGCT